>CM037778.1:74092773-74142773 GCA_021229015.1 Solen grandis
TGTCAATTCATCTCTACCATAGATACACAGAAAATACCAAAGCCCTATAATAAACGAGCTAATGTTTCTATCGCGCCTGTCAATTCATCTCTACCATAGATACACAGAATATACCAAAGCCCTATAATAAACGAGCTAATGTTTCTATCGCGCCTGTCAATTCATTTTGCCTGTAATTTATCTCTACCATAGATACACAGAATATACCAAAGCCCTATAATAAACGAGCTAATGTTTCTATCGCGCCTGTCAATTCATCTCTACCATAGATACACAGAATATACCTAAGCCCTATAATAAACGGGCTAATGTTTCTATCGCGCCTGTCAATTTATCTCTACCATAGATACACAGAATATACCTAAGCCCTATAATAAACGAGCTAATGTTTCTATCGCGCCTGTCAATTCATCTCTACCATAGATACACAGAATATACCAAAGCCCTATAATAAACGAGCTAATGTTTCTATCGCGCCTGTCAATTCATCTCTACCATAGATACACAGAATATACCAAAGCCCTATAATAAACGAGCTAATGTTTCTATCGCGCCTGTCAATTCATCTCTACCATAGATACACAGAATATACCAAAGCCCTATAATAAACGAGCTAATGTTTCTATCGCGCCTGTCAATTCATCTCTACCATAGATACACAGATACAAAGCCCTATAATAAACGAGCTAATGTTTCTATCGCGCCTGTCAAGCACAAACAAATAAAAAAACTACCTATATATTGATATGTACATGTATATACAGCTAACTGACATACAACTAGTTACTACAATACTACTTGCTTACATGAATTATTATATACCATCCAATATAACGATAAGAATGAATAAAGATTAGAGAATAATACCTATCATTTATATACGTTTATAAAAAAAAAAAAGGGAAATTAAAATTATGAATGGCTTAAGTTTTGAAGAGGGGGAAGGCAGATGTATTTAGGCAATTGGGCATAAATCCATTTAATCCCCGGGCCATGAAACGTGAATTTACTAAAATGTAAATGTAAGTGTAAATGTATATTGCTAAACACCAAATTTGAGATAAACCTTGTCGAAACGAAATACAAGGCTTATGTTATGGAGTTAGAAACAAAACATAGAAAGCATATAGACAAACACAAATATACAAAACACATGTAATCACAAAACTATGAATATATCGCAAACTTAATTATGAATAATCAAACTCAGTATGCACAACAGACGGATACAAAACAGCATAGCCAATAAAAGAAGAAGCAGCAGCAACCTACTCTTATTCTTTTTGTGTTGAAGCAAGTAATGGCATAGAAATCATAATAACTAAGCAAATACATATAAACAAAACACATGTAATCGCAGCACTATAAATAAATCACAAAATTACATGCATTTAACAAATTCAACATGCACACAGCACAAAGTAAAAAAAAAAAAAAAAAAAAAAAAAAAAAACATTTTAATTAGTTTTTGTTGTTTAAGCAAGACATGACAGAATTTGTACATTGTGCCCAGAAACTTGCTATAATTTTCTTGCAAAATATCAAGTAAGACTGGACAAGTCACACCAAGAACAGTGTTGATTAGGGTGTTCCGACTCATTTTCACCACAATATTTTTAACACGCACGCCATACACCTGCTCTATAATTTGTAAAAAGTTCGCCCTTTCATCTAACAATGCCGGACAGTCTAACAGTATATGATCAGTCATACTATTGTCAAACAGCTGTATGTTGCATTTCGGACAACATTCGTCAAAACGAGTAGAGTATGCAACAAGTTTTACCGCTGATCTACAGTGCTCAAGTTGCCACGGGCTACTTAGAGCATACGACCAAATATCACTGTAATGGTACTGCGAGTGTAATGAACGGAAACGGCCATACATATCAGAGCTGGTACCTTTTTCCCAAGCCGAAACATAAAAGTGCCATATTGTTTTATTTATTATTTGTTTCCATTGATATTTGTTTGGAAATACACCTTCACTTAAGAAGTTATCCAAATAAAAACTCAGATTAAACTTCTGTAGAATGCTGTATATATCAGAAAAGAAACCTTTGTCTCTAAGATGAAGCTTATATGAACTCAGTCTAAGTAAGAAAATATATTTGACCGCACAATTCCTGTTCAAACGGCACAGTTGACCAAGAAATATGAGTTTTTTTTTTTCTATTTCAGCCATTACAGGTAATGCCTTTAATAGACTCAATGCAATATTGGTACTCGTTCGTATTCCCAAATGTTGCATATTCTTTACGCACAACCTGTGTGCCCGCTCAATTATAAGTAGTTCGCTTTGCGTTAACTCGAATAAACATTCTACTCCAAATAACGCTTTGGGGAGAATGACATGGTCATAAATGCGTTTACAGGTGATTGGATTGAGCCCATTTTTATGGAAAACACACGCGGCTATACCAAAGAAAGTACGTCTCAGTTTAGAACTCAATTCAATTGCACGTTTAGACTGTGCATGACGAGTGTTGCACTGAACACCGAGATGTGTATAACTTGACACTTCAGAAATAATGTCCTCCCCAATTTTCCAGCATCGGACGGACCGAGCTGCCGCATGTTTACTTTCATTAGATACTAAAATTGCGCATTTAGAAGAATTATATTGAAATCTCCAACGGAATGCATATGCATGACAGATGTTCAAAAGGCGTTGTAAGCCGGTAATTGACAAGGAAAGCAATGCCATGTCATCTGCTACCGTGGGCGCAGCAAAACTGATAGTACCTATATTCAACCCATATCCTGAGTCAGCCAATTCCCTAATTAGGTCGTTAACGAAGCATAAATACAGGAATGGCGAACAGATGCCCCCTTGTCTGGATCCGCACATGATAGATACACAGAATATACCTAAGCCCTATAATAAACGAGCTAATGTTTCTATCGCGCCTGTCAATTCATCTCTACCATAGATACACAGAAAATACCTAAGCCCTATAATAAACGGGCTAATGTTTCTATCGCGCCTGTCAATTCATCTCTACCATAGATACACAGAAAATACCTAAGCCCTATAATAAACTGTTTCTATCGCGCCTGTCAATTCATCTCTACCATAGATACACAGAATATACCTAAGCCCTATAATAAACGAGCTAATGTTTCTATCGCGCCTGTCTTTTTATCTCTTTCATATATATATATATATATATATATATATATATCAGGTGTGTGTGTGTGTGTGTGTGTGTGTATGACGCATATACTACAGTTGGAAATTTGATCCCGAATGAATGTCACAAACTGGAATATTCAGTAGCCCGTAATGATAACATTATATTTTACTATGTTATCAAGCAGTTTTCCGGGTAACGCTAATTCGATGAATCGAGCATGTTTGCCTGCCCCTTTGTCTATATTTCTTAACAATCATTTTCAGTGTTAAATGTGCCAATGATTTGTTTTCCTCAAGTTTATTAAGTAAATTCTCATTGCCTCGATCTTTCAAAACATTTTTGATAATAATGTTAATGATTCACAACGTTAATGGAAAAATTTTAAAGTATTTTCAAAGTAGAACCTTATCTTATTGTTTGATTACATTTCCACCACTGGAATACGATTAGCAATATCAATAAACTGTTTACCAAAATGATTCGAAGGATTAGAGAAAATGCAACCAAAGCTTTCTTCTAACTGATGATAACCTGAAGTCAAATTCAATGTAAAATACTCAATGTTTAATGATGATCTGCTGGTTCTGGTTGCACCCACATTATTTGGTTCAATCAAGTAATCTTGACTTCTGCGCAGTTTAACTATGGTTCACCTTAATTGAAGCATAAATGATCAATTATCTGGTTAATTTGAAAAGCAGAATAATTGTCAAATTTGACTACTGTATACTTTCTTATCTTTCCTATTCCTTGATATACATATTATTGTATTATAATGAAAAGACTACTGTCAATTGATTAAAAAGTCCTGACCTGACTGCCATTTTTAAGACTGGATATGTATTAATGATTTACTAGACATTGCATTAAATTGTGTATACATTCATGCCGTATCCTCATAGGCTTCAAAGACCAACGGAATTTGAAAATAAAAACTTATTTAAAAAACTTAGGCCGTCGAATGATTCAAATTTCGTTTAAAAATGCAAAATAGTACATTATATGTAGTCTTTCCCTATATTAAGAATCTTATAATATTGTATTATATAAGATTGTTTGATAACGATTTTGTAAACGCAATGGGTTTATAAAGACTGTAAACAAGATGGATTAATAAAGACAACAAACACGATGTGATTTTTAGAGACTGTAAAGACGATGGGTTTACAAAGAAAGCAAACACGATGGGATTTTTAGAGACTGTAACACGATGGGTTTACAAAAAAAGCAGACACGATGGGTTTATAAAAACTGTAAACACGATGGGTTTATAAAGACAGCAAACACGATGGGTTTATAATGAATGTAAACAAGATGGTTTGTCAGAGACTGTAAACACGATGGGTTGTTAAAGACTGTAAACACGATGGGTTTATTAAGACTGTAAACACGATGGTTTTATAATGACTGTAAAAATGATGATTTATAAAGACATCGAACACAATGGGTTTATAAAGACTGTTAACATGATGGGTTTATAAAGACATCGAACACGATGGGTTTATAAAGACTGTTAACATGATGGGTTTATAAAGACTGTTAACATGATGGGTTTATAATGACTGTAAACATGATGGGTTTATAAAGACATCGAACACGATGGGTTTATAAAGACTGTAAACATGATGGGTTTATAAAGACTGTGAACATGATGGGTTTATAATGACTGCAAACATGATGGGTTTATAATGACTGTAAACATGATGGGTTTATAAAGACTGTAAACACGATGGGTTTATAAAGACTATAAACACGATGGGTTTATATAGACTGTAAACATGATGGGTTTATAAAGACTGTAAACATGATGGGTTTATAAAGACAGCAAACACGATGGGTTTATATAGACTGTAAACATGATGGGTTTATAAAGACTGTAAACACGATGGGTTTATAAAGACTGTAAACACGATGGGTTTATAAAGACTGTAAACACGATGGGTTTATAAAGACTGTAAACACGATGGGTTTATAAAGACTGTAAACACGATGGGTTTATATTTTAAAAGACTTAAACAGATGGGTTTAAAGACTAATTGAGTAATATATAATGAATTGGAATTTGTAAGGTCTCGTAAAAAATTTTTTTCAGAAATATAGTCAATAATACGGTGACAAGAAAGTTCGTTCCTACAAGTTAGATTCTTGTTCCCGCAAGATATTTTCTTGTTCCCATAAAATAGTTTCTCGTTCCCACAAGATAGTTTCTTGTTCCCACAAGATAAGATATTTTCTTGTTCCCTAAACATAGTTTCTCGTTACCACTCAATAGTTTCTTGTTCCCACAAGATAGTTTCTTGTTCCCAAAAGATAGTTTCTTGTTCCTTTAAGATATTTAAAAGCCCTTGAATTTGATGTCTGTCTTGAAAAATCTTGGAAATCACATTTTGCCTTGAAAAAAATTAAGATAAACTGTTAGGTTATTTGAATTTGAAATTACAATATTGTTCATAAAAAAGTGTTTATCAAGTTGTTACAAAATTGAGGTTTACCCCTTTCATGCCTTAAAATGTATAGCATATAAATTTATAAAACTCCTTATTTTTGAATTTTAAGGCCTTTAATAGCTCTTGAAAAAACCTTAATTTTTGCTTCAGAAATTTTGTATGAACCATGGCATAGGTTGATGTTAATATCAAAACAGTACATTATTCCCTCAAAGGCTGCAGGGACGACAAATATCTACCAATATAGTCAGTTTGTCATATTTTAAAAATGATAAAAATGATAAAGTAGAAAATATATCATTCTTTTTAATGACTTAATTTTGAGTCGTTACGAAGATATGTTTTTCAACACCTCGGTCTGTATTAATTACATCTACGCCGCTGTGAATCATCCATATAATTACTCTGTGGGGAACGATAGTTTCTAAAAACAATCCAGTATAGCAATTATATTGCTCTGTATGGAACAAATCCTGTCATACATATCATGTGGAGAAGCCTTCCAGCTGACTTACGGACGGTTTGGATTTTCCACCCAGGTGCCATCATGCACACGAGGTCTTCACCAACATTCATCTGTAATTAGTTTGTCTAATATTCGTTCGAAACAACAACACCTACATTAAGCAAGCCTTTAAGACAGGTCTAACAAAACTTCTTTATGACGTCAATGTTATTTTCTTGCTTTTAGAATCTGGATGTATTCTGATCTTATTTACACTATTTGTATCATTTTTTTGTTATATGGAATGCTTAAAGGCATGTTACGGACGAGAATGGTTCAATAAGTATTACAGCCTTGTTTGTATTGTCATGTTTATATATATGTGGTTACTTGTATCTCGAATTATCTTCATTAGCATCGGGTAAATGGAGATTATTCGTGGCTATAAGTCTCTTACCTGTCTGTAAGGGACTTAGATATTATCGTATTTCTGAACTCTCTCTCCCCCCCCCCTCCTCTCTCTCTCTCTCTCTCTTCTATTCACCCTTTTGTCCCTTCTATGTTGCACAATTGTTTGAGCTTCGGAATAATCGTCCTGTAATAGTTTTTCGTCTCACGGAGACAGAGAAATAGGCCATAATATACTTCAGAAATGTATAACATAGAGTCCAAACAGGCCCCAGTGTGGTCTAAGAGTAATGTCTTGATTAAATAACAAAATATATATCAAATAAACTGTAATTTAGTCAGGATACTACATGTAATCAAATTTTCGAAGCATATATTCTAGCTAGTTTTCATCTCAGCAAATATATATTGCGTAGCTTTTTCTCTATTATTATATTATATTCTTAGTATAGGAAAATTCTACCAATGAAAATCGTGCAAATATTTTACATTGTCTTACGTCATATCCTTAAATAGGTCAAAGTGGGGTTAGATGGATACACCGAAAAATATATAATTCCATATTTACTGATAGTCTTCAAGGGCCAAATAGTTCAAGGCCATTGGCCATTTAGTCTCCTCCCCCGTGTTCTCCAATACCTATATATGTAACAATCGCGCATGTCTCTGGGGCATGTCTCTTGCTATTAACAGTTAATGGATTAATTTGAGTTCGAGACTTCCATCTCGATTCATAGAAATATCAAAGTCGGTAAGGATCTAACAAGTGCCGTGCATACTCACTTCTCTGACTGCCGCAACATCTTTTTGATGTACTTAAAATAAATATAATCATCTTTTCTGAATCTTCTTAAATCTGTTGCTCATTTGGATTTTAAAGCAGCTCGTTTACAGATCGTCACTGACTAAGAATTTTAGTTATAACAATATGTGTGTATTACGTCTATCAATACCCATATGCAGACGCATTGTCACCCAATATAAACATTCGTAATTGTTAAAAAAAAAAAGTTGGTGGTTTCACCATCACAGGCATTGCCGTCACTTGGCTGACCACATTCACTTCATAGGCGAAACTTACGAAATCGTTACGCTGAACTGGTGAACACGCCATGTGGTGGAAGTATCAAGCACCTGCTTCGGGGATACCGTATTCTATATTTAACTTATTTCGCCGAAGTTGCGTTTACGAAAGTTGCGTGTTCCCGTGCAATGTCCCTTACAATTGCCGAGTTCATTAATCTGGGAGCAAATACTTCACAAACATTAACGAAGGAAAGTAGAAAAATGATCTTTTTATTTCTACCGATCATCTGTGAACAAGCTGCTTTAAACAATGTCTTTGTATGTAAAGGTCTTAATTGAGACTATTAAGGTTCTGTTAAGCCTTAATGTTTCCCTTACAGCGTGTTCTTACATCCAGTGACGTTAACGACTACTCTAGGAGCAATAAAAGCCCACTTGAAATCTGAGACAAAGGTCAAATCAACAGTGTATAAAAGTATCAGACTCACATAAATGACTTCAGACGAACATATTGCAATGACCTTATACGCGGGAGTGTTCAAGGTCGTCTTAATCCTGTTTGTCAGGTAATCTCGTTATTCACTTCGGAAGCACTGGATTGAATCGGTCATCTGTTTCTAGTCAGAATCAAGCACTATGGGTATGTGACTGTTAGGAAATCCCATTTTATACATAATACGAAGCCTAACTAGAATTCTGCTTTGCGGTATTTGCGATATGCAAACTCTCTGAAAGTAGAGTGCAGATAAGTTTTTACATAAATTCTACGTTTATATAGTAAGAATGTTCCTCGGAATATATGTGTCACCTTCTGAAGAGTAATATACAAAGTGTGACAGGCAGATAGACAGACAACGGAGAAATTATGCATTTGTGTCACATCTGCTTACAGCAGGTGACACAAAAACAAAGACCCCAAGGCACTGAATGACTGTCGGCAGGATTTATAAGGAAAAATATATAAACCCAGGATTTCATCAGCAACACGATAGAGACAATGTAATATGACGCCATGTCATTAACTTTAATTGCTAGTAAGTTAGTTTAACTCGCTCTTTATGTCGGCAGTCTCTAAGTCCATTGGGCGTTTTTATTTGTTTCCTAATTATCTGAAGTGAGGGTCATGATCCTTATTCCATTCATAAGTTGCACATCTAGGAAGGCCACGAACCTTAGTACAAGGGAACCTGATGTGCTTTTTATTTTCAGAGGGTTATCCACCGTCATTGAATTATGATCATGGTCCATTAAGTGATCATGGGAATATTATAGTAAATGCAAACCATTATAAACTTTGGGCAAAAGAGTCTATAACTCTTAGTCAATGGGTGATTGCATTTACACTGAAGTGTTTTAAGCATTTGAAGGATCATGATCATATTAATTTAATGATCGATGGCCCGGGTTTCTTTAATGAAATCGAGGATTTTGTTTATTGATCAGCCTTATCCACTAAGATTAACCAATTGTATATGATGTCGTTTTTCTTTTTTATAGGAGTTCACCATGTAGTGCAAGTGTGCCTGGTTCCTGAATCATATATGACTTGTTGTTTATTCAAGCGGGCCAAGAGGTGGGTGGATTAAAAACGGAAATTGTTGCCGATATACGTTATGGTGATAATATGAGCATCGTTATTATAAATGTATTATTATTCACGGGGCGCGAAGTTGCATGGGGTTAATCATTTCGTTCTTAAAGGTAACATTAAAAACAAGGAAGGGAGGACACTGTTTTGAGACCAAATTTAGAAGAAGAAAAAAACGCGTTTATAATGAAATTCACATTGAAAATGATCCAGGATGGGTTTTAAATTAAGAACATTGTAAACGTAATTTAAGTAGTTTTTCTCTTCTCTTGTAACGATAATATCGTGAATTTATTGTTCCAGTCGAGCTTGACAACAGCCTGGGTAGGCTATTTCCGGTTTCTTTCGCAGCCAATATAAAGGTAAGATTTCATTGGTCAATCAAAATGTAAACGAAACTGACATTCTCCTGGAAAACTTCATTGAGTTACGGAGATCCAGAAAAGCATAAACAATGCGACTGAAAATGGGCATAATGTAATCATTGTCGGGTAAGCAGGTACAAAGAAGCCATACCTATCTATGCATTATTCAAATTTGAATATATTCACATACATTTTATTCACTGCAAAAGAAACCGGAAGTAGCCGGACCCGGCTGTTGTAAAGCTCGATGAGGACATTAAAAACACTTGTCAGTCAATTATAAGATTTCAAACAACACAGGAAGCGGCTCAGTTTGTTATTTCTTTTCATTTCAAATGCATATGAATTATGTTGCTGATCATTATTTAGCCGAAAATTACGGAATCCGGTTAGTGCCACGTTTAATGTCAAGTGTCGCTGTATGACGGCGACGCACAGTAATTAAAAAAAAAAAACGCACGACAGTTGTAAACGACACACGATATTATGAAACGACACACGACAATGCGACAGGACCCTCGACATTATTGTCGCGTTGACTCACCATAATTTTTCATGAATAATAATATATATATTAATATCAATAATAAATATCGAGTGTCGTTTCAAAATGTCGTGCGTCGCATTGCATTGTCATATGTCTTTTCATAATGTTGTGCTAATATCGTTTATCGCGTGGTAAGGTCGACGCACGACAATTGTTAACGACACACACGACAATATGAAACTACAACACGACAGGACGCACGAAATTATAGCAAGCAAATGTCGTGGTATTGTTGTGTGTCATGTTGCGGTTTTATCGCGACACACGACATTATAAAACGACACACGACAATGTGACACGACACTCGACATTATAGCGCGCAATTGTCGAGTGTCTAGCGGTATCTATATGGCTGAGACTGAAACCAGCTGAGAGAATTCATGTGTGAAAAGCTGAAGATAGCCAAGGAAACGGTGGAACAAATGAAGCTGGAGAGAGTACACCGGATGGGTATGTTATCATCGGGGCATGTGAGGAAAGTATTGTGTAAATTCAATATGTTTACAGACAGAGAAATTGTGCGGAAACAGAGCTACCAGCTAAAAGGTTCAAATATGTTTGTTTATTAACGTAGTTCATAAACGAAGGCGTTTACTACTTGCTTTGAAGAGGGCCAAGGCAAACGGGGATTGGGCCGGGTTATCTTTCGATACCCTGTATATCAACGGAAAACGAGATAGAGACTATGCGTCAGTGGAGGGTGGGGTGAATGTTCTGATTTGGAACTGTATAATGGTCTTACAAAAGATAAATTGAATAATTCTGAATTTATTGATACCATGATAATTAAAAATGATGTTATTGTGCTTTTAGAATCATTGTGTGATAGTAGTTCAGATATAGATATTCCTGGTTTTAAATCATTGAATTTGTTCAGAAAATTCAAAAATAAAAAGGCCAAAAGAAAGTGCGGTGGCATCATAGTTTACTCCAGAAATAATATTCATAAAGGTATACAAATTGTTAAAAACTGTTATGATACTATGATATGGATTAAGTTCGATAAGCTTTGAAATGACGTATTTTATGTGCTGTGAATTTATGGCCGGATGATTCACCGGCAGCAAGTTATTATAATCATGTTTGATATATTGCAAAAAAATATATATGTGAATATGAGAAGAGGGGCGTTGACTTAGTTGCGGGTGATTTAACTGCCCCGCTTTCCTTTCAATTGTGCACTTATTATACTCTCTTACACATCGGCTTACATAACATTCACCTCTGTGGTGGGCTCAGAAAGTAGTTCCAAATATATGACGTTATCCAGACCGTTGTTCAAATATATAATTTGAAGGAGACCAGATAGTCTCCTTAAACTGCTAAATATATATAAATAGCACCACTGATCCTGATCGAAATGGTCATTAAAATGACAAATTATGAAAATAAAAAGCTGGCTTTAAATACCGACATCCGGCTGAATCTGTAAATATTAACATTTGCGGATTGTTCCCATCGGCGAAATAAGGCAGAAAATAGATCCGATAATAACAACATGAAATTAATATTTTACACACGTCTTATGATGATTCAAAATGTATTAATTCAATGTTTCTATACTTTTGATCCGTAAAATACTCTTAAATCCGGGTTAAATGAGTGTTTTCTGTTTTGACAAGATTCTTGTCATTGAGCCCGTTGCAGAGATGTTATGTGGGGAACGAACGGCAACTCTGCAGGGAGATTGCACTTATTATAGAACTCAGTCTGTAAATGACGTCAGTGGTATGCACGAGGTGCACGGTTGGAAAGGTGAACACGCCTTTATGCGTGGCCTAATTGCAAAGTTATGTGATTTTAATCGTTGTTTACAAATTGATAATACAGATATAGAAAATAGTAACATAATGGTAGCTCAGTTTTTCAATTGCATACAAGATGTCGCTAAAAAATCTTTGTTAAACAATTTTCAAGTAATACAAAGCGAGTGAGTCGAGAAAATGACAGGTGGTTTGATCGTGAGTGTGTGGAATCAAAACACCAGTATAAGCAGGCATTAGGGATTTTCAACAAAAACAGGACAGAAATAAATAGATCGTTACTTTTTGATGCTAAGATATATTTCAAAAGATTGGTAGATTGGTTAAAAGAAAAGGCGTATTTTCAAAGATAACCAGATTTCAGTATTAGCTGATATGAAAAACAAACAACCACGAGATTTTTGAATTTTTTTTTCAAACGAAAATCAAAGCAGCGAGAGGAAGATTTGCCTGATTTCGATAGCTTTAAAGAACATTTTGAAAAAAGTATATGAAGAAAAAAATCACAGCCTAACCCCTTTTATTGAAGCTTTATTGACCGAAATAATTTAACATAAATAACCTACTTTTTCAGAATTAAATGAACCTATTACTTTAAATGAAGTAGAAATAGCAATAAAAAAAAACTTAAATGTAATAAAGCAAATTGTCCAAATATTAACATATTAAATGAGTACATGTTAGAGTCTCTAGACATAATAGTGACCATTTAACTGATCTTTTCAATATCATTTTAAATTCTGGGAATTTCCCAGATAGCTGGGCTGAAGGTTCATAATTCTATTACATAAAAAGGAAATATCAGGAGCCAGATAATTATAGATGGATAACATTACTTAGTAATTTGGGGAAATTATTTGTTAGTGTTTTAAATGCTAGATTAGATAGATAGTGTAGTGCAAGTGATATTATATCGGATGCACAGTTTGGATGCTGTTGTTGTTTTATATTCTCTAGTGGAACATTTTATTAATCAAAAAAGTTCCGGTGATAAAGTAATGTTTTATAATCGCACCGCTAAAACAGTAATGTTCTTGAAAAAATCTACTATACTTCTATAGCACAGACTAATGACTAGCGCACCGGTTGACATACGGTATTTGCAAGCTATAATGTCGAATGTCGTGTAGCATTGTCGTGTATCGCGTCGAATTGTCGTGCGTCGTTTTGTAATGCCGTGTGTCGCGATTAAACTGTAACACGACACACGGCTATTTCACGACATACGCGCGCTATAATTTCGTGTGTCGTGTCGCGTTGTCGTGTGTCGTTTCATATTGTCGTGTGTCGACACGCGATATTAGCACGACATTATGAAACGACGCACGACAATGCAACGCGACGCACGACATTTTGAAACGACATTCGAAATTTATTGCGATCAAAGACATGCATACAACTTAACAATACATATGTATATAAGCTTTTAAAGTGTCAAACAATGGTAATCATAGGGGCAAATTGATATGTTATGACAAGTGACAGAAGTTCTTTTATTACCTCCCCATAATTATTTTGTTGCAATGAGTTATTTACCCTTAAAACTTTCTCCATTTTCCTAGAATAAAGTTTAAAAGTTTTTTTCACGAAAATTGGTACAAAATCATAAAATGCATCTTTTTACCATGAGTTTTTCCTATAAATCAAATTCATTTTTTCATATTCACAGAAAATACATATTTTCCATAGGCGTCAATGTTAACTTATATGCAGATTATTTCCCCCAAATTAAATAAAAATAAAAAAAATCTCTCGGTGAAATATTTTTATTTTCGAATGTCTTCAAAGTGACAAAGTTTCATAGAAATATAACCATCCCGTTGCAAGATATGAAATATGGCTATTAGGATGGGAAGACCTTAACTTCCTTTAATAATATGTATAATCTGCTTTCAATGACAGCAGGTGACAAGGTCTACCCCTTTACATTTACATACCAAATTTAACACTTGATGAATATTGATTAACTAAACTTAAAATGGTATATGGAATTGTAAGTTCTTTTTTGCCACGCGGACTACATTGTATGTAGAAAGTGACTTAAAAAAATGGAATGAGCAAGCAGAGGAGACTATATAGATGTCTGATCTGGGTCTGCTCTGTTTGCCAATGCGTCAAAATGAGTCTACATGATTTTGAAGTTGCTAATTTCATTTCACCACAGAAAACATCTAATAATCCTCGAGAAGTGTCTTTCGTTGTTATTTCCGAAATGTGACACTTCGCCCACCTCCGCTGTGTTAATCTGGTCATGTGATATATTGGCTAAAAACTTCTTTTCCAGCCCAGGAGTCAATGAAACAATTGCCTACCGTAACCGTGATGCAAACGCGAGATGTTCTGAATTTGTCGCCATTTATTAGTCGAATGAGTAGAATTCTTTTATATCAAAAGATACATCATTTTCATCTTCACAGTTTCTGCGGTTATATTAGTCCCTTGGAATTTCTCGGTGACAAAACCATTTAGAAACTTAATAACAGCCCCTGCACAAATAAGCTTGTATAATTTATTTGTATTTGATAGGTCAATTGAAAGTCGTTTTGATTATGTATCGGGTTCAGGTAATTATCGTCGAGCTTGATCTGCAATAAGGATTATTCAACTTAGTTTGAAAAGGGGGATCAGTCAGCACTAATAATTACAGAGGAATTACGCTTATGAGTTGTTTCGCAAAATTGTCTACAGATGTGTAAAATTAATGAATGGACCACTGATAATAAAATGTTAACGAACGCACAACTCGGATTGAGCCTAAATGCACCTTCGTTGATGCAATTTCTGTCTTGATTTAATAACTCATTTAAAAAGCAGAAGAAAACTGATTTGTTGTTTTGTGGGATTTTAGGAAAGCATATGACTACGTATAACGAATGTTCGCAATTGTGGGTCAAACTTGTAAAAGGTGTTGATTGATATGTTATGGAATATTGAAATTTTGTGTTGTTTTATGTAAAACATTTATTTTCTTACATTTTTTTTCGAATCAGGTCGAGAGAGTTTCGTCGCGAAAATGTTTTCTTCATCTTAAATGATTTAGAGATGCAATACAGAAACTTTGATTGACCAAGTCTCCGTTTTTATTACTTGTTGCAGACAACGCTGTTATATTATTGGATACAGTGGAAAAAAACCCATCCCTAGACAATATATATTGTGAAAAAATGGATCTATAATTTTTTTTAATATTTTTCTTAAGTACAGATGGCAAGTAATTCATATTTGCAGAAATGTTTTATGTTTGTTTATTGGGTTTTACGTGCCACCGACAGTATTTCAGTCATTTGGAGACGATGAATACTTGAGACATATAGAACTGCATGATACCACACCCAGTCACATTATCCTAAAACCGGGCCATTCAGCTCTGGAACTACCCTTATATGCTGAGCGCCAAGCAAGGGAGCTATACCAGTACCATTTTCAACGACGTTGGTATGTCGCGGTCTGGGATCGAACCCACGACCTCCCGGTTCCGGGTCGAACGCTCTAACCACTTGGCCAACGGGACCGGTAGAAATATTTTAAGTGCAATATTCACAATTAGAATACATAGAATGATATTTCTCACTGGTAGAGCACAGTATTTTATCAGAAATAAAACAAGATGATCTATTATGAATCAAAATCTCCGACCATCGTTTGATTAAAAAAAATAATTAGACATTAGTGTTATCAAAAGAAGAAAAATCATTATCACAACAAAGGAGGCCAGTGTAAGTTCAGGACCATTAATGAGTAACTCAACAAGAGACCAGTATGGGTTTAAACATAATAAGCAACACAACAAAGCGACTATCGGAAATCATGTATATAATTAGGTAATTCGACAAATAACAAAGCTTTATTTTTCGACGTGTACAATGTACATAGTCAATAACGAAAGAGACAAGGGTGAAGTCCTGACTTGTGCATTATGAGCAATGGACCGGTTAAAGCAACGTATTTTTTTTTCTGGACGGTTTACTGTATTTTATATCCGGAAAAGAAACGAGTAGCGTACATGACCTTTATAATCATTGTAAAGGTATTTTTGAGTACACGGGTTATTTAGATATATTACCGCAAAGTCTCACATACAATGTTACTAAATTAAGAGTTTCAGGTCATTGTTATCTTGTATCTTGTTTGAGAATCAAACAGGAAGATATGGGCATAAAAGAATCCCAAGAAATGAACGTTACTATTAGTGCTGCAATTCATTAGATATAGAAGATAAATACCATTTTATCATAAAATGTCCCGCGTTTTGAAATTATAAGGAACATTTTATAAATAAGCACTTTTAGTTATACCTAGTATGTACACATTTTTGACATTACAATCAAAAGATAAGACTACTCTATTAAATTGGCATTAACTTTAAGAAAGCCATGGAAATAAGATATGATTTATTAAATAATTTTGTTGAATGATTACAAATGCCTTTCTGAGATCTATGTTTAATATATAAACTGCGCATGACTTAGTTTAGTCATATAGAATAGAAATACATACAATGTATTGTGCTTGTGATAGTGCGTCATCCTAGCTTTAGTGAAAAATGTTTCTTTGACTTGATAATATGTGACCAATTGATAAATATATTTTCTATTTATTGTATACTTAACATTTTACATTGTACGCTCGGAGCTAAAGCATTTGTATTTATATATTTGTATATGTATTACTGTTATTAAGTCATGTGTATAATTATCTTATGTGACCAATTAAAATGGGTTTTAACTTCCGTCGGCGCATGTGCAAATAGGTATTTCAGACGAATGTAAAGCTGTGATTGAAATAATTTACAGTGAGCGATAATTTTCTATGTAATTGTTTGGGGGTATCAAATATGTGTTTGTTTTAAATAGTTTCGCGTGTGACTGATAATCTTTAATGAGTTATTAGTCAGTATATGTTTGTATTTTAATGATGTTTATATATGTAGGTCATGACCTACTTATCGCTTCACTTGTCGGTCTGGACAATGGACTATATGTCTACTGTATTGAGCTTGTAATAATACAGGGTTGTTTATTACATGATGTGTGGGAGAAGTAATGCGTAATGTTTATCTTATTAATATGCAACTGTAAAATGATTGTTTGGTGTAGTTAATGCAGAAAATAAGTGAAATGTGAACTGTCGAACTGTGTAGAGCTGTTGTTGTGATACAGTTAATAACCTATAAATAACCTTATTTCCACCGTTGTTTTACAGTTGCGGAATTAGCTCAATCGGGAAGAGGGCCGCTGCAAGGGGTCCTGAGTTTATTCCAGATGGACCTTTTTTTTTTCGTTTTTTTTATATTATTATTAATTCTTTCTTTTATTATCAAATCTTGTTTCTGTTTCTTTATCAAAATAAGTAAATAAATAAATAAATAAATAAATAAATAAATAAATAAATAAATAAATAAATAAATAAATAAATAAATAAAAAGATTGAAAGTATTGATAAGGTTTTCTTAACGTGGAACAATGTATTTATAAAGTATTTTAAAATAGTTTTGGAAATTTTTGGGCTATGTATGTATAGAATGTTTGAAGTACTAGTTTTTATACATCCATTATTTGCGTTTGTTATTTTGTATTTGCTTCCTTTTGATTTAAATCATAGACCTGTTAAACAGATTAGAATATAAGGTCAACACGTTAGAAGCGAGAGAGAGAGAGAGAGAGAGAGAGAGGGGGGGGGGGGGGGGGTAGTATAATTATATACTTATTGTAAGCCGTCCATTAAAAAAACTTTGTTTTAATCTTTTCTTATTCCATTTCTATAACGAGTTTTGTTTAAAATAACATTTTATTAAACATCTTTACAACTGTACGCAGTAGTAGCAACAGGCAATCAACAAGAATATAAGTAAACAAATAAATACACTGCACAGAACTCTGCGAAGCACCCCATAAAACTTAGGTGGAAGTCCTTCTGCTTAAGTATTCAGCTTCCCGTATTCTTCTGTGCTTCTAATGTATCAACATATAATTGATCGTTCTTCTAATGTATCAACATATAATTGATCGTTCTTCTAATGTATCAACATATCTAATGTATCAACATATAATTGATCGTTCTTCTAATGTATCAACATATAATTGATCGTTCTTCTAATGTATCAACATATCTAATGTATCAACATATAATTGATCGTTCTTCTAATGTATCAACATTTCTAATGTAAAAAAAAAAAAAAATGCTACGACCTTTGACATAATTAAAGATACATTCAGCTCAGGAGATTTAGCACCAACAAGTTTTTATGTCACACAAATTTTAATGCAAAGTTTTGAATAAGGTTTTGTTAAGTAAAGATACTTAGAGTATAGTACATCCTAGTCTTTATTTAAATTGTTTACATTATCTATGATTAATCAACAACCTCGTGCATGTGTGCACGTTTACTTTGTCACCATTTTCAGTTTCCATCTAAATATAAGTTTGATTTTTTTAAATTATAATAATGACAGCAACAAAAAATGCCATTCAATAACAGTCTCATTCTTTTAAATCAATAGTCTGTGACACGTTTAATGGTGGGGCGTGACGTAGAAAGCTCCCTGGCGGATGAAGTGTTCTGCTGCGTTCTGGCACATGTATTCGTACGTCACTCGACCTTGATTAGGCGTTGGCTCGTTTATCCACGTGCATATTTTCCCAAGGGGACAGGAACACCTGCAGATATAAAAAAAAAGTGTGAGTATACAGGCGATGTGGTCCAGTGGTAACATTCCAGACTGCGTATCCGGAGGATGTAGTTTATAACCTCGTTAGGGGCAAGTATTTTTCATGACTTTCTCAGGCGCAAAGTACTGTTAAACCCGCTAACTTATCATCAGTTGCAAGACATATATTCCCAATAGACGTAAAATAGATAAGCTTTAACCAATAAGTCAACCCTCGTTACATCGGCATTCGATACAATGACATACTCGGGTTCCGGCGTTAAAAGTCATGTGACGGATTTATTAATCTCTTAACAATAGCAAAGGCTTCCGGTATCGGCAGCAATACTTGATACATCCCCGAAATCGAGATTTACAAATACTGCCGGTGTCAAGGGTTGACTGTATTTAAACCCTGTTTTTTTCTTTTTAAATGAACAGTGCATACATGGAAGAAATACACATGTACTATCAAATTGGGACAGGTAGCCGGGCTGTTGATTGTAAAAATGAGTGTTTATCTTTTGTTATGCCATTGCGGAATGTTACATTCAGTGATTGAAAGATTCTTTAGTGTCTTTAACAGATATATATATTTGCCAATTCTGCTGCTCTATTAAGATACGATTCAGTTAAAGTCCAAGTATCTTAGATTAAATTATTTCTTTTGTTTTATTTATTTTGCTTCAATTCAAATATTTAAGTCCTTACCTTTATTTTTGATAAATGAACACTTTTCATTTTTATTTGGTTGATAAAAAGGTAATATCTGTAACAAAACTGAAGTTAAATGTTACTCTCTAATTAAACCGAACAGGCATGTTCTGATTATTACACTTCAGTCAATGCCACTATAATGCATGGCATTTAAAAACGGTATTTTATCGTGGAATATTTCTGCCAGCCATTAACCGCTGAGTTATGTCAAAACTGTACAGGATTGTTCAACTGCATGCAAAGTAAAACACTTGAGGTTTTATGTGTTATATTTTTTTTTTATTATCTTTATTTAATTTACCTGGAATAAAATCAAAGCAACTGATGCAGAAACATGGGTGTCAAAAATGGCCCACATGTAACGTAATTAGAATAACAACAAAAGCGTATTTGTTAAACCGAACCTGTGTAATAATATTTCATTAAGATTGATTTAAAGGTAAAATCTGTGTTTTGTTATAACTAGTATAACATACCCAATAAATGCAATCATTAAAGGATGCATACAATCAGTTAAATTTGACCATAATTATTCAAACAGATGCTTTATTCGAAGTGAATGTCGGTCCCGATGACTTCGAAAAACCGAGTTTCGACTGTATAGACAAGGGAATGATGCTACAAATTTAATCAATCTATCTGGAGATAGGGCAGGTTTCGATGATATATACATTTTACATGCAGTTTTAACAATCATGAAATTCGCATCATTTGGCATGGGATATCAATCAAACGAATTTACTTGGTTTCATATTAGCAGTTTGGCTTAGATTTTATATTGTTCATTTTGTAATTCATCAGTACACACGATAGCTAGCTTCCTTGATAATTCCGCTCGCGTTATGAGGCTTAACTTCTAATTGAAATCTCAAAATAGACTTGGGATGAACACAATTTTATAAATATACTCTATCTTTCAAGTCATGATACCTCATTTGACCGCCCTTTTAGCCGAATGGTTTGAGCGTCCTCCTTGGGAGCGGGAGGTCGTGGGTTCGACACCTGATCGTGATATACCAAAAACTTTAAAATTCGTACTTGTAGCTCCTTGCTTGGCGTTCAGCATATATACCGGATAATTCAAGTACTGGTCAGCCCAGCGTCAGGATAATGTGACTTGGTGTGGACTCTTGCTTCATGTCTATTGGTGTGATATTGCCGTGTGGCAGAACTACATTACTTTAAACATATTTTATTTTTTCCCATCTTTACAATATATATTCCATACATCTTACAAACAACAGATAACAGTACAATAGGGTAAAAAAGGGGTTGAGCCACAAGTTCCAAAACTTAGATAAGGCTCTTCCCTAACACCAATTTACAAGTAGACAAGGCAGAACTACATCTGTCTTAAGGACGTTTTCTACAGTTTCATAAAAAAATAGTTTTTTCTAGATTTTTTTTGATTTTTTCATATATGATGTAAAATTTTATGATAAGTTTAAAATTGAAAAGAAAAGAGTATGTTATCGTGTTGATTTTTTTGCAAAATGACCGTTTCCATGGCAACCGTCAGACCAAAAATGGTTAAAATATCTATTATTAATAAAGGACTTGTAAAATTATCCTGAAGAGCATTGTTTACACAAAAAACATGAAAGTACTTGCCAATTGCATTTTATTTAACTGCTGTATGTTACATATAACAATATAATAATCTTCAATAAAGAAAACTAGCATTTGCATGTTCAAACATTGGCAAAAATGACAAAAATAATCATAGTTTCTGCAAATAAATGAAAATTCTGAAAAACTTCTTTCTACAATTGTTTTTATTTTTTGCAAGCTTAAATAGAATTCAATGTGGAATTGAATAAGAAAAAGAAAATTATGGGTCATCGTGCTGGTTTTTTCAAAAATTGGTCATTTCCATGGTAACGGCATGAGACAAAAATAGTCAAAAAATATATTTCTTTCTTGCTCTACGTTGATAACACCGGAAGATTCGGGTTTTCGTGATAAATCGAACCTCTTAAATCCTTCTTGTATTCTTTTAACCTTGTCGGCCTTAGATTTTCGTACGAAATTTCCGTTAAGACGACACTGACGACTCATTTCTAAAATTCGTATACGAGTACATGTAGTTATCCGAATACTGTGCAACTTTCTCCTTTTTAGAGAGTATTCTCGTAAGGTAGACAATCAAGAGGCAGTCAACGATGCGCACGGAGGATGCGCCGTAAAAACTCGCGAAAACGTCTTTAAGTTAACATAGTCTCTAAATTACAGAACTTCTGTAAGCGGAAGGTGTGTGAAGTTAGCGCGTAGATCGTAGATCGTAAATCAACACTATAACTAATTTTCTTTGTCGACCTGGGTCGTAGATCGTAGCTCAACCATTCAAATAAACCAAAATAAATGGTTGAGCTGGATCGTAGATCGTAGCTCGACCATTGAAATAAACCAAAATAAATGGTTGAGCTGGATCGTAGATCGTAGCTCGACCATTGAAAACTTTTATAGAATGGTTGAGCTGGGTCGTAGATCGTAGCTCAACCATTGAAAATGTTCATGGAATGGTTGAGCTGGGTCGTAGATCGTAGCTCGACCATTCAAATAAACCAAAATAAATGGTTGAGCTGGGTCGTAGATCGTAGCTCAACCATTCAAATAAACCATTATAAATGGTTGAGCTGGATCGTAGATCGTAGCTCAACCATTGAAAAAGTTCACGGAATTCATTTGTCGGAAAAAAATGCTTTCGTCGGGAAAAGAGTTTCCGTCCAAAATCTTTGTACTTGTCGAGAATATCTCATTCGTCGGAAAAGTTTCCGTCGGGAAATTTTCTGTTCGTCGGGAAAAATTATATGTCGGGAATTTAGTATTAGTTGTGAAAATTGTATTTTGTAAATATTTTTATCTTCGTCGGGATTATTGTACTCGTCGGGAAAATTGCATTTGTCGGAAAAAAATGCTTTCGTCGGGAAAGGAGTTTCCTTCGAAAATCTTTGTACTTGTCGGGAATATCTCATTCGTCGGAAAAGTTTCCGTCGGGAACTTTTTCAATGGTTGAGCTACGATCTACGATCCAGCTCAACCATTTATTTTGGTTTATTTGAATGGTTGAGCTACGATCTACGACCCAGCTCAACCATTCTATGAAAGTTTTCAATGGTCGAGCTACGATCTACGATCCAGCTCAACCATTCCATCAACATTTTAAATGGTTGAGCTACGATCTACGACCCAGCTCAACCATTCTATGAAAGTTTTCAATGGTCGAGCTACGATCTACGACCCAGCTCAACCATTCCGTGAACTTTTTCAATGGTTGAGCTACGATCTACGATCCAGCTCAACCATTTATTTTGGTTTATTTGAATGGTTGAGCTACGATCTACGACCCAGATCGACAAAGAAAATTAGTTATAGTTTCGATCTACGATCTACGATCTACGATCTACGCGCTAACTTCACACACCTGTAAGCGGAACGTTAATCACAATACACAACTGAACAATCTGTATCAACGTAAATGTTATATCAACGTGGTCAATATCAGTTTAGCCGGACGGGTATATATATGAAAAGTATCAAGATATTTTTTTCTAAGCGCCTTATTTTTATTTCGCTGACTTTCGCTAAAAACGCTTAAAGAATAAAAGAAATAACCAACTTTTATTCTCCAAATCAATAAATCACATATAAAACAACCTGGTAGAACAAACCTCTACATAATCAAACATGACTATTTTTTTTACTGTTTCTGATTATACTTTAAACATCATAAGTACCACTGAAGGGGATGCACTTATTTTTGGAAAAGGGGGTATTTGCTTTCCTTTTTGTAGAGGAATGTCTACAGTTACAGCAGATGAACATCATACTGCCGGAAGTGTCACGGGACTTAAGTCCCCCGCGCAGTGTAAATCAGCATGCGACAAATATATTATGTAGTAACGTCTCCACTCCCAAAGAATTCGTGACGTCTTTAATTAACACAGTGAACTTTCTAAAATTTATTGGATACAATTCTCAATGGGAAGGTTTGATTTATCATTCAGCCGACAGTAATCAAGTTTCTTTGAAACCATTGTCTACATGAAACGGATATTTTGCTGCAACAATGCGATATCGAAGCGTAATCTTCACTTTAGCCACATAGTTCATACGACGACGAACCCACGAGACTTTTATCGGTTCTTAACCCTTTCTCTCATATAGACTCATTTTGACGCACTCAGTAGGTACCACTATCAACATGCCTGAATTATAGCTATCATTTAATGTGAAATGTAGCAATATCTCACTGAACCCTAACAAAAGCTATGCTATTTAAAATGTTATTCCAGTCTGCAGTCGTAAAGATACATTTATATGTTACAAAATCTATTTTCGTCTGCTCTAATAAAGCATTGATTGTATTGTGTATATCAAATATCATTTAATCATTAGCGACATTTCAAAGTGGTTAAAATATACATATATAATGTATAATTTATATAATCTCGAGTCTTCCTGGTACCGTTTAGACTGCAGACGTACTTATTTTTAAAGACTCTGAGAAAAGAGCGGCAAAAATACAGCACAGCAAATTGAAATACACATGGCATTGGTGATAAATTTTCATAGCCATCTGAAACATATTTTTTTTTCAATCTGGCTGTAGTGATAAATAAGGATCGGCTGACTCAGCGTGTAAGGTTAAGGTAATCATTCCATGAAATATTGATCATGGTCCATCAAGTGACAGTGGGAATCTTAAATGCTAGCTTTTAAAGACTTAGAACAAAAAAGTCTTTCACTCCATTTTAGCGGATGCTTGCATCTGCACTGAAGTATTTGTAAGCATTTGAAAGACCATGATTATATTTTAATGATTGACGGATTACCTGAACGTGGCTGGGATTAAGTTGCAGCACTGTATCTGGCTCATTTAGACAGAGTATCCGCAATGACTGGAACACTGTAGACGGGACGTTAAAATACAGCCGAACACACGACAATTGCATTATCATTTAAAACAAACAAGGCCTTGCCAAACGTCGTAGAACAAAAATGTCGAGATAAAAGCAATTAAGGCCATTTTCCAAGTCTGTAAGTGGTAACCGTGTTTTGCGTTTAGCCTGAGTTCACAAAGGCATCTGAATATAGTTTTCTGTCACTATTCTTAGATACTGACACAATCTAGTGGGTCATTGACGCGTGTTTTGAGGTAACAAATAGTAAAAGAAGAGCTAAAAATAAACTGTTGGAAGCAATGAAATATCCAAAGAAATTCAAATTAGCTATTCTGTGACATACAATGTCTTTCATCTGTAAAATGTAAGTATTCATTAAGCGATCTTCCTTAGAAAGAGGATGAATAAATAACAGCAGAATAAAACAATTCCTTTGCTCTAATAAAAATGAATGTTATAAGATTTCATGGGCGTGTTTTGCCTACAATGTTTATCGGTCAAGTTCAAAATAAGTTTAGTGTGTCATATTTTATTAGATGCGAACTGTTTAGAAAAGAAACATGCGCAATTTCTTAAGATAGTGTACTTTATTGATATTTGCATAATAGCGATAGTTTTACGATTTCAATCCAAACTTACATACGTGACGCCATGTCTGCATTTTTATCTGAAAATTAGTTCATTATTGTTATTATATTTAAAATTTAATATCCTATGAATGCGTATCCCAGTTTACGTAACTTACTATGACTAATCCAAGTCTATATGTTAAAATTGCCTGGAATCTCAGAACTAATGAACGGAATTTAAAGCTTCTTTTAATGTTTGTTTGTTTCATGCAATGGAATATCCCATTCTAGCCAGCAGTATTGCCTGGTAAATATCCCTAGTTCATGAACAATGTATAAATGTTTTATGTTCTCGAATGGCAAAGGGTCTCTAATTAAAAATCAAAATTAGATAAGAATCATTACCACACGGTGAACAGTGCTCGAAGTTACCGTGGGAAGGCTCTCTTTATAGATCTACTGAATACATATCAAACGTAAATGAAACATTGATACTCAATAATAGGACCTTCCCTCATTCGCTATAAAAATTCGGAGAAAGAAGAAAATTGTTTATTTAGTTTGCTTGTGTTTAACCGTTTACTTCATTTAGACTCGTTTTGACGAACTGGAAAACAGAGCAGACCCAGATCGGGCAGTTCATTTTAAGGAGCTCTCTGATCAGGGTCCCTTTTGTATGCATGCATATACAATATTGTAGCTCAGATTTTACACAGTCTACATGACAAAGAAACAAATCCTTAATTTCATATAGCATTTTAAGTTCCATTTTAAAGTAAAGCAGTAAAATGAGATAAAGGGTTAGCTTTCCATCGGCGGTATTTCATTTAATGTGGGAATTTGTCTGCACGAGGCATGCATAGTGCTGCCTTACTGCGATATGACGCCGTAGACTAATTGCATGATACCACGTTCAATCACATTATCCTACCACTGTGCCAACCAGTCCTTAAACGACCCTCATGATTAGCGCCAACCAAGGGAGAAATACGAATCCATGTCGCGACCGGGAATCGAACCCACAGCCTCCTCCGCATTTCGGGACGGAAGTTGTAACCACTCGACCTTCGCGACCGATGTAATGAAGGAGAAGAAAAAGAGGAAAGACAGGATACATATGAATTTGAAAAAAGAAGATGAATAAAAAATAAACAATTTAAAAAAAAATAGATAAAAAAATAAAATAAAAAAGACAAAAAAAAAAAAAAAAAAAAAAAAAAAAAAAACTCACGTATTATCCAGAAATGTACATTTATCTTCAGATATACGCAGGTTTCTTTCCCAGATACAGATGGCGAACCTGCAAGGCATGCTTCTAGAGCAGGTTTGTCGGGTGTAGTCCATCCTCAAAGCCTGAAACACAGTGACATCACTTGGTGTAATTATCCTGAATCTACTGGCTACAAATGATTACTGGTTTATCCCTGAGCCACAGAAGAAGATATTTAGATCTCGAGCCGTGGTCAAGAGGTAACGTGCATGTCTGTGAACCTAGAAGTTATTGGAGGTTGCGGGGGAGGGGGTACTCTTTAATCAGTCCTAACATAGGAATCCATTTTCCGCCAGCCACTCAACTCTTTAAATCCTATCATATTTCTATCAAAAAGAAATAACAAATATTATATATACAAACATATGGCCATATACAAAGACAGATTTTTATTTCAGTGAAATGTCGCAACAATAGTGCAAATAATGTGTCTGCATGATATTTATTTCGAGGATAATGTGCTTAGCGAAATACACATCCATGGCGGAAGCATAACGTTTTCTTAATAAAGTTGTGAGACTTTGAACGGGACATAGTCTATTAATGAAATGTTACAACAATGATTGTAAGCAAACCAATCAGATACTTGTTAAAATTTGTTTAAACATACTTATTAATCAAATACTATAACAATACAATTCACAAACATATACAGAACAGGATTAAATCGAAAACTTAAAGCTTATTCAGATTATCTCCCTGTTGTGATTGCAGTCCTGGTTCCGAATCGATGACGTCAAAAGATATATCTTGATATTATTATACTTAATTCAAAATAGTTTTAGTATTGTGCAGGTGCAATGATGAGCGGATATTGAATCATTTTTAGACTTGCGGCGGGGCAGTCTTATGTAGCGGGAAATCAAAATATATCACTTTCAACCGTGCTGGAACGCTGGGACATGCAGTGCTTTAAGAGTTTTGATTGTATTATGGCGTTTGACAAATTGCACCGAGTTTTAACTCTATATAAGGACTTTGAAAACGCACTCTATGGTTATATGATTATATTTATACACATTCGTTGTAACCTATTAGGTTTATGTTTTATAATAACCACTATTATCAGCAATGTCGTGGGGGCATCGACGATGCTGCACACTTTCTGTAGCGCCATCTTATTTTAGAGAAAATACGCACGCCATTAGCGTTTAACAATATATCAGATGATATTGAACTAGCGAGCAATGTAAAAGTTTTATATAGACTCAAAACCAAACAGAGGCAGTATCACAATTTCTGACGATACAATAAATAAAGTTGCGTATATACAACATTGTAGTATGTGTCATAAGGAAATATAAGAGAGAGAGAGAGAGAGAGAGAGAGAGAGAGTAGGTAACACCAATGAATTCCTATTTTTAAACTTTGACACGTCTAATTACATTACTTACGGTTCTGCAACAAACAATTTTAGTTATTCTATTACTATCGTGATAATAATTTTTAATATTTGTATTATGTTTGACAAAATCCATCCTTGAAAAATATACGTATCTTAATTCGTTTTTAGGTACCCTATACAAAATTAAAACTTCTTTTAAAAAGAAAGAGAAGGAGAAGAAAAAAATCCATAAATTCATTTGTCATTTGAATCCGTACTTCAGCTGCTTATGTTCAAGCTAAGTCTTATGATTCGTTTTTATCACGCCTTGTTTTCTTAGATAATTTGAATGATCCAAAATAAACAAAGTCAAATAAGTAAGCACTCCAACAGAAAAAATAAAAATGTAAAACTTATCCTTTATCGTATTTTGTTAAAAAGCACAAAAATATAAGAAATACCCCCCCCCCCCCAATAATAAAACAAAATAAAGAAATGAAAATAAAATGAAATAAAAAACAAAACATTTTAAGTACTTTATCTTCGAGATAATTCTGCCTAAAATGTGGCGATGTTTCAGTGTCGCATGTTAAAGTTTAAATGTGTAATTTATGAAAGCATACTTAATATAATACATGTATTAACATACCTTTCCTCTAAGCTGAAACTGGCAATTGCCATATGCGACCATCAGCACAAGACTCCATAGTTCCAGAAAAGCAAACCTTGTCATCGTGGTATATGGCGAATACCAATGCTATCTTATCTCCGTGTTGATATAGGCAGAGGTAAAGTACAGCCGATAACAAATTGCTTCGCATATTATATACTGTCCATCTTCCGAGATCCGTATTGAAATTCATGACGTCACGGAGGCTGCAAGCAGTGCCCGCTGATCCCGGTTTTCTAAGACTGAAGGGATTGGTTTTTCATGACAGTCTGAATACAGTTCTACAGTGTTGCTGGGGCTGGGAATGCTGCACCACAGTCTACCGTAGTTCTGTATGATGTTCAAAGTCCCGTCTCTAATTCAAACGCGATAGACGCTCGCTACGAAATACAATCCCGTAGTACTAGTACAGTTTGATTGCTTGTTTGCTTTGGGTTTGCGTTAAATTGAAAGTATTTCAGTAATTTAGGGGACTTTAAATGAGACAGAAATTGTGCTGCCTCACTGTAATATAACGCCGGCCGGGACTCGGACCGGCAGAGTCGAGGGCTAAAGTGAGGAAGTGAGTGACTTTAACCACTCGGTCAGGAGGGCATTATTACAAAGAAACCTGTTTGGCTAACACGAAATATATACCAGGGAACGAGTTCTTGGTGAAATAACTAACACACCGATGTTTAAAGCATATTTGATTCCTTGTTTAAGGTATACCGACCAGTTCTCTCTCTCTGTCTGTCTCTCTCTGGAATTTTTTGTCTATCAATTTCAAACGAAGCAGTGAATTTATAAATGTATGCTTAAAAAAAGAAAGAACATCTTTTGAACTTTTGAATCATTTCTGAACTTTTTAACATGATTGCTGGCATCGGATAACTTTGTGTCACTACTTTTATTTACATAATACGTCTTTTTACGTTTAACTATGCAGAAAATAGTTTCAAATCCTATTTTATCACACAGTGATATTAGATTCCTTGTTTATTTAAATTCGATTCCATCATGAAAATTGAATCTGAATTGAAGATAAAATAGTTGATGCTTGAGTTACATTAACTCTCTCAAATGGCTCACTAGAAACAAAGGACAAACACAAAGGTTGTTTACACGAGTAGACTTACTAACAATAACTACAAACATCAACAGGCAACATATTTTTTGTGTGTAAATATTGTAAAACGCACGCGCGCGTGTTAGATATACTGTAATTGTAAGCCATTATCAAAACAAACTATTTTGTATTCATCTTCGCTTGTTACGACATATAAGGATATACTAGTGATTCTTATTATTGTGATTATTTGCATTGGAAATTTAATCATCGTTAACTTTATTAAATTTACTATAATTTTCAAAACAAATGCGACAAAATAACCTTACAAACCATGTAAGATGACTTCTTGAGCATTAATTAACTGTTTTTCTCCCTTTTTTCTTTCTTTTTATTTCTTTTCTTTTTTTCTTTTTTCTTTGCAATGGCTTTCATTTTTCTGTATATATTACCAGTAAAATGAATTCTGGAGCATTACTGAGTCAATGTAGGAAGTAAAATTCCTGTAAAAACAAGGATGGTATAATATGTTAAAAAAATGGAAGTGAAATTTAGAACAATGAACAACATCAACAACGTTTCCATTTATATTATTTTCAAGTTCATATATTCACAAATATAATTTTCCAGTTCATCAAAAATGGGTATGGTATATCTCTCTTGTGCCCGGCGCTCAGCATAAACGAGTAGTTCCAGGACTGGTCGGCAAAGTCCTGTATCAGGATAATTTGACTTGGTGTGGTATCACGCCACTTGTCTACGGTGTGATACCACAGTGAGGAAGTGCCATGTCTGTGACATGTACACAAAAAACCCAAAATGACTCAAATACTGTTGACCTTTAACCCATGCCAACAAACCAACAAATACTGTGTTCCAATTTCACCTGTTTTCAGAGAGTGTATAAATCTTGCGTCAGACAATATATTGTTAGCATCTCATCCCTCATTATTATAAAATCAATGTCATATCTTCACAATATCAGCTCTGTTCTCATATGTTAACAGTGATCTAACATAACAAACACATTATGAACAAAACATGCCTATATGTAATTACAGCCTTGTCGCATCTGATAAACATACCGGCATTTTTTAGTATGTAATAGAAACGGAACTGTCCACGGCTAGGGTTAAACATTGCATTTAGTTATATCTTTGTTATCTGATCTTTATTCATTTTTTATTGACGCCGTGTCAGTATGGAATAGGTTTTTAAATTTGGCCATGGAGCAGGGAGCAACCACCGTTATTATTGTAAAATAAAATTATGTAATATGTTTGAAAAAAACAACAACTCATTATGAATCAATTACTTGTATTTATTGATGTAAAGAAATGACATGATTTAAAATATGCAAATCTTCTATCGTTATTAAAAAGAAATTTGACAAATTTAATGGATATCTAATAACTTCTTCCTAAACTCCTAGGCCAAGGGATTTGACTTAGATAGACGTTCTCTTGAAACTATTTATTTTTCTTTCGTTCGTCCTATTTTAGAATATGCGGACATAGTTTGGGATAATTGTAATAAACATGATAAAGAAAGATTAGAAAAAGTCCAACATGAAGCAGCGAGAATTGTTTCTGGTGCCAGTAAACTTGTTTCATATAATGATTTGTACAATGAAGTTAAATTGGAATCCTTAGAAACCAGAAGATCTAAACATAAATTAATAATGCTTTACAAAATGATAAACAATCTAACACCCGAGTATTTATCAAGTAAAATTCCACTTACCATAGTAATAGATATTCCCAAATGTTACATACTCGCATTCGAACAAACTGTAGTGGCCTTAATTATCATTTATTTCTTCGGAACGTTGCAGATTCTCCTTTATGCGTATGTGGAATGATTGAAACACCATTCCATTTTCTTTTAGAATGCCCACGTTATATCTTTTGTAGAAACTCAATGTTAAATGAACTACCCGTAAACACTCCTTTTGAAACTCTTTTATATGGAAATCCAAGTATGTCAACACAAGAAAACAAATCGATATTTGATTCTGTTCAAAGGTATTCCTGGCAATGAATTGCTGTGAGTGCTTTTTTTTAAGGTATATATTGATCTTTAATCTAAATACCCCCCCCCCCCCCCACCACGTTTCTCTCTCTCTCTCTCTCTAAAATATATTATGATGATTAGTGTTTTTATGATACATTCAAATTGTGAAAAAATGATAATTTATTGTGTCCACCGACAAATGTAATTAACAATAATATGGAGAAGACTTATATAAGCCTTGGGCTTCCAGTCTAATCCAATTCTCAACATGTATATGTTATTGTTACGTATTGTATTTACTTACTGCTTTGGAGAAATAAATATGTTTAAACTAGGCCACGGGTTTTAAAACTTGCAAGCAACCTGATTCTTTAAATCACAGAAAAATGATTTTGAAGATGTTTAGTGACCTTAAAAAATTCAGATTTTTAGATACATACCGTCAACATGAAAAAATCAGTGAAACCGCAGTTTAATAATACGTATTACTGCATAATGTAGAACGTTTAAAAAAACACAAACACTATACATATGGCCGTATCAGACATGTCTAATTGACATTCTGCGGCCCAAGTATGTAGCTGATTATGATAGAGTGTTTGAAATGGGTAAATGTAACTGAACATTGTAATATATGTTGTATAGCCTTGAAAATATATATTTAATTTATATATATCATCGATACAAAAAGAATGTCATACTCCTACGTCACGCTACGTTATCAAGGGAATAACTATCGGGATTATAAACATGTACCTAAATCCCGTACCAAATAAATAAACTTATCTGTGCTGATTTGTTTCGTTATCATCGTCCTTGTTGTTGGTATTAATATGACAAGCATCATTGTCTAGTGGAAATATCAACACCCGTTGTTCGTAAATGAAGCATGCACGTTATTGAAATATTCTCAAATGGATTTGTTTTATAAAGTTAAGTCGTGCTTCAAAAGCATCCGCGGCGTCTTCGATGCCTTGCATCAAAATTAATCTTGTATCATGTTTGAAATACTCTAATGCTTTTGCAGAAGATTTTTTTTAGTCACACGCCTTCGTGCAAGTTATTTCAAGGGACTTTGATGACGTAATCGTTAATACTTTATTATCTAGACTATCCCTGAATGTCCAGCTGTTGAAACGCATGCCTTAAAAATCTAAATTTCCGCTGCTTTATCACCTACTTCGTGATGTGAATGAATGCCAGACACGCAGTATGCACCAGAATTCAAATTTGTCAGACGATGCGTTTTTCAAGACAAACTAAGTTGAAGATTTATTCCCCACCTACTTTTCCTTATGATACTTCTTTCTTTATGCAAATGTCTGTTCGTCCCTAGTTGACCGCTCCACAAAATTTGATATTTGATAAATAGCATGAAGATAAAAGTTAAATGTAAAGGAACTAACATAACGCAATCTCACACGCTCTGTTGTTGTCTTCAAAATCTTGATTCGTTCACTCATTTTGACGCGGTTATACAGGGCACCAGAACGACGTCATATTACAAATTATAATAATGCAGTTGAGATTCGTTATGTCGACATCGCGAGTACATTTAGTATATCTCCTCATACTTTGAAAAAAAAGATAATTTCGCTGATGTTGAGATAACAAGTCTCGACTGTATATGATTATTCCGAATGGCATGCCTTATTTTTAAGATTATAATTTTAAACATTAATATACTGACGATAACCCTGAATGAACTGAATTATTTTCGGTGATACAGGAAAAGAAAGAAAAAAAAAACAACGATGAAGATGACGCCAACCATAAACTAAAAAAAAAAAAAAAAAAAAAAAAAAAAAAGGACGAAACGCTTAAATTTGACCTTTATTTAAACTTTTCCCCCCCCCCCCCCCCCCGCAAAAAAAAACAAACTTAATTTAATGAGAGGCATACTTATTTGGTTAAATCGGCTTTAAATTAAAGAGAAGAATCAGTATATCTATAATTGATATGAACAATTTTAAACATCTCACGTTATCTCGCAGTCACATATTCGTACTCGTAACACAACTGTATTCCTGTTACCGTACGCTTTCAGTCAGCTATGAAGCTGTCTCAGTGGCATAAACCACGCTGTTCACGTATACCTAACTACAGCACAAGGTACACGTGAACAGCTTGGTATATAGTCTTAAGACAACTCCTTAGCTGACTGTTAGCGACCGGTAACATGCGGTTTGGCAGCCTGCTATTTAACGAATAGCTATTACCAAAATCATTTTCACCTGTATGAACTCTATAGCAGACGATGGGGCCTTCGAGACTGAGAGGGTAAAGTCGCTGATTTTAACACTCACTCAGCCCCTCACCGCGTGGGTTAAAATGACCACGACTCCAAGGAAAAAATGGTATTTATATCTGTTTAATTAATTTGCAGTAATGCAAGATTTGCTAATTAGCGTATTAACGTTTACATTGACTCACCTTAAGAATTGATTAAGTCAGTTCCATATATTAGGTTAAATATCATAATTTACATGATTTATATTTCGTTATTGGAAACTGACATCTTTATAAATAGGCCTACATAAATTGATTTCTTAAAGTTGGTTCAAACTATATATTTATGCAATGTTGCTGAAAAGCATGCAGTTCATTAGTAAGTCTATTATTATTCTTTGTGGATTTTTTTTTATTATTTTTTACTGGACAAATGTGTCTGTACCTATAATTCAACTCGTAAACAACACTGTTATTCCAGAATAAGTCGAAAAACAAGTCGAGGTGGCGGACCACTAAAGAACACATTCGAGCATGACTCCGACAATGTACTTTCATTTGACATTTCTTTTGTCTGTACGTTTTTCTGCGCACATGACCAGGTCTAATGCAGGTCGCTGTGAATTATATATTCTCCACTCAATGTTTGTTTGTTTCTTTGTTGAGTTTTACGTCCCACCAACAGTATTTCAGTCATTTGGAGACGATGTCTACTCGAGACAGATATAGTGTTGCCGCACTGCAGTATCACGCCGTAGACATGTGACATGATACCACAACCAGTCACATTATCTTGACACCGGGCCAACCAGTCCTGCAATTACCCTTATTTGCTGAACGCCAAGCAAGGGAGCTATAACAGTCTCCACTCAAACAAAAGAGTAGGTGTGTAATTTGTTGATATAGATCTAAATATAAATCTAGTACGAAAAACAATGCGTATAATACACAACCATTTGTCCATCACATGTGCACAATTTACTATCGTAAATCTCTCTGGAAAAGTTAACAATATGTAAAACTCACACATTCACCTATGTATTTTCACCACTTGTAATTAGCTGGACGTCGCTTATATGACTGAAATACTGTCGAAGCGGCGGTAAATTCAAATAGTCAAGTCAATTCCTATGTATTTTCATTTTCACTCAGTCTATATGATTTTAGTGTTTAGGTGTTGAGCGGCATGAAATGAACAAAAAGTTGGATGTTTCTGTAGGCATGGCGTGTCAGTCTGGTCACATATATACAAATTGTAAATCATGTGACTTGAGTGGTGATATTGACTGATTTATTGATTTTGAACAAAATAGGTTTTTGCTATAAAGAGCGAGTTTGCTTTGTATTATCTAGACTTACCTTCTGCACTCATTAAAACATATATTGCATTACATAGTGCTATACTGAGATAAAGTATGGGATAGAAATATTTCATAATATATATGCACATTTTTAGAGTACCTTTGCATGCATACTTAATTTCATATATAGGTGACTCATTTGTTTTGAATGTTATAGATTAAGAAATAATGCATGCACGTTGTTGAATGCAAAGAAATACACAAAATTGCATTTATGTCTAGAAAAGATTAAAATTAGTCATACGCAAAAATATATGATACTGATTTATTGTTTCGATTGAACATGTTTCATGCATAGTTATGTATTTGTATGTTGCTGACTTAATATTTTAAGATATATTTTATATAAAACGACATCGACCGAACAGTTTTGTCTTTTGAAAATAAATAAAAGATAGTTTATAAGCACATTTCTTTGCATAAAATCAACAGTTGTAGAATGTATTTTTTTCAGTCACGGATGTTCACTTAGAGTTGTAATAAAACTTGATAAACTATTGGATGAATTCCGTTATTAGGTTTTTACCGCCTACGCAGGGTGAAAACCTATTGTTGTTCTGCGTTTTTTTTCTTGTTTTTTTTTTGAGTTTATACTCTTTTATTCTCCCCGTAATAGGTAGCAACAGGTTGGGGAACCATCCTGCTGACCACCTTACAAATTTATTTTATTACAAGAATAAACTCATTTTTTGGTTTAACAAACTAGATATTTTGACATAAAAAATTGAATAATATTGAAAAAATCATATAATTTGTATAACTGTTTAACATATTGAAATAAAAAAGAAAAACATGATCATAGATAGATAAATCTTTTGTAAAAAAAACACAAAAAAAAACAGAATTGATAAACAAATATTTTTTACAAGTATAAGTAATTGTCATTTGAGGAAAAAATCCAATTTATTTTCAAAGAATTGTTTTGTATGCAAATAAATTTCTTAAATATCATCATTCTCTTGTATCCATTTTAAGAAGTCTCAAAAAAAGGTTCTTTTTTTTAAATTTAAATCTATGAAAGATGAAAAATCAGTTCAATTGCATGAAAAAAAATGAATAAAGACAAGACAGAAAAGAAAAAAAGGCTTTTACAGAATAAAAACTCACATTTATCACTGAAAAAAGTACAAAACACATGTATGAAATACTTGTGCACAATTAAGGTACAATAATATAAAATAAGTTACATTAATCTAGTTTTTATATAACTTTCTAACATACATCCACCTAGATCTTTCATCTTCTGTTTTATTGTAATTTTTGTATGTATTCTCTAAAATTTTCAAAGGATGGTGTAATATTTTTCATTTTGGACATATAAATAAACTTTTTATACTCAAGAAGTAAAATATCTAACTTGTAGTTTCTGTTTTCAGATCCCAATAAGATTGTCTTTGCCTCTAAGCAATGTTGTAATTTAAGCTCATAAAGTGATCTTTTAATACTTAGAATGATTGGTTTTACTTTCGAACATTCACAAAAAAGATGCATTAATGTCTCTTCCGTTTCATTACAAAAAGTACATAAAGGATTATCAAGAATTTTCATTTTAAATAATAAAGATCTTGTACCTAATATCCTGTGAATAATTCTTGTTTTGAAACCACTGAGCATATGTGTCTCTTGTAATTTTGAAAACAAAATCATGTGAATATTCCCAGTCAATTTTCGATTCTCCATATATATTTCTCCATTTTATCCTACTAGCTGGGACAGCATCATTTTCTGATAAAATGTTGTAGACATATTTATTCATATCTGGATTGATTAAAATTTTCTCAAAATAAAAATTAATACAAGGATTTATAATGCAGTTGTTTGAATGATGATTGATGCTTATATTCATTTGTTTAGCATTCTTTTTCACAGCATCAATTATACTATACAAATGTAAAAAAATTATTTTGCTACCAACTAAATTTTCCGAATAGGAAAGCAGTACAAAATTTCCTTCTCTATCCATTATGTCTTTCACAAGGTAAATACCTTTATTGTAAAGATAAGAAAAGAATAAAGGTTTTTTGTTAACTTGAAAATGGTTGTTATAAAATAAAGGCATATGAAGAAAATCCTCATAAGACTTGACTTTAAGTTTTTCTATATATTTTATGTAAGCATTTAAAACGTCTCTCCAGAAGTCATTTTTAATATACTTCATAATATATTCGCAATACATCTTTCCACAACAAAAAACTTTTCTTATATCAAATATATTTGTAATGAAGCTATAACATTTTGTATTAGAATTACAGACATAATTTTTTAACCATTTTATTTTCAGAGTATTTAAATAACAATCAATATCAATCATATTAAGCCCTCCGTCACGGTATTTTAGTAAGAACAGCCCTCTTAATTTTTGGTGAACCTTCCCAAATAAACTCATAAAACATATTTGTTACTCCCTGAAGAAAGGAATCTGGTGGGTTTGGTAAGCTAGAAAATAAATGTGTTAATAATGGCAGTAAAAGCGCTTTAATAACAGTTATTTTTCCAATAGGTGTCAGTTTCCTTTTTTTCCAATTTCTTATACTATTACTTATTTTTTCCATTTTTAGTTTGAAATTCATATTGCACATATTTTTAAGATCTATATCAAATATCAAACCTAACACCTTAAATTGTTTTTCACCCCATGACATTTTCCATTTAGTTTTAATTGACCTATTACTATATTTTATTGAGCCAATCCAAACTATTTTGTCTTATCATAATTGATTTTTAGTCCTGAAATTTGTGCAAACCTTTCCAAAACTTCTAGAACTGTATTTAAAGATTTTTCTGAACCATCTAGAAAAAGAGAGGTATCATCTGCAATTTGTTATATCTTATATTCTGTTTTCCCTATCAAAATACCCTTTATATCTTTAGAATTTCTAATTTTCACAGCTAATATTTCACTACAAAGTATAAAAATATATGAAGAAATGGGATCCCCCTGTCGACAGCCCCTACACACTGGGAAAAAATCAGAAAGAAATCCATTTAATTGTACAGCAACTTTAGTATTTAGTAAAAACATCTTTATCCATCTTAATACACTTTCTCCAAAGTCAAAGAATTCTAATGTCTTTAAAATAAAGATAAAAGATATTGAATCGTTTTATTTTTCTTATAGCCCTATGTTGTGGAAGCGATAGCCGTAATGAGAAAACCTACAGTCACGAAATTTTAGACATAATGTGACATGTATATGAACCTGTGCATAAGTTCAAAATATTTCAAATTTTCTTTCTAATCTTGCCGCTAGGTTGCGCTCCGCATGAAATCACTGTTTTGCCCGTAACTAAAATTATTGGAGTCTGATTCGAATGCGAATTTGTGCATTCTATTCCTTATGGACAGATATGATGGGTATTGTTGTTCCAGACATGAGAAAAATTGTGCGCTTGGAGAGGCTGAGTATTCGAACCTTGACAAAAAGATGTGCAAATGAGAGTAGGTAAACGAAAATACATGCCCACTTTTGTCTGAGATCAGATATAACCATTCTGTAAGCTGCAGGTGATTTGCAAGACTAATACGCACATAATAAATGAGGTAGCGAATTCAGGAAGTTCGTGGTTTGTCTTCAAGAGACTGTTTAACTCCCTTAACCCGCCCCCCCACCCAAAAAAAACGACAAAAAACGACAAAAAAAAAAATAAATTATAACTGTGTCTTTTTTTAGTTCAATCTTCAAGAAACTCTCAAATTATGTTGTATCATGTTTCAAACGGTCTCACAATTTAAGATTTTAAAGAAATGCAAAGGTCAAGGTCAAATTCCGATTATCTTTTTTTTTCTTTGCTTAAATTACTCCAAAACTAAAACATAACGGTAGAATGTAATCCTTCGAGAGATCTTTCTGACCATATTTCATGCAATGATGAAATGAAGAATGTCTTACTTTTAAAAATATTTTATGAAATATGGAATTAATTGGTAATTTATGAACATAACCTTAAATGAACTGAAATTACTGTGTGTAAAATCCTCCCTTCCACTTGTAGAAAAATTGTTACAACGAGAGGCAGTTAAGCTTATTCAGTTGTCACTTGAGTGTATGGTAGTTTACCAGAATTTGGTATTATATAATACATATTTACATTGTGTATAATATCCATAAGGTTTAGACATTGAGAAGTCTATTTCACATATACGCAGTAAAAATAGAAAGTACCCACCATTTATTTATAACTATATACTTGGAACTAGCATACATTCTTACTATTTGTTCTACCTGTCTCCGAGATTCGTACATGTACTTATTTTTATTTATTTTTTTATTTTGGTCCAGTTACCACGAAATATTCCATTTCAGCCAGAACATACAGTATCAATCTTTTGAAATACCCATAAAAACTGGTGACCTGCAGAACGCAGTGCCATTCTGGACCTATAGGCTGTCTGCTACAAATTCCATATAGAGGTGTTTTTTAAATTTCGGAAAGAGGTAAAATCGTACAGGGCCAGGACTGAACTTGATAGGGTGAAGCGAAAACACATTGATTCACTCAAATGGGTGAATATTTCTCACTGAAATATTACCCAAGTGAGCATTACTAACTGAAAAAAGGTGAAAATTATACAATCAAATGAGTGAGCATTGCTCACTGAATAAGATGAACATCACTCACTCAAGCACGTGATTCCATAACGCGAGGTCAAAGGCAAAGATGCATGGCGCACGTGACAAAGTGTAAATATGTTTTCGTTTATTTTTTAAATGTTATGGATTTATCGCAGCGCTCCGCTTCGTGTCGCTTGCGATAAATTCAATAAAATTTAAAATATAAATAATAACTAAATAGTGTTCTCAACGTTATGTGACGTCATCGATGATGTCATTTGTTTTGTAATCAATTCAAAAATTATTTTGCCGGCGTACAGGACCGTTCCAAGGCAGTTAGTATATATCTCTATCTGTCGAGTGTCTACAAATGTTTGGTAGATTTTATATCGACTGGCACCTTCTCTTTGCAGTATGGACTGGATTTTTCATGGGACACTTTTTGTTTCCTTATCGACATATGGTGGTCTTGCATAAACTTAACTAAAAATGTAATGTAATGTTAAATGCAAGAGTTGCGACTCGGAGTGATATATACAAGTAAATGTATAAATAAATAAACAATTACATTTAGGACAGATCCCCAAGGTACCTATCACACCTCCACCCACGCTAAGATTGTAATTAATCATTCTTAAAGTGTGACCACGGCGGGTTTTTGACGTGTCGAGTATACCACACTGATTGAACACTATCCCAGGCCCATGTCTAGAAAGGAATGATAGAAAACAACTGAATAATTGATTTGACCTTTTATGGTTCGTTCATGAACAACACCCTTCTAGGATTGCATGATCTACTGATACGTTATGCTGTAAAGTAAAATTGTCATAGACAATTAAGCGGGTCAGGGGAGGCACGTCTCTGATAAATGTGATATATAACGTCATATAAAGGCGAAAAAAAAACGCACAAATATATAGAGTTTAGCCTATATATAATTCTATGTTGCCCAGGTTTCATGTGTTTTGTAGCTTGGCGTGCATGCGTTTATATCTCTGTTTATAGAAGTGTTTGTTAAATCTGAGTGAGTGCATGTTTATGTAATAACATCTATACTTTTTCTTGAATCTGTCTTTCCTCAATGTTCAATTTTCATAATTCTGTCCTTTCTATATAAACTCTTTCTAAATACTTTATGGAAAAAGGATCTTCGAGTAGAGAAGTAGATTTGGCCACAGTCTTGTTAATTGTATTATGATCTGCGTTGTTTACAACGCAACATATTGTAACCGATTGCGAAAAGACAATACCGGATATCCAAATTCAATGCCCCTCTAGCGGGCAAGATATACGCGCACCTGTTTGCGTAGGCGGGAGAAATATCAATGAAAATACAATGAATGGATATGTGTGACGTAAGCCAGTGAGATACAGCAGTTCACGCACCTCCGTTATGTAATGTGTCTTGGTTAATCTAATACGAATATGGCAAATGAAATTATGTCGTTCGACCCTCACAACTACAAGATCCATTTGACGAGGGAAATCAATAAAACGGTTCCAAATTACAAGCCACACGTTCTCATTTGCTGTTCCAGTTTATGGTTAACGCAACATTAGGATTCTCAGCCCTTTGATTCTTATAGTAATCATAAAGTTGAAGTCATTTCTTAATTAGATTGGAATCCTTGGTTTGAAATACTACTGACAGTAGCTTACGATGCTGTAATTGATGTAATGGGTGTAATGAAAATGTTATACTATCAACCATTAATAAACAAAATAAAGTCAATACACCAACCACAGCATATTCTTTTTTTTTTTCGTCATGAATTTAAAATAAAATAAAATAATTATTGATTACATATTTTCTTTTATATCTTAAGTATATAACGGGACTGAGGTACATACTTGAGATATACACGTATAGGTCTAGCGACAATAAATACTATATTCAAATGACTGCATATATGACTGAGTCAGTCAAAAATTGTCCCCGGCGTCCCATAGTTCATGTTTTACGCTATGAGCACATGATTCGACATAAAACAACAATCAGTCCTTCGATTGAGATTAATGGCTAAGCTCCTAAAGCTTCACGACGTGCTTCAAATCCCGATGAAAGATATTAATAGGGTGTGTTTAAATCCTTCTTTATGACTGCTGCAAACGTCAGAGAATTTCCACAAGAGCCAAGAGAAAACGAGCGTCTTAAACAATATCTTCGCCTTAAATACATATATTACACTATAATACATGTTATAACTGTGGCTATCTATGAAAATGATTTATAGCCTGTTCGACACTGTTATTTGTCAGTGATTGAAATATGGATCTACCAGCTGACTTGCCATCCGAGTCAATGGCAATAATGTGGCTCTGACGTACACATACATGTGAAAACATTGTGGTCAATGGGTTAAGTAAAGGTCAAACACGCACATGAGCATTCATTCATATTTTTTTTACCTCAACGTATGACATTGACCTCTGAGGCTTCCGCATTGACACTCCGTCTAAATGAAGCAATCATTTTTGCCAAGTTACATGAAAATCCTCCAAAGTTTACACGAAAAATTGCATTCACTTTTACCTTTGACCTCCAAGTATGACCTTTGAGCTATCAATCTGAATTCTTGCTCGCGACACTCTGTCTCAACTTTTTTGGCAACTCACTGATTCTTTGTCAAATTAGAACCTAAACAAGCAAACTTGCCTACCTTTGACCACCAAGTAAGACCTTGACCTGTGAGCAAGCAATCTCGTTTTTTTTTCACGGGACACTTTGGCTTCATAAGGTAAATGTATATACAATATAATTTTAAAATCTGTTGCCCATTGTCAAGTTAAAGCCATACAGAAAATTTTCATTGACTTTTTTATTTTTGACCATCAACCATTTTCTCCTGTTGTTTAGCGCGCGAAGTTCCGTCTCCATCTGGATTCCTTAATAGCCTTTCCCACCAGGGGTCGTGGGGTATAACTGTTTCTAAATAAAGCCCCTACTGATCGGCGCATATCTTTCTTATTAAAAGACATGTCTTTCTTTGAAGATATAGTTCGTTATTCATGAAAGAAAAACAGGTACAGATAATTTTTATTCAAATATAATACAAACTATGCAATATAGCGTTTCAGTGTAACAAATGTGTCGGTTTTAGATGGAAACAACTTAACGCTTGTTTTACGTATATTGCATGTATCTAGTATTTGAAATGATAATTCTTTATTTAAGCAGCAAAACTAGGTGAAATATCAAAACAGCAATGATAACGACGATAACAATAATAGTAAAGTTCAAACTTAATTTATTTTACATCGATAACGAAACAATTTATCACAACTTATATTTATCACTATCGGTGGCTATGATGGCGGCGTACGTGGTCATTATTGTGAGCGGGTTGCGGGAAGCCGGAAGAAAACCCGCGACCACTGTATCCTTTCACGACCGACCCCTGGCAAGGAATCGCACCAGGACGCATTTGTGAGAAGCGATGCGTGTTACCACTACGTTATCCAGGCACTCACGGCCATCCAGTCTACGTGATAATGATGTTAATAAAGATAGTGATGATTATGACAATACTAATGATAATGATATTACTAATAAGCATTGCATTTTGTATAAATAATTTGTGAGGACATACAGATAGTGTATGAATGTAAGGAAAAGTCCTAGTTTAATTGTTTGGGTATTTTATTTCCTCATAGCCAATAGAATATTAAATTAATTTATCTGAAAAATGAGTTTATCTTAAGTCTGTTTGATGTTTTTACACCTATTTATTCAGTTAAAGAGAAACGTAGAATACAGCAGTTTGTCACTTGAGCACAAAAAAGGTTTACACTAAGGCAACTTGTCACATTCTCATACGAATATAAACTCACTACATCAGCAATATAAATATATACAGATTTAGATCTAAACATTTCCTTTTTTAGTCGGTTTTCGGTGTTAGGGACCATAGAGCCATGTCAATTTGCAGTGTGACGTCATTTTAAGCTATCGCAACGGTATTATTCCTGGGATAAAGCCCATGCGGAGTTAAAAACTGAAACCTACACATACACCCAAAGAATTCTTTTGTGAGATGTACAGTATTTCCTAACATTCAGGACAAAAATAATCACTTGGGCCTTAATGAAGATATTAAATACCTACAGCAGTCCAAATTTAGGCAAAAAATGCTACTTGTGACACCTTTAAATGAGTTCTCATTCCACGTTGTGTGGCCACACACTGGAATCTCATGATTTGTATTCCGACATGTGTGGTCTACAACCAAGATATCCGAGAGATCCGGAATAAAATCTTGATTGTCTGGAATCCTGAAATATTACTTGATTAAACAAAAAAGCGTAAGAATTTAATAGATTATATACATTGAGCTATATCACTTGGCAGTTCATACATTGCAATAATTCTCTGTACACGTGTATTTTTTTCCGATTTCACGAACGCCTAACTCCGAGTATGTTGTCAAGAAATCTTGCTTTTATGCAAGATCTATATACGTAGGGTGTTAGTGTATACACCTCCTCCTCGACTGGATCATGGGGTACCCATTCATCCCCGGGGGTGAGACCACGAACAATCCTCTGTAACAACAAAACATACAATAGTATAACAAGCATTCTGGAACTATTGCTTAGGCAATACTTAGTCCACTACCGGCAAAAAGAAAACTAAGAACCCCCGCCAAAGTCAATTATTTGATCAAGACTTTTGTTGAATAAATATCTAAAAGTCAGGAAAACTGCTATTTTGAAGAAATTTTCGAGTCCAAGGCCCGTAATATCGTCAAAAATCAGTGGACCGGAACAATTTATCGAACCTGATCTGTAACTCATGGGGGTAGACTCACATACCAATATTAAAAAAATTTAGATAAAAATGTCTGAAAAACCGGAAAAAACCAACTCATAGGGGTAAAAATTAAAAAAATGAAAAATGTTATAAAATATTAGATCAGTATCTGCAAGAGTTTAGAGAGAGAGAGAGAGAAAAAACACCTCCGGAAAACATCTGTATGACTAAATATAGTCCACTTCGTCGATGCAGGTAGGGGACTAAAAACTTATACACACGATAATTTCTTCATGATATCAAATCCTTATTTCAGCTTTAGCTATAAGAAATGATAAATTTTCTTCAGGCTTATTCTGATAAAAAGATTTCAATGCCTAAGTAATCAAATAATTCTTTAAAATGACGCCAAATAACCACGTGATCACGCCATGCATCTATTTCAGAGCTAATCTTATATAATAAGCGATAGCAACAGTCATATGCTGCAACATCTTTAACAATAGTATTGTCTAACTCTTGCTTTCAATACAAAAATTTACAGACAATCAAGAGAAGGATTTTCCATATATAAGATATTTATTTTAAGCTCGCTATTTATTTTATTATTTTATCAACGGTTAGAAAGGCTTCTTGGAGATAATTATTTAGAACTCAATACTCAGTCGAGAGTCACGACTTTCGAGACAATAATTGTCTGCTAACGTTTTCTTCTTCTTTTTTTTTTTAAATTCAAATTCCATGGAATTCTTTAATATTTGCTAGCTCGTTAAGGAATCTATCATTCTTGCACGCATTTAAAAGCGGCATCTAAAAAATTGATTTTTCCGTCTTTCGTCTTTTTCTCAAAACAACATATTTTTCACATGAAAGGTATTAGGAAATTGACATATCCTTTTACGACATAAAGACTCATTTTGTCGCATTTGCAAACAAAGTAAGACCCAGATCAGACAGCTCCTTCCAGAAGATGTCTTATAAGAGTCTCCTCTGTTTCATCATGCAATATCGAAACACAGATTCTAAACAGTCTTTATGGCCAAAACAAATGTTGTTTAATACATTTGTATACTCGTACCATTTAAAGTTCAGTTAGAAATGTTCATCAAACAATTATAATTTGTATACATAAATATTTAAAGTAAAGGGATATACTCATTAGCAACGCAGAATAGAAGGGCAGCGGAGTGCAGCTTAATCAGAGGGGGACGCGCTTTCCAGCTGATCGGATTTGTAATTGCACTATATGGCGGTAAATAAGGCGAGGACAATCTTCATCAAGTCATATAAGCTATCGCATTCTGATACAAATTAATCATCTACTTAGGGACAAACTGCACCAAGCCACACTATTTTAGTTCTACATTTAACCTCTGTTAAGAGACAATTTGCACTAAGCGACATCACATAACTTCTATTTAGTGATTGACTGCACTAAGCGACCCCATGAACCTCTATTTAGGGACATTTTGCAGTAAGCGACCCAATTTAATCTCTATTAAGGGACAAGTTGCACTAAGCGACATCACTTAGCCCCTAGCGTCAAGCTGCACTAAACGACCCCACTGAACCTCTATTTAGGGACACTTTGCCGTAAGCGTTTAATCAGGGACAATCTGCACGAACCTCTAGTAAGCTACAAGCAACATAAAGCGACCATTTTCAGCATCGACTGTAATTATCGTTTTTTATCATTGGAATAAGTTAACTAGATGTCAGATGTAAGGATTTCTGATTGATGTCTTAACAACATTGCAAGAAACTAGTAAGATCGCAGTGGTAAATTGTGTTTAGATAAAAAAAATAATAAGATTGGAAGAAGTATTCTGTCAAACAGTACTGGCTTAATATATACCATTTTACCATCACAGGCAATGAGGTTATTTGATAAACCCCAAGAGAATAGAATGTTCTTTTTTTTTAAATTGGCTTACCCACAACTGCACTGAAATTAACAGTTTTATATGCATCGGGTCCGTAATGTATGAGTAATACTCATATATATATGTAAAACAAGATTGGTTTCCCATTCGAAGAATTTTGAATTTTTCTATTAAAAACATTTTTGAAACAAGCCGATCCCCTAGAGGCATCATTCTTTAAGTGGCCAACTTTATTTTATCAATTATGGTACAGGGCTATATGATGTCCAATGTTTGCCTAATGATATCGAATTCTAACAGTTGGTTTCAAAGAAGAATAGTTTTGATATTTACTATACAGAGTACAAAAGAAAACAAGACGGTTTCTTGGGTCTCAATTTTTTAAGGACTCAACTTCACTTTACCAAATATTTTAATGGGCCATGGAGATTTTTAAAGCTTTGAAATTAAAATTATGTTGGTTGTCATGGTAACCAGAATTCTGTACGGATCAAGATTATTTTTTGCATTTATGACGAGCCAATACAGGATCATTCATGCCAAGTTTCATAAATATCTACCGAATAGCTTCAGAGAAGATGTCTTATATATATATATATATATATATATATATATATATATATATATATATATATATATATATATATATATGCGACGACCAAGGAGGACAATCTCAATATCTCACCCTGAGCCGCTATGCTCTGGCTTGAATTCCATCAACAATAATTAGCGCTAAGTAATAATTATATTCTTAAACTAGGTAGATACACATTCCACCATTTCTATTTTATAAAAAAAATCAACACATGACAAAGATGAATCGAATGATTTCCTTAATAACTAACAATAAGTGATATATAAGAAATGAAATATTTGGATATTTTATTAGAAAAACAAGACTAGTAAAATTAGTATTTTAGTTTTACTCAGCGCTGAGAATTGTTGGTGGAATTTGACCCAGGTGAGCTAAAGAGTTAAGTATAAATGTACTGACCTCTGACAATGTCCCGTTTTTCTGTCTAAGTAGGTAGACTATTCCAAAGATAGGGATAACTGTAACCGGTCCAAATGCAATAACGTTGCCAACAGCAACGGCCCAGCCTGGGAATTCGTAGCCTCCTTCACCGTAGTAAGGTGCCGAGTAGTTAATGCTGCTAACTAGCAACAGTGTCTGTCAAAAATTGTCAAATGTCAAAATAAGCATATTTCTTTTATATTGACACATATAGTCATATAGTCATGTTGTCCTGTATCTGTTTTCCATGTCCTCTGTATTTCGACGTAAAATTTATCATCACAGATCATATGGTTTAAATTTTTACAAAGAAATATATTTAATCTCAGTTTGGAAAGATGTTTTCCAATTTAGACCTCTCGACTCGAACAGTACTTTCTTCCTGAGAATAATTTATAGACATACACACACCCATGGCTTATACCCACAACCTACGAGTGAGAAGCGATTGATGCAATAGTATACACTTGTATTGAAGGTTACATGCATGGTATAAAGCAGAAGGTAAAAGACCTAACAACAAACTTACTATAATCCACCAATAATTTTGTCGTAGAAATTATTGAAGCAAAGTCTATGTAAGAGGAGTATTCGAAAAGTATCCCGGAAACGTTCCATAACTTATTATTAATGTTTTTTTTTTTTAAGTGACACTTTGATATGTTTTAAACTTAATCTGAATGAAACAGAGATACAAATATCTATCTAATATATTTTTGAATTTTTCCGGATACTTCTCGAATACCCTTTGTAAGTTATATACATTTTTTCTTTAGGCGATAAATATGGACAGACGAGTGTGAAGTCAAAGAAACAAATTCGAATGTCCTGAAGTATTCGCTTTTCTCGGACTGTGTCAGTACTTACCAGTAGAAACGCTGGAATGATGAAACACCAAGCGATGCGGACAAAGACAGAGGGACGGCTTCCCCTCATGAGTTCTATGTCCCCGCAGAAACGGTCTGCTCCTGAAAACAGAAAAAGTGATCGTGGGATTTTTATAGTTTCTTCGGTTTCTTAAAACAAGATATATAATACAAAGTGGCTATTTTTTCTCTCTTTCTTGTGGAATATGCAATGTTCAAAGAGATAAAGTAAAATATTGCATCTTCCACAACAATCGAACATTTTCAAGTTCTTTTAAATATACATTGGAAAGAACGGAGTTAAATTAAAATAATTAAATTATAAAAAAATAATTCAACTCAAAAGCATAAAGGAGAATGATATGACTAAATTAATACATGTATATATATGAAATTTCAACATTCAGAAACAACCGATTTGTAAAATAAAAAGATAGAAATAATACAATTTAATGAATTATTTTTAAATTTTACATGTTAAATAATCACCGTGACAATCATAATGGACGTTCATAAAATACAATATAAATGATTACTTCGTCTCTTTTTAATTTAACTTCATCATTTAACTAAAAGTGTATAAAATTAATATTGTTTCAATGTAATATTTCCTGCGATCATCAAAAAGAGGGCATACTGAAACAAAATAATATCCATCTATGCCAACTGAATTGCAATAATCAGAGACGGTAAAAAACATGTTTCGTCTAGAATGGACAGGAGCGATTACACAAAAATCAATCTTTACATTTTTAAGGTAATTCATCCAAAATTCAATTGTGATTATGGTCCATCAAGTGATCGTTGGAATTTTTACAGAAAATGCAAGCCTTTATAGACATTGAGCAAAAGAGCCTATAACTCCACATCGATTGATGCTTGCATCTGCACTGAATTTTTTTTTTTTTTAAGCACTTGAAATCAATGATTGTTGATTACATTAACGACATTATACCAGAATCAGTGAGACGATTTATGATAACGGTCGTTTGATCGAGGGCCTAATTATGACAATGGCCATCGCGACTAAATAACTTCTACTTGAGTTATCGTCTCCAAATATTGTGTTTTTTGCTAAAGTTTTAACACAAAATGGCTCAACCCTGGTTTAATTAAAACCCTTAATGAAACTAAATTTCACCGAGACAGTGTTAAAAATTAAATATCTTTTTTATTAATAAAATTGCATGACAATAACGTGGGACTTACTGACGTTATTGTCTGCTCAAAAAAAAAGAAATACTAACATCATGTCAACTAGTGTGGGCATTACGATTTCTCCAGCGTTTTTAAAGCAATCAAAGAGGTGATACATTACATGCAGCAAGCTCATCAAACAGCATTATGCTTGGGTGACATTTGCTCAAGATAGTGTCTGCAACCGAGGCAAACTGAATCAGAATTTCATTTTATTCTTTTATGTCCAAAAAAAAAAAGAGAGAGTTACGTGCATTGTATTTGTCTAGATATATGCAATTCCCTGCAACAAATAAATTTCTTCATTTAATTAGGTCAAATTCAAGTTACGTACAATTAAATCTAGCAAAATCTATTTAAAGAGAAATCGATAGTAGTTTTTGAACTTATATACGTATTCATGTAGAAATATATATATATATATATATATTATATATAGAGAGAGAGAGAGAGAGAGAGAGAGATGATATTCTTAATGTAAGGTATTATGCAAGTGTAATTAAGTTGTATATTACTTATGAATGTATTTGATATGCTATCATTTGCATGCACTGTTGTTTATTTGTGTTGGTCAATGGCAATGTAGGTTGCCTATTTGCCTAAAAAAAGTTGATTGTGTTGAGTTGAGTTGAGCTAAAGAATTGCATGTAGCCATTACAATTAAAAAGACTTTTTACAGAAAAAAAAATCGGGTTGGATCATATTTATTCAAGTTTTTGTAAGAAAAATCAGTATGTTATTTAGAATTAAACAGAAGAATTGTGTTACTCTGGTAAACATATGGCTATCTGTGTGGTTATTAAATTTCAGAATTATTAAATCACATGTACTTAAGTTTTTGTCTACACAAGCCGTAATTCACAACGCCTCAAATATCGATATATCGCATTGAACTATTTAGGGTGGGGTAATTTTATGGGAGCATTAAGAGGCGTTGGAGGGGAGGGCGAAGGCTTCTGTTGGTATGTTATTCAACAAATGAACTCAACCCCACCCCATGCACGGTATTTTTATTATATGTCAGCTCCCCTCATTCCCGCATAAAAAATTCAAACTTACGCCCCCCCCCCCCCCCACCCATCCCAAAGTTGAATAAGATGTCAATCGGATAAGGTGTCTACTGGAATGGTTCAGCATGTTTTGGATCAAGTGATGCGAGCAAATGCATATTTTTAATATCTAGATGGGACTATTCACGAAGGGTGACATTAGTATGTATTAATTATGATGATATGATATGTTTTTCTTTGCCTACA
>CM037778.1:74142873-74156780 GCA_021229015.1 Solen grandis
GGGCAGGTGTCGACCCTAGAGCCCCTGAACATGATAGGCAGGACTGATGGAATCCCAGGACGCCTTAACATGTCCGCGGAACCCCGGGACTGCGACATAGTAAAAAGCAATACAAAAGAACAATGTATGCAAAATAAAAAACGGGAAGACCGAAGAAAACCCGTACAAAGAAAAATCTCGAAACGAGACAACAGTATATACAAAATCAATATAATAAAACCAGTGTCACGGGAGCCGAAGCACGGAAACCCGTGACACAAGGCAAAAGGTCCCGAAACGGGACGGAGATTGGAAATTCTACACGTATATAGAATAAAACCAATAGAACAATATAAACAACACAGCCGAGGCTATGAAAAGATAAGAAAGGAGAGCTGTAGCGCACAGAAGCTATCAAGAAAGGGACACACAAGGTTACCCACTGAAACTCGATGGCTTCCAAAACACAATTGGAGAACGGGGGTTACACTTCCGGTAACTAGGGGGTTTAGGGAATGGTTTATTTTGCGGACTCTGTTTTGGAAGCTGTGCACAAATAGACACATACCTGAAGTAATAACAGGTAACGTATTTATGCTATTAAAACAGTTTTCAGGTTTATTTTGTGTTATCTGAACCTTAATTACCAATCTGGCCAGTTTACTCCATGTCAGTTTATACAAAATTAGTTCAGATTCTTACAGTTATTTTTTTTTAATGTCCCACCGACAGTATTTAAGCTTTTTGAGGATATTGTCTTCATGAGACAGGTATAGTGCTGCCTCACTGTTCACCACATCTAGTCACATTATCCTGAGACTGGGCCTGCCATTTATAGTACTAGTCTTATATGCTGCGTGTCAATCAAGGGAGATGATTTTATCAGTACCATGTTTTTAACAAGCTTGGTATGTCACAGCCCTCTCCAAAGTTCTTGCTGTTCACACGGATTACTGATGATTCTCCTAAGTTATGGTACTTGGTGCATATTTTTTTTTTTTTTCAGATCTTTTTTTTTAAATACGTCTTTCAGTAATTTCCATTAAATATATCAATGATTTTCAAAGAAAAATTATTCTTTATTCTTTTATAATTCAAATATGAAAGTAAGAAATTTTTATCATTTGTTAAAAACAACTAGAAATGTGTCCAAAGGACACAGATGCCCCCACCCATCGCATTTTCCTAAACAAAGGCCAATATCCAGGTGTGGAAGTCATGTCCTGAGTTACATATTCATGAAGTTTCAATTATGTAGTACAAATACTTTCAGAGTTACAATCATCACAAGCATAAAATTCCATATTTTTCAAAAACAAAGGCCAATAACTCTGTCAACTTCAACGAGGGTTTGATAAAAAATTACCCAGGTGCACAAATTCAGGTCTTGAATAATATATCCATATAGTTTCAAGTCTGTAGTACACATACTTTTAAAGTTACATGCATCACAAGCATAAAATTCAAAAATTTTCAAAAACAAATGCCCATAACTCTGTCAACTTTAATGAAGGTTTGCTGAAATTACCCATGTGCACAAGTTCATGTCCTGAATAATATATCCATAAAGTTTCAAGTCTGTATTACAAAAAAGTTTTGGGACAGACAGAAGGACGGACAGACAAAGGCAAATCTACATGCCCATCCCTCCCCCAATTTTTGGATGGGGCAAAATACTAACTTCTAATTCCATTGAAATCAAAGCACTAATAGTGCTGAGAGAACAGGGTTTTAAATGTGTTGATGTTGCATTTCTTTTGTTTATCAAAGTAAATTTAATAAACAGGGACCAAAATTTCAAGCAATGCCAATAAACTCAATGTTATAAACCTGCTTTAACTATCCATTAAAAAAAGTCATTAAAAGGAAAGAGACTATTTGTCTCAATTGACTGCTAGCGATAAGCACATTGCCACTCTTGTGGCAGCAAGTCTAGAACAAACCTTCCTTATTAAATTTATGTAAGGTTCTTTTTTTCAATTCATTTTATATACACAGGTACTTAATATTGGCAAATTGATGAAATTCAATCATACCATAATTTTTTTTTTTATCTAAAATTAGAAAATGTGCCCCTCCCCTCCCCCCATTATCAGTTATTATTTACCTTGCCCTGAAATTCCAGCCAGTGTTGGTTTAAAATATCTCCAAATGATTTGCGATTTTTTTAGCTTGTGCATTTTCTTTTTTTATTACAGTTTATCAAATAGGTTATTTCCAGCTTTTTTTCCTTATCAATTAAAAATAAACATGAAAACCCCCTTCTTTATAGTAAGTAGGAAATTTAAATACAGATGTTTAAATATAGCCCAAAATGTTGTCCATTTATGCAGAAATCTGTGCTACTATAGAACAGTGTTTCAAGCAACTCTGTTCAAAAATAGAACACCAGAGAGCATGTTGGGACCATGGCTGCAAAGCTATTAATTTACTTGGATTCGTGATTCTTTCATCATTGTCCTCGTAATATTTCGGACATGTTGCATTTGGCAAATAGCCGAGATTATCCATTGTGTAAATGTCATATGTGGGTTTCCCAAATTTTCCATGACTTGTGGGAAGGAACAACCATTCAGAAACACAGGGGCTTAAAGTTCGAAATTATTTACCTGAAGCAACTTCGACCACTGTGATCAGCATTTAGATGCTTGTTCTGGTACTCTGCTTTGAATTTTTACAAAAAATATGCGCAGAAACCATGTATCATTTTCAGCCCAATTATTATATTGGCCTTAACAGTTTGGTTTGTAATTTAGCAGATGTAGCAATAAACATATAACTCTTTCGAAACAATCTGTATAAAACTATTGATGCAATCTTTTCCTATACACACACAGTTCTTACAAGCAGGCGCCAACAATTCTTAAAAGTTAAATTTAAACTTCACAGTAAGTTCATTTGACAGTACTTGGTTATTAAACTAGCGCCAGTACTCAGAACAAAAACAGCTGATGATTAAGCAATGACCAGTTAGTAATAAACTGGGCAAGTCGTCCTTTTCAATTTGATCTGGATTTTTTAACCTTCAGTGATACAACTTAAATGGTAGTATTGGCAGAAAAATATCACAGGTTTTCTTTCTCTCTTGTTGTATAGTAAAAACAAGATGTGTTCGTAAAACACAATATGCCACTTTTCGAGCCTAACCCCTCTTGGTCCTATCCAAGAGGGTCAGATGCAAAGTAAGTGATTTCAATTGAAAGGGTTTTATTAGTGGAGTATGTATGCCAAATATCAAGCTTTTATCCAAAATAGTAAAATAATAGACAAAGAGACAGGATAAAAACAATATGCCCTCCAACCTATTGATTTGGGGGCATTAAAATATTAGAACAGTAAAACTGCAATAATATCAATGATCGAAAGGGGATATAAAATATTTGGATTATAGCAAGGCTGAGACAACCGAGTGTAATTGAGCTTGTGTCAGGACTAGAAATGTATCTCAGATGAGGCATGATATTTGAACAATCACCATTTTACAATATATGGTATGTGGTACGGATTATACTGCGTCTGGGTATGGTCATTACTGACAATGTTTATAATTATTATGGGATGCAAACAATTGTAATGGTGGACTTATCAGAAAAAAAATCGACACCGGTCACATTTTCAGAATGCACCAAGAAATTACACCCTTACCAGACATCCATTTACATCAGACACCATAAAAAAATAATTATTATCTGTCACTGAATAACAGCTGAACACAATAGCATGGCTTTAGCAGCATAAACAATTTAGACATTAGTTGTCAAGGACTAATTTTGTCTCAAATTGTGATGACAATTTTAATGTAAAAATTTATATTTGAAAAGATGTATTTATCGTTAAAGCAGCTCATTCACAAATAATAATTAGAAAAAAATTCTACTCCCCCTCATTTATGTTGGTGAAGACTTTGTATCCTGACAAATAAAACTCAATGTGCAGGTCACATTACATGGGAAAACGCTAATTTCATAAACCCAACTTCTTTGAAATAGGTTAAATAAAAAAATATGGTATCCCTGAAGCAAATGCTTGTGGTACCATGTGACACATTCTGTAACATAGCATATTCACCAGTAGAGTAGAGATTTTATAAGATCAGAATATGAAGTTAGGGCATGCACAAAGAGTAAATGTGATCAACCAGGTGACAGCAAATGAAAATAGAAAATCTAAATATAGGTTTTATAATTCTAAGTATAGTTTCAATATTGCCTGTGGTGGGGTAACCACCCTTTTTTTTTACAATCATGGATGGCTGCATTGGATGACCAAGTATCTATAGATTGGTATCAACAGATGCTGCTTTAAAGTTTAATGAATATGTCAGCCTTTGCAAAAAAGGGAAATGATTCTCTCAAATTTGTTTAGATAAATCTCTGCTGGTTGTTTGTTTTTAATTCTGTTTTATAGATTGCTAGAATCCTCAGTCATAGATAAGAAAAACTTGATTGAAACACCTGCTGCTGTCAGTAATAAAAAAGGGTTTCTTAGAAAAGGGTCATAACTCTTGAATTCACTTAAGTCAACAATATAAAATATATTTCTTAGAAAGGGTTTGAACACTTATAAAATTATATTTTGCAACATAGTTATATCTCTATGTAATTATATTATCGGTTTTGATTTGAAAACAGGACTAAGCATTTTTTTTTTAGATTTTTAACTTCCTTGTTGGGAAAATAAATTGTCAAAATTGGGAAATTTCAAGAGAATGAAAGTGTTTCAGATTAACAATGAAATTATCTTATTATAAGTGGTATAATCATGTCATAGTTTCAAATCACCATTTAAATTTTATGTAAATCCCATGAATAATTAATTCTCTAAAGAAATAAAACAAGAGGGCCAAGATCACCCTGAAGATGCTTCCCTGAGAAATATTGCCTTCATTGCCTATGCATGTTACTATACTATAGCATAGTTGTACCGAATACATACTCCATGAAGAAATACAGAAAGATCATTTTAATTCCACATGCCAAACAGTACATGTGATCAAAATTTGAAGGTTGCAGCATAAAAAATCGTAAGTAATATTAACAAAAGGCCATGATGGCCCTGGATCGCTCACCTGGTATCATTAGGCTATGTAAAATCAAGTGACCCCTGGGGCAGAGCCACTTTTGACCCCAGGGTCATGATTTGAACAAACTTGGTAGAAGTCTATTAGCCCATGTTACATACCAAATATCTAAACTCCAGACCTTGTGGTTTATGAGAAGAAATTTTTCTAGTTTTTTTTCCAAAATAAGTCTATGTAAAATCAAGTGATCCCTGGGGCGGGGCCAATTTTCACAATTTTAATTTTTAAAAAAAGGGGTTTCCCCAGGGCCATGATTTGAACCAACTAAGTATAGATCCACTAGACAATGCATGATTTGAACAAACTTGGTAGAGGTCTATTAGCCCATGTTACATACCAAATATCTAAACTCCAGGCCTTGTGGTTTCTGAGAAGAAGATTTTTCAAGTTTTTTTTTCTATATGAGCCTATGTAAAATCAGTTGACCCCTATTGCGGGGCCAAATTTGACCCTAGGGCCATGATTTGAACAAACTTGGTAGTGATCTACTAGACAATGCTGCACACCAAATATCTAAACCCCAGGCCTTGTGGTTTCTGAGGAGAAGATTTTAATAGCATAAATACGTTACCTGTTATTACTTCAGGTATGTGTCTATTTGTGCACAGCTTCCAAAACAGAGTCCGCAAAATAAACCATTCCCTAAACCCCCTAGTTACCGGAAGTGTAACCCCTGTTCTCCAATTGTGTTTTGGAAGCCATCGAGTTTCAGTGGGTAACCTAGCGTGTCCCTTTCTTGATAGCTTCTGTGCGCTACAGCTCTCCTTTTCTTATCTTTTCATAGCCTCGGCTGTGTTGTTTATATTTTTTCTTATTGGTTTTATTCTATAACGTGTAGAATTCCACTCCCCGTCCGTATCGGGACCTTTTGCCTTGTGTCACGGGTTTCCGTGCTTCGGCTCCCGTGACACTGGTTATTATTTTGATTTTGTATATACTGTTGTCTCGTTTCGAGATTTCTTTGTACGGGTTTTCTTCGGTCTTCCCGTTTTTTATTTTGCATACATTGTTCTTTTGTAATTGTTTTTACTATGTCGCAGTCTCGGGGCTCCTTGCGGACATGTCAAGGCCTCCTGGGATTCCCATCAGTCCTGCCTTTCATGTTCAGGGTGCTCTAGGGTCGACACCTGCACCGTTTGTGCTTCGTGGACAGACGAGATTTGGAAGAAAGCCTCTTAAACGTCGGTCTTACTCATCCGGAAAAGGAAGGCCTCATCTTCCTCCTCCTTTCTGGGTTCAGTTGCTGCTGGGGGTCGGAGTCCCTCTCCCCCTCCCGGAAGAAGGCTTCCCGCCCCTCTCCGGAGAGGCCGCCTTCATCTCCTGGCTCCCTGCCCGGCTCTCCTTGTGTCAGCCCCAGGGGAGCAGTCAAGGAGACTACTCCGACCGGTCACCGGTCACCGGGCATGACCGGTCAATTGCGTGATCGCAGTCATAACCAAGCTCACGACCGGTCACCGGCACCGGTCAGGACCGGTCACCGACCACCGGTCACCGGTCACCAGGCACCGGTCACCGACCACTACTCACCGGTCACCAGGCACCGGTCACCGGTCATCAATCACCGGGCACCGGTCATCAATCACCGGTCATCGTCAAACATCTACTGTTCGCGATCGGTCTCAGAGACCCAAGACCGGTCATCACCGGTCATCGGCAAGAGATCGTCACCGATCAACGGCCAGGTCGGCTCACCACTCTAGACGTGTGGGTCACCGGTCTTCGCCGATTTTGTCTGAAAATTCGGACTCGAGTTTTTCCTCAGGTACAAGACCGGTCATCACCGGTCATCGGTCCCACAACCGTTTCCCCCGGGTTTTTCCGGTCACCGGTCCCCTAGCTTGCTATCGGGAACCGGTCCCCTTTACGCTCCACCACGTCTTCGCAGGTTCAAGGTGCGGATGTTTCAGCGCAACCTCAGACCTTTGACCCTTCCACGTGGTGGTCCCACATGATGGGGGAATACGCCAGGCATTTCAGTTCTGCCTCCCCCCCCGTCATACGGGTGAGCCTTCATCTTCTAGGAGGGATCGGGTTTCTCTTCCACCAGAGACCCTAGATCACAGACTGTTCCTTCAGTCTCCTCCCTCCTCGGGTCCACAGGGCGCTTCTTCTGCACAGCCCCCTATGTGGCCCTTTTTCCCTCCATTTCCCTTTATGGGCTTTCCCCCTCAGGATGCTCCCCCATCTCGCCCTGAGGCTGGGTCTCCTCCCTCTACTCGCAATCCCCCTACTAGTGGGACTGCTTTGAGCGGACACTTGGAGGATGAAATCTCCCTTCATGCTCCGGAGGAGGACTCCTTATTTGCTGGGACGTGCCTCTTTCGTCCACCTCGCGCCGATCCAGCGCTCATTTCGAACCTCGTACTGACAACTCTCTCTCTGACGAGGACGAGGAGTCAGACGACAGTCGGTTTCCATGGACAGGGCTGTTCAGGAGGTCTTTGCTACCTTACCTGCATCGTATGCAAACCGGCCCCTCCTCCCTCCCCGGAAGAGGTGCGAAGGTTACCTTGACCTTGTCGGTAAGCCTAAGGAATCCAAATCAGTCGAACCGGAGTTGCTCCCTTTCTCTCCGGTCGTCCGTTCGGCTCTGGAGGATTTCGAATCTTCATCCTCCTCTAAGCCAGGACCGGGCTGGTTTATTCCAACTTCAGACCTTCGGCCTTTGGGTTTTAACCCCAAGACCTACAAGTTTCCGGAGGGTGATTTTTCTATCCACCCTCCGAAACTGGACCTAGATGCGAGTCGGCTCCGGCTCAAGGTCCCCTCCTCTTTACCGCTTCAGCTGAAGGTCCTGGATCGCGGGGAGCAATGCTCCCGCTTTTTTTCCGGCATCTCGTCGCATACTGATCCTTCGTGGCCGCTCTTTCGGTCAAGCTACAACAAAAGGATGCCTTATCTGCTTCCGTCAGGCTTCTTTTAGAGGCCTTAGCAGCGACGGCAAAACATTCGATTTTGCTATCTCTCTCTCTCTCTCTTCCGAGATGACTCGCTGCAGGCGGGATGCCATCCTGGACGGCCCAACAAGCTACTTCTCTCTTCTTCTCGAGAAAAGCTTAGGTGGGGCCCCTCTTTCTTCTTCGTCCCTCTTTGGGGGACGAATCAAGGAAGTAGCGGATGCCTCCAGGGAGGAGCAAATGACGGCGCGGTGGCCTTCCAGCCCCGCACTCCTACTTCGGCTCCCCCTAAATTTTCCGGATACCGAAGAAAACCTTTGGCTTCTCCCGGTAAATCCCCGAAGGACTCGGAAAAAGGCAAGCCTCAATCTCCTTTCAGAGGCAATCCCTCTTCAGGGGCGCTCGCCAATCTGGTCCTCAGCGACCACGATTTCCTCCTTCATCGCCCCCCACCCCTTCTTCTACCTCTACCAGTCAAAGGGGTAGGAGTAAGCCCTAGGGGTACGCCCTTTCTTCCGCTTCCTCTTCCAGACGTTCGATTAGGAGGAAGAGTGTTTTTTGCCCCTTCCAGTAGGCGGCAGACTCACTCATTTCATTCATCATTGGGAGACAATCACCGACGACCAATGGGTCCTGTCTATCGTGAGACAAGGGTATCGGGTTCCGTTCAGTCGTCCCCCTCCACTATCACGCTCTCCCATTCATCTCTCCTCCAATCATCCTCGTCTGGGACTCGCCATTTCAGATCTTCTGAAAAAAGGAGCGGGTAGAAAGGGTCTCAATTCCAACCTCTCCGGGGTTTTTACAGCCGTCTCTTTCTGGTTCCCAAGAAGGAGGCGGGTTTTGACCGGTCATAGACCTATCTCATCTAAACTCCTTCATTCCGAAGGAAACACTTCAAAATGGAAACAACTTCGTCGATCAGGGCAGCCGTCCTCCCCGTCACTGGGCTGTTTCCCTGGATTTATCGGATGCCTACTTCCATGTATCTATCCATCCTCATTCCAGGAAATACCTTCGTTTTACGGATGGCCAAACTGTCTACCAGTTCAAGGCCCTTCCGTTCGGCCTGTCTTCGGCCCCCAGAATCTTCACCAAAATAGTTTCGGTTCTGGTCGCCAGGGTTCATTTTTCGCGGCTCACGCCTCCTGGCGTATTTCGACGACTGGCTTCTTCTTCACATGGACCCAGTCGCTCTTCTCGACGAACTTCGATGGGTGACAGGCCTAGCTCTCCGGCTAGGCTTCATCCTCAACTCCGAGAAATCGGAGTTGATCCCATCCCGAACTTCACGTTTGTCGGGATGCAGTTTCTGACCGACCTAAACAGGATCAGAATTCCGGAACCCAGAATTATGTCTCTTCTAACTCTGGTTCGGGGGTTTTCGCGTCGGCAATCGATCTCAGCCCGCGAATTCTATCGCTTCTCGGAGTACTCAATGCAGCAGCGGATTTGTTCCGTGGGCCGCCTTCACATGCGACCTCTTCAATTTATCCTACTCTCGATTCTGGCGTCCCAGTCGAGACCATTTACAGACCATTCTTCCGGTTTCTCCGGAATTGGTTTCATCATCTCAGTTGGTGGAATTCCCCCTCGTTTCTCCGAGAGGGTGTTCCTCTTTCTCCTCCTCAACCGGAATGTTTCCTCTTCTCGGATGCCAGTCTGTCAGGCTGGGGTGTATCTGGAGCCTCTGGGTCTACAAACCTCGGGTCTTTGGTCCCCCCGGGACAGTTTTCATATCAACAACCTCGAACTCAAAGCGGTTTACTAGCCTTACGACAGTTTTCTCCTCTCATTCGAGGCAAATCTGTTCTAGTATCTACAGACCAACAACAACTGTTGTCTCTTACATCCGCAGACAAGGGGGGACGCACTCGCCTTCTCTGTGCATGGAAGCATGGCACCTTCTTCATTGGTGTCAGGTGTCTTCGGTACTCATTCAAGTCAGACATCTTCCGGGTCGTCTAAATGTTCTAGCGGACCAACTGTCCCGCAGGCATTTCTTTCTCCCCCCGGAATGGAAGTTACTTCCTCGGATCGCGACAACTCTGTTTGCGATTTTCGGGTCTCCGTCTGTCGATCTATTTGCTACCAGGCTTTAACAACCAGCTTCCACTGTTTGTGTCACCGGTATCGGATCACCGGGCTTGGGCGATAGATGCTCTGTCTGTAAACTGGGATCATCTATTTGCTTATGCGTTTCCCCGTTTTCTCTGATTCCCTTAGTTCTAAGGAAAATCTGCGATCTCAGTGCCGGATCCTCCTTGTAGCTCCACTGTGGCCAACGAGATCTTGGTTCGTGGATCTTCTGGATCTTCTGATAGACGATCCTGTAGAACTTCCCCAGGTTCCGGACCTTCTGTCACAAGGTCGGAAAGGGTCCTACACGACAATCCTTGCGCTCTTCGTCTTCACGCTTGGATGTTATCCAACAGCGAGTTAGACAGAAGAAAAATTTTTGGCAACAGTTGCCTTATTATCTCTAAAGCCAGGAGACAATCTACTCGATCTGTCTACCAGGCAAGTGGAAGGTCTTCCGTGATTGGTGTATCGCACGGCAGATTAATCCGGTCAAAGCTCCTGTCAGAGAAATCGCTAACTTTCTAGTTTTTCTCTTTAACGAGAAAAAACTTGGGTCAGTTCTATCAAGGGTTTTAGGTCTATGTTATCGAACACTCTTAAGTTTCCCCAGATCCTCTTCCCTTGGTTCAGATCCTTATCTTTCGGAAATTATTCGTTCGTTTGAACTGTCTAAGGCCAGTTTCTCGTTCGTTAACTCCAAAGTGGGATCTTTTCTTGTGTTTTACTGGCTCTTACTAAGGCACCTTTTGAACCTCTTTCTGAGGCTTCTCTCCTGCACGTAACGTGGAAGACGGTCTTTTTCATAGCAATGGCGTCTTCTAAACGCCGTTGCGAAATTCATGCCTTTTCTACTGAGGAAGGTATTTACGCTTTAACAAATCTGATGGCTCTGTATCTTTGAGCTTTCAACCTGGTTTCCTTGCGAAAACCCAGCTCCCTTCGGTCTGTCCCCCTCCGGTAGTTATTCCGAGCCTTGCTAGGTCTTGCGCCAGGGGAGATCCTTGATCGGCTTCTTTTGCCCGGTTAGAGCCTTGAAGTTTTACCTCCAGAAGGTTAAATCTTTACGGGGTCGTCGTCTTCGACTTTTCCTCCAATAAAAGGGGGGGGGAAGTTTCGGCAGCATCAATATCTCGTTGGGTAGCCTCAACTATCAAGTTTGCCTATTCGGATCTTTCGGACAGGGATCTATCCTTTTTAAGAAATTAGACCACATGAGCTCCGTGCTTTGTCTGCTTCTTGGGCTTTCTTGAATAAATCTCCCATGGATGATATTCTCAAAGCGGCCTCTTGGAAGTCTTCTACTACGTTTTCTTCCTTTTATCTCCGCTCACTGGCTACCAATCACAAAACCTTGTGGATTTGGGTCCACTTGTAGTGGCTCAGACAATAGTTTAATCATCATGTCTGACGCCTCGGCGGCTTTGGTCTTTTTCCTACTTTCGGGTGTCGTTTTCAATCAAGGTTCTTTGTTAGCAACCTCCCGCCTTAGCGACGAAGTCATACCTGAAGTAATAACAGGTAACGTATTTATGCTATTAAAATGAAATTTTTGAAGTAAAATTAATTTTAATTAGTAAATACTTACCTGTTATTACAGAGTCCCACCTCCCTCCCCGCTTGCTGGCGGTTGTATCCCTCGATGGCTTCATATACAATTGGAGACCGGGGGTTACACTTCGGTAACTAGGGGTTTAGGGAATGGTTTATTTTGCGGACTCTGTTTTGGAAGCTGTGCACAAATAGACACATACCTGAAGTAATAACAGGTAAGTATTTACTAATTAAAATTAATTTTACTTCAAAAATTTCATATTTCAAGTTTTTTCTATATTAGCCTTTGTTTAATCAAGTGACCCCTGGTGCTGGGCCAATTTTGACCCCCACTGGACAATGCTACAAACAAATATCTCAACTCTATGCCTTGTGGTTTCTGAGAGGAAGATTTTTCAAGTTTTTTTCCTATATTAGCCTATGTTAAATCAAGTGACCCCTTGGGCGGGGCCAATTTGGACCCAAGGGTCATAATATTAACAATCTTGGTAGAGAGTCATAAGATCATTTTACATACCAAATATCTTAACTCCAGGCCTTGTGGTTTCTGAGAAGAAGATTTTCAAGTTTTTTTCTATATTAGCCTATGTTAAATCAAGTGACCCCTGGGGCAGGGCCCAAATTTTTGACCCCAGGGTCATGATTTGGACAAACTTGGTAGAGAGCCCATAAGATCATGCTACATACCAAAAATCAATAGGCTAGGGCTTGTGGTTTCAGAGAAGAAGTTTTTTAAAAATTTTCATTTTTAAAAGCTATTTTTAGCTCCTGTGACCTAGATTTTTGACCAATCAAAATAATTTTAACAACTTTGGTAAAGGGTCCCATAACATTCCTATGAAGTTTGTTCAGTGAGCAGTTTAGAAGGAGATGTTGTTTAAAGAAATTGTTGACGACGGACGCACGGACACACACACAAAAGGCGATCACAAAAGCTCACCATGAGCACGTTGTGCTCAGGTGAGCTAAAAAGGCAATAACTCCTGAACTAATTGGCTGAAATCAGCCATAAATGAATTTAAATGAGGGAATACAGCTATAAACATAAATTCTCATAAAGTTTAAAGATTGCTGAAGAAATAAAGATGCTACAGTCTGGCATTTTTTAATTCTAAAAGGGCCATAACTCCTGACCTTATTGGGTGACATAAACCGTAATCCAACTTGGCCAAGAGATTATGGTAATAAAGATTGTCATAAAGTAGCAATAAACATTGTCATTTAGTTTGAAAATGATTGCTTAAGAAATGAAGATTTTAGAGTGCAAACAAATTGTGGACGACTGATAGACATAGGACATTCATCGATCCTAATAGCTCATTCTGAGTACATGTGCTCAGGTGAACTAAAAAAAAACCTACTTCGATAGGAAAATATGGTAGTTATTTTAGGAAAAATTGTCAATTTGGCCAGAGGAAACAGTCTGTAAAATCAGCAGAAAAAAAATCACTGGGACTGTCTTAGCAGAAGGCCTATCAAAAAGAGAAGGCCATATTTCACTCACTTTTTAAGAGGTTAAAGAGTCCTAATGGTCCGATATCAGCCATAATCAATCTTGGTCAAGAGAGCTAAAATATCAGGACATTATCTTTAAGTTTGATTGAGACACAGTCATAGAAATTAGGAATTTAAATTTACAAGCAAGTTGGGCTTAGTAAATTAACATTTTGACTTGCCTGAATGAAAATTCACTGGCCTGAATTATTTTTTATTATTTACAAGTAAGTTTAAGAAATAAGGATAAATAAAGGAAAACAAGAGGGCCATGATTGCCCTGAATCGCTCACCTGATTATAAATGAGCAACATATGTTGGATTTTTCATATTGACCTACTTTTTGACATCACATGACCCACTTTCTAGCTTGACCAAGATTTATGTTAACAGACATTCCGACCAATTTTCATGAAGATTGGGCCAAAAAATATGGCCTCTAGAGTGTTAACAAGCCAAACTGTTGAAGACAAACAACGCACGACGTACGTCGCACGCCGGACGAAGGGCGATCACAAAAGCTCACCCTGAGCACATTGTGCTCAGGTAAGCTAAAAATCATATAAGTAATGTATCATTCAACATTTATTCTCAAGATACAAGATTTTTTTTTTTTTGTGTGTTTACAATAGAACCTAGCCAAATGAACATCATTTAACCGAATTAAAAATATGTATCACTATGTTGACATGTTTGAACGATTATGTTAACCAGTAACACTGCAGTCGATTATGAAATATTTTTATTACAGTACTTTCCATAACATGCAAAAAAATATTTATATCTATATACGTAACGATCTGCACCGGTAATGAAAGCGCAGA
>CM037778.1:74156880-74199533 GCA_021229015.1 Solen grandis
TCTTGTCAGTTTCTGTGACATCAATCTTGGTTGTATCAGAGAAATCATGTTTATTTTTGGTGTGCCCTGCACTTGTACTTGTTGGTTGAGCAACCAAACCATCATTTTTACTCCGCAAGCAATGATCCGTTACAGCATTTGGCACTTCTAATTTCCCAGTGTTTTCATATACAGAGTCTTTAGGAATGTGTCCAGGGGTTTCGGTGAGTGAATCTTTCTTTTTAGTGATATTCTTAAATGAATCAGGGAAGCCTTCTTTATTTTTGCTGTACTCTGCATTGTCCGTTGGTTGTCTGATAAAGGCATTATTGTCAGTTGTCAAAGAAGTATCCTCATTTTTAGTCTCCTCTCCATCACTTGTTGTGGCAAGAATTTTGTCAGTAGCTGTGACAGTCGTGTCTGTTGTATCAACTGTTTCATTCATATAAAAAACACCCTGGGACTGACGATCATCACCTGAGGCTGGGCCTATTTCATCATCCTACATAAATATACAATCACATATGTGATAGTTTCTTGTGTCATTCTTTGCCTAACTGCTTGATAATCACTAAGAAAAATAAGAGGGTCCAATTTGCCCTGTAGTCGCTCAACTGCACTGCTTAAGAAATGAAGATGTTAGAGTGTAAAAACAAGCAAATGTTTGTGATGTTCTGATATTTCAAGGGCCTAAAATGTAACCATCAGTCAAATATTAGCCATAATTGAACTCAACTGATATTGTTGTCATTATCATTGTGTTTAAGTTAAATGATGATTGCTTAAAATGCTAGAGTGTAAACGAAGTAAATATTTGACATTTTTTATAATTCAAGTCCCATAGAGATTATGACTATAAACATTGTCATGAAGTTTGAAGATGCTTGCCTAAGTTATGAATATGCTAGAGTGCAAACAAAGTGAAATCTGGCATTTTTTATAATAAAAGAGGAATAACTCTTGACTTTACTGGCTAATATCAGCCATAATTGAACTTGACCGAGAGATTATGGCCATAAACATTGATATAAAGTTTTAAGATGATTGCTTAAGAAATGGAGATGCTACAGTGTAAACTAGAGCTATCACTTAAGGTGATGAATACCCTCCCATATCGCTTCTTGTCACAATATTGCTCTCCAAAATGTGGCCAATTTAATACAGCTAATGAAAACTACAATGTAATTGTATGACAAAAACAGATCAAATAGAAACTTTGCAAAGCAATCTAAACTGTGCTCACATTCCATTCCCCTCATGGTACACTCTGCTAACAATGATAACATTGTGGAAAGAGATGCTATTGCTCTGAGAAATGGCACAAGGGAAGATATTCTCTAGTTTCTCTTTATTGCCTGCTAGTGAAACTTCCTATGAAGTAAGATTGAAATCCATCCAGAAGTAATTGAGAAATAGTGTGGACAAAGAAAGCTCAGGAAAATCATCAAATGGCCATAACTCAGAGAAAAATCATTCAAACAAAACAGCAGTTGAAAATAGAACAGAAAAGAAAGCTCAAAAATATTCATCTAAAGCCATAACTCGGAGAAAAGTCATTCAACCATGGCAACTGTACAATACGCATATCTGTGTTTGCTAGTGTAACTTCCTATGAAGTTTGATCGAAATCCATCCAGTATTTATTTAGTAAAAGTGCGGACAAAAAAAAAATACAGACCATCATACCAACCAACTAACAGACCAACACCGATGCAGTGACTCTTATATACCCCCCCCCCCAAACTAAGTTGGAGGGGGGTATAACAAACTAATTGTGGACAACAGATGGTGGACGATCCTAACAGCTCATCCTAAGAACATGTGCTCACGTGAACTAAAAATCAAGAGGTGTTCCTTGGAACACACATGGTACCTGCTGAAGGGTGATTGAAAAAGTGTGACAGACACAATTTTTCAGACAGGTGACGGAGAAATGATCCTAATATGTGTAAACTTTGCTTGCTTACAGCAGCTAACACAAAAAGGATATAAAAAGACTTGAAGAATTCAGTTGCATGCTTCTAGTGAAGTACAAACTTACCACATCATTGTTTGCAATGCCAGAATTCTCATGTCTTTATTGCCTTCTTCTGTATTTCCTCTGGCTGCTACATCCCCTCCACTGGCTACAGGTCCATTATGTGCAAGTGCACATCTTTCAGTCTGAAGCAAAGTGATAGTGTTTCGTCTTCAAAAAAAAGTAAATGCATATTTGTTTATTAGATTTAACATATCACCAACAGTTTTTCAATCATTTTGAGACTGTTTATAAGTTTATGGGGGGGGGGGGTATAACAAAATAACTGTGGACAACAGACGGCGGACGATCCTAATAGCTCATCCTGAGCACATGTGCTCACGTGTGCTAAAAAATCAAGAGGTGTTCCTTGGAGCACATGTGTCACCTGCTGAAGAGTGATTGAAAAAGTGTGACAGACGACGGAGAAATGATCCCAATGTGTGTCACCAGTGCCTACAGCAGGTAACACAAAAAGAATATAAAAAGGAGGGTATAAAAAGACGAAGAATTCAGTTTCATGCTTCTAGTGAAGTAAAAACTTACCACATCGTTGTTTGCAATGCCGGAATTCTCATGTCCTGTATTGCCTTCTTCTGCATTTCCTATGGCTGCTCCATCCCCTCCACTGGCTATAGGTCCATTTCGTGCAAGTGCATCTCTTTCACCCTGTAACAAAGAGATTGTGTTTCGTCTTCAAAAAAAGTGAATGCATGCTTGTTTATTAGATTTAACATCTCACCAACAGTATTTCAGTCATTTTTAGACTGTCTACTTGAGACCAATGCTATAACTGAAATATTAACTTAGATTCTGTTACTCATCACAATCATCTTTAACCCTTCTATCTCATGAATATTCACGCACAAATTTATGTCTTGATGAATACTGATTTACTGAACTTTAAATGGTTGAATCTTAGCTACAATATGTATAAGAAATCAGAGGAGAATCAGGTGCTGTCTGATCTGGGTCTGCTCTGTTTGCCAAGGCACCAAAACATGTCAATATCATACCACAGGAATCAGAAGAGAAGCTTTAACTGAAGTACAGGCACGGTAAGGAGGGTTCAGGGTATCCCCACCCACCCCCAGATCTTTTCCCTAGGTGAGTTTTCCGGCCTTTTTTGGGCCAAACATTCAATAATATTGCATGTTTTTAATTCATTTCTGAACTTTTTGATAATACAATTTCTCAAAATAATATGCAGGCTTGGGTCTTAAGTGCCTAAAGAGAGGTAAGCCATTGGGAATGATACCAACCTGAGATGGAGGCAAACCTGATTGTTCTTCCATTTCCTCATCTTGGTCAGCATGCTGTGTATAAAAACAAATGTTTTATTTGTATTTATGTACTTCCACACACACACACACACACACACACACACACAAATATGTATCGTATTTCATTTATTAGAAGAAATTTTGAGGGGCTGGAATGTGTATCCAGAAAACACATGAGAGGTGATCATTATATTTGAGAACTTTAACTATGAAATTTCAACCACAGGTCAATAAAACATTGCTCCTTATCTAAGTAGACCCTTGTGACCTAATTATGCACTAACCTAACCTAATGTTAAATCTCTCCAACCAAGAATCGAAGACGTGATATAAGCCATCAAGTGACAACACGCTCAACACCACTGTGAATTAGCACTACCAAGCTTTTCCTGATATTCAAATCTATGACCCCGCAACTGATCTTTAACATTTCGAAAGAGAAAGATATCACATATGGCCAAATCTGGACTATACAGTGGGTGTTATTGATGTTAAATGTTTAATTCTGTCATTGTGGCTCTTACAACATGGCTGAGATGTACAGGGGTGTTATTGTGGTGCAAAATGAAACCCAACCTGGCAAGCAAGCTTTGGGCATTTATCTTTTATATAAGAGTTTGGTTTTACTGGCTGGCTTAGAAAGACATGCTTTTGCAGAAGACAAATTATGCTTCAAAACCAAACTCTGTTGCTTACTTTCTGGCTTACAGAAGTGGAACCAGGTTTCATCACATTTAATTATGAATTTATCTCATTAAGAAACATTTCACTTTCCTCAGAAAAATGTCTCAAAATTTCTTGGCACAAATTTACTCGGACCTGTTTTTGATCTGGGCACCCACGAGGCACAACCCCGTTGTTATGCCAGTCCATTGGTTAAAACATCTTGTGCTGTGCCTTAACTTACAACAAACTCCTAAGCAAACGGCCAAACAGTTATTCAATCTCCTATCTTGATTAACAAATGACTCTATGCGTCAAAATTATCTGTTTTGATGGAGATTTTATGTCCAGGACGAGGGTCATCTTCGTCAGAGGATCTGCCGTCACTAAATAGGTGAAACCACTTGTGGACAGTAAATTTATAGAAGGCAGACTGACTCCATAATTTTTCTGTAACACACTTCACAATTGTATTGTTTTCCATCATTGACAAACATATGCACATGCGGTTTAAGCAATGACATCATTAAGTAGATTATGATGTCATAATATTAAAAATAGAATAAAACCTTTAGAAAAGGGTTGCACTTTACTGTAAATGTGTTAGATCAGGCTTGACTTCCACCAACATTACTTAACGCTAAGTAATACTTAGGTAAACACACATTCCACCGTTCTTACCTTATGAAATACTCAAGTACATAACTTACCTGAAATCATTTATTACCTTAATATCTGATTCTTACAATATTTGTTAAGAAATTAAAAATCCTGGTATTTATTAGAGAAATAAGAATGATGAAATTTGCCCTTAAGTATTTAAGAACTGCTTAGCGCTACAAATTGTTGGTGGAATTCGACCCTGATCTATCAAATATAATGATCACCCCTTGTATATCCAAATATTTTTTTATAAAAGAAATGCTATGCTGTTAGGTCATAATATTACAAAATATCAAATTTGTTAAAGGACTAACAAATAATTTTTATTTTAACACCTTTCACTCATACTAGTTCCTGGGGTCAAAATTGGCCCCGCCCCAGGGGTCACTTGATTTAACATAGGCTAATATAGGAAAAACTTGAAAATTCTTCTTCTCAGAAACCACAAGGCCTGGGGTTTAGATATTTGGTGTGCAGCACAGTCTAGTAGATCACAACCAAGTTTGTTCAAATCATGTCTCTGGGGTCAAATTTGGCCCCGTCCCAGGGGTCACTTGATTTAACATAGGCTAATATAGGAAAAACTTGAAAAAGTCTTCTTCTCAGAATCCACAAGGCATAGAGTTAAGATACTTGGTGTGTAGAATTGTCTTGTGGATCTCTACCAAGTTTGTTCAAATCATGACCCTTGGGTCAAAAAAGGCCCCGCCCCAGGGGTCACTTGACTTAACATAGGCTAATATAGGAAAAACTTGAAAAATCTTCTTCTCAGAAACCACAAGGCCTGGGGTTTAGATATTTGGAGTGCAGCATTGTCTAGTAGATCACAACGAAGTTTGTTCAAATCATGGCCCTGGGGTCCAAATTGGCCCCACCCCAGTCCACTTGATTTAACATAGACTAATATAGGAAAACCTGAAAAATCTTGTCAGAAATCACAAAGCCTGGAATTTAGTTATTTGGTATGTAACATGGGCTAATAGACCTCTACCAAGTTTTTTCAAATCATGACCCTGAGGTCAAAATTGGCTCTGCCCCAGGGGTCACTTGATTTTACATAGCCTAATGATACCAGGTGAGCGATCCAGGGCCATCATGGCCCTCTTGTTTTTATTATGTTATTATATAGTAATCGCAATGTCCGTCCGTCTGTCTGTCCAAATTTTCGTTTCTGCTTTATAACTCTGACATTCCTTGATGGAAATGTTAACCATCATGAGACGATGTGTCGCTTACAATCCTCAGGTCTGAAGCTCCAAGGTCAAGGTCACACTTAGAGTTTGTTTTTTGTGTTTGCTCATTATCTTTGTCACTCCTCAATTGATTTTGAAATTTTTTACATAAATGTGCACCATAATGATACAATGTGTTTTATAATATCCAGGTTCATAGCTGAAAGGTCATTGTCACACTCAGAGGTCAAGTGTCATTAGCCCTGATAGTGCATTGGTTTACCCTCCGTCTGGCTGTCCAGAAAATGGGATGCTCTGATAACTTGAAAACCATTTTATAAGCTAGCTCAGTGAAACTTGGTATATGATGGCAATATGGAAATTATGCACCTCACTTTGATATTTTTCTTGGATAAAAATACTGGTTGCTATTGTAATAGAAATTATCAAAATACGCACAACCAGTAGGGGACTTATGGTTCAATTATTCATATGATTCTAAGCTATTGCGTATCTTGTACATGCATAATGCTGAAGTGATTTCACTGTTAAAATGTCAGGGAAAAGTCAAATTTTTTCGCAAGATCATGGATATGCACATATAGATTTATTTTTTATGCTTTGTAAATACTAAAAAAGGAATACAAAGTGTGAAAATGGGTGCATCATTAGTTTCATGTATACTTCTTGTATACAATTTACTATATGTCTTATTATTAGTCTTGTTATTAGCTATTCATAGTTAGTGTTAATCTTGTATCTATGTACACCGGAAAGTATCTGGGCTGACTTTTGCTAAAAGGTTTATTTCGACGATTATATACAGTTGTTTAGCCAGTTTCGACGTATCACTGGTTCTGAAGTACTCCGCATGTAACCGCTCTAAAATGGGGTGTTCCAAACTGAAACTTTTACAATTTTTCTCACATATAGCAACTTATTCACCAGCGATGTATGTTAGGTAAATTTGTTTTGCAAGGTAGAAATATATCCATAATCTTCAAAGGGGTGATTATATTTGCCGATTTTACGCAGGAGAAAATGGTACTTTTTACGGTGGCATAGGGGTGACACGCGCAACTCTTTTTTATGTCGAGGGAACGAGATAATAAGTCGAGGGAACTAGTTAATTATCTCGAAGGAACAACTTATTATCTTGAGGGAACGAGATAATAAGTTGAGGGAACGAGATAATTATCTCGATAGAACGAGATAACAACTCAAGGGAACGAGTTAGTCAACCAATCAAATTACTTGTTACAATTGTTATTTATGATAATCAGAGACATTCTTATTGTTATATATTTTCAAGAAAGATTTTCTAATCGCCAAATTATGTTATGCTGAACACACAGGACGCGTCCGTTTCCGTAAAGCTAATCACATAGAATTTTGTACTCGTTTAATTTGGAAGGGAGAACTTTATTTTAGTCTGGAGGCCGTCTCAGTTATAGAAATTTGAGGCAAAGATGTTTGGCACAAGTACTCAATAAGCGTCCCCGGTGACCAAGTGGTTAGTGGGAGGTCGTGGGTTCGGTTCCTTGCCGCAACAGACCAAAGTTATAAAATATGGTCCTGGTATAGATTCATTGTGTTTCCGAGGCGGAACTCTGGGGAATTACGAAGAGACCGTCGGAACATTTCTATAGAAGCAATCTGTAAAGTTTTTTATTATTTCTTTATACAATTCGTCATAAACGACAAAATATTTAACTCTGATACCGATATACTAATTGTGTATAATATGTTTGTTTTGTATGTTTGTTTGGTTCAACGTTCTACCGACAGTATTTCAGTCATTTAGAGATGATGTCTACTTGACATGTAGCATGATACCACACCCAGTCACATTATCCTGACACCGGGCCAACCAATCATGCAGCTACTCTTATATGCTGAGCACCAAGCAAGGGAGCTATAGCAGTACCGTTTTCTACAACTTTGGTATGCCACGGCCGGGGCTCGAACCCACGACCTCCCGCTCCCGAGGCGGACGCTCTAACCATTCGGCCACCGGACGGTATAATTATGTTAAACTAACAAATAAACATATTTTAAATACAATAATAACATATTTCATCAGATACAGAATAAAACTAAATTTATATATCGTAAGTAACAAAAAAGAATAAGAATAATATTCACACGTAAAATACCCAATTCTTATTAATTGTAATAAACATATTGTTTGAAATTCATCAACATAACCCTAAAAATCATATTGATAGTCAATAATGGTTGATAGTCAACTAGAACACAAAGGTAAAATACAGTGTAGAGTAAAAAGATACACAATAGCACCGATTGTCAGCTTAAGAATTTATAACCAAATTTTACCCGATAAGTTTTAACAATAATCCCACTATTAAACTGTAACTATAAACGCAAACGACCCTTTATCTGCTGTAGTTTACCCTCATCTGACCCATTTTCTTGCATTATAAAAATATATTTTGCGCATATTGCTATAGCAATGTGACTGGGTGTTTTATGCCACATGTCTACGGCATGATACTGCAGTGTGGTATCACTATATCTGTCTCAAGTAGACATCATCTCCAAGTGACTGAAATATTGTCGGTGGACCGGAAATCCCAATAAACAATTAAACACGGACGCAACATATGGACTCTAGATTGCAATATTTGATTGGTTAACAAACTGGTTCCCTCGTGATAATAAGTTTTTCCCTCGAGATAATTATCTTGTTCCCTCAACTTATTATCTCGTTCCCTTGAGATAAATAGTCGTTCCCTGGAGATAATTCACTTGTTCCCTCAACTTATTATCTCGTTCCCTCGACATAAAAAAAGAGTAGTGAATGTCACCTCTATGCCACCGTAGATTTTAGACTGGCAGTAGCCGCCATTCTTAAGTGTCCGTAAATCAAAAGCAGGCATCATTGATTTGCATAATTACCACAGCTATATTAACCGTTTTGTATCCCTCCGCGCTTAGTATGCAATGCGATTATTTACATCAGATTAGTAAGGTCATGACTTTCTTACGTAGGCAGTTAATGATTGTAATGAAACAAATCACTTGCTCGCACTGCATAAGAGACTAAGTATCGGATAGGGTATATTAATTAAGACATTTTTACAGACAATAGAAGACCGAAGATTGACCTTTAAAGTAATTTATATGCATAATCAAGTGCCTGATTTTAAACCAATTAAATAACGCGTTTCTAACTAACTTTGTCATAGATTGAGAAAAATATGCAGCTTGACCGGGAATCGAACTCGGGGCCCTTTGCTTACAGAGCGAATACTCTACCGAATGAGCTACCTGGCCGCTTACACATCTTCCTACCATATTGTGAGATGAATGCAGTTACTTCCTCTGGTTATACCGAACGATTCTATAGCCGGGCAAAAGTATCATATGTTCCGCTTCATATGTGCTTTATCCCATAAATATTGATGAAGGAAAACATACTTTTTTTCTGGACCGAATCGAGGCAAAATATGCTACTTGTGACAGTGTGATATATTGACCTTATGTACCACGTCGTATGGCTACACTGCTAGTTTCTACTTTACTTTTATGCGTTCTAATAGTAGTAAATTACGTTATGACCTTAACAAACAAACGAACAAAGAAAAAAAAAAGCAAGTGGAGCAAGGGTTTATTTGTAATCCGCTCACTCAGTGATACTAATAAGGACCACCTAAAGGTTGTGCCAACGTTGTTAAACCGAGCATCCACCATTACCTTGCAGTTATCTGGATAACTGCACAGTTTTTCATCAGTTATTGCATGGGCACGGAAACTCCGCCCACTAAAAAGTGTGCAGTATCTAAATTAAACATTGGTACTTTTCTTTTAGAAAACTTCCCAAGCCATGTTACAAATTTTATATAATGAATTGCCCCTGATAATTAACTAGTAATATTCACGTATTGTAGAGTAGAAAATAGGTACCGTAGTGTTTTCGCAATCAAGTTTAATGTAACGTAATTGAGTTATCTCCCTTTATATTAATTGAACTTTCTAACCTTTTTAACCTCTTTAACCTTTGTCAGCACCAGATCGATAACCAATCGCAATCACTTCCGTCATTGTTTTGAAATAGATAGATTTATTTTTGAATATATATATCATAATTGCAACAAATATTACAGACTGAAATATCACAAAAATACAGCATCAAGGCACCAATTTTGAGTCACAAATACAAGTATCACAAGCACATGTTTCTACTATGCCCATTATTACAAATATAAACTTAAAAGTATTACACATTTTGTTTTATTATTAAGTACAATAATTTTGAAACATATATATAACACAGGATAACCCATTAATTTATTAAACTTATTTCCAATGGGGTCCTTGTGAACATGAAATGTCAAGATCTCAAAATGTTCGATGGACTAGTTGGATGTATTATACTGCAAAAAAAATAAAATAAATAAACATTGCCATTTTTCTATGCTGTCGAAAACCGTGAATTGTTATATACATTAACAATTGTAGGTAACAATCATGTGTATCCTATTGTTTTAACATTCTCTTGAGATATCGATTGTTTGCCAATGTACATGTATTTCATTGTTATTGTTTTCTAACTAGATTGTCAGGAAATGTACATGTATATGTATATTGTACATTCCAGGAAAGAAAGAGATCATAATATACACGATATCTGTCGTACAAGACCCTGTTGTGTTGTTCTTTGGAACTCGCATACCCTGACTGAGCCAAAGGTACCCGTTTCATTGCTGTCCATTAACAAAAAAAATACCCTTCGTTAAAAATGTTATCTTCAGCATGTCTCTTCCTGCTTAAGATAGGCAGATCAGGCCCTGATTCACCGGGGGTATTGGGGACCAGTTTGCCACCTTGCCACCCAACAAGTCAGTCAGACCTCTGTTGTTTCTGCGACCCCTGCTGGTATCAGCTGTCATCTATCATATGAATGGATCTTTAAGATACCATCATTAAATCATCCATCAATGATCATGGGAATGTTATAGTAAATGCAAGCCTTTATTGGGTTAAGTCTTTTTAAGCATTTGAAGGGCCATGATTATAATTTAATGATGAATGGATAACCTTAATCCAAATCAGTCAAATGCTTTCATATGAACAGAGAATACAACAATTAAGCGTTTGAATGTCACAGATGCTAATTAATGCCCTGACAGTGATGAGAATTTATTTATGTTGTAATACCACAGTTGAACATGTGTAGCCTTAAGGTTTTGGGTTCAAACCCCACTGGTTGAAGAATCTTTCTTGACCTTTCAACCTAGGAACTGTTGAGAAGATGTAGCATAAATTGAAAAAAACACTTAATTCTTATATTTTTAACCAACTTAAAAATGAAATACATGTACATTTAAAGAGAAATAAAATCGCAAGTTTCTATATTTTGAAATTTTGACAGGTCCAGTGCTGCCAGGGATGTTCATTGCCGTTTGGTTTTTGTTATGGCCAGTAATTGTAACTCAGGCCAAACTTAGTCAAAACTTGTGCAATAAAACATATAACTCTGAAGCAGGGTTCAAGTGCAGATATTGTGTGCCTGGCACATATTTGACTGGTGATTGTAAGATAGAGGGAGGGGATTCAGAATGCAGTGTGTGTCCCCAGGGACGTTACCAGGATCAGTGCAACATAGCACACTACTGCAGCCGCTGCAAGTGTCCTAACGATGGGATGGAAATTATACAAAGATGCACATGGACACGGAACCAGGTGTGCCATTGTCAAAACGGTACATACTGGGATCCGGACAAGACTCCGGGTGAAGGGCTATGTTTACCGCATTCAAAATGCCCGAGAGGGAAAGGATTTGTGGCCTCAGGTGAGCTGCATCCATCCACCTTTAGATAAATAAAAATAAAATAAAATTGCAAATTTAAATAAGTCTGACTTTCATTTCTGAGGCTATTGATACATTTTCACATCACTGATTCTTTGATCTCTTTGAATTTGTTTTTTCTTTTCTTTAAAGGCACAACCACGAATAATACAGTATGTACTTCATGCAGTTTGTCGACGACTTATTCTAACACTGACTCACTGGAGCCCTGCAAGATGTGCACCGAGTGTGATAACTACCAGTCCAGGTGTACGACAGAGAGGGACGCAGTGTGCAAGAACACCGAGGATTATCTGAGTAATGTCAACCAGACTCTCATTTGATCTTCAGAGATCTCTTTCTAAATTTGTAACCAATCAGAAACTCGGAAACTTTCAAATTTATCAGCTATTTATTTCAACATTTATTACACATTTCTATTTTCTATACAAAAAATCAATCTGTTGGACAAATCAAGTGTTTGCAACAAATTAAGGGTGATTTCTAAGTCAGATAGAATCTATTAAGATATTTCTCCAGACAATAGAAGCCATACTCACTTTGGCCTTCTCTAGAAATGTCCTTAAGTCCTCTATCCAAAGAACCATTTAACAAAATATGGCAACTAGTCTAAATCTCACAAAAGCATTGAGCATATTGTCATAAGTCTTGCAAAGTCACTTTTTATGCCCTTGCCATAAATTGGCGGCGGGCATATAGTGTTACACCTGTCCGTGTGTGTGTTAGTGTGTGTGTACAAGAATTTGTGTCCCAGCTGTAACTTTTTTATGTATGGTCACTTTTTAAAACAACTTGGCACAAGTGATCCTTAGGACAAGATGATAAATTATGTCAAGAACAAAAACCAGGTTGCTAGCTTAAAGGTCAAGGTCACATCACTTGGTTAAGGTAAAGGTCACAGCGCTCATTTGATATTAAAATCATCTTTAATATATTTCCAGTTTTTCATATTCACTGATAAAAATATCATCAATAAACATAATAGCGGGAGCATCCGTGTCCTATGGACACATTTCTAGTTCAGATATGATTAACACCTATTCTATTGAAGATATGTGAAAATGAATTATATCTTAAAATAGAACATTACAATACCACCAAAATGATGCCTAATCTAATGAAGTAAGTCAAGGAAGAAAAAGTTTCTCATGTAAAAAAAAAAAGTCAAGGTATTCATTTTCATCACAATGGTGGTGTCATATTTGGCATAATCATCATGAAATACTTTAACCTTGGTCATAACTTCTAAACTTTTAAACTATTTGTCAGCAAACTTCACATACTTGTTCACTATCACAAGGGCTACATTCTCATCAAGGGCCATGACTCTTAAGGCCAAGTTTGACCATTTAAAATATATAATTATACACACACACACACTCAAAAGAATTTCTAAACGTTCACCTAGATTTTTCATGATTTTATAGAAAATGGGCACACAGTTTACAACCATGGTATACGACTTTATTTTTAGTGTTTTATTTTTACTTACCAATATTTCAACAATCAAATGTGTATGTACATCTTAAATATTGTTACACATTATTACTTATACATTGCTTGAAAAAAGATAAATTTGTACTAAATTATGAAAAAGCTATAAGTGGATATTTAGAAATTCCTCGGAGTGTATATCCAAAACAGACTAGTTTTGGCATCAGCATGCAGTTAATGGCTAATTTCCCTCTGTGATTTTTCAATATTTTTTTAAAGCTTGTGAACTTTAATGATCTGCTGTGTGCCTAAAAGCCTAAAAAATATTTCCCCTGGTTCATTCAGGAGTTTCCTATCACTGTGTAATAGGTCTTTGCTTAGTCCTTTACCTAGATAAGAACATTCTAAACTGATCATCAGGTCAGTTTTTAACTGTAATGATTAAATAATGAATTCAAATAATTATATGTAAATAAGGGAGAAGAGAAAAAAAAGGATTACAATTCAACATATCCAATTGTTATTTCTTAAACAGTATTCATAATTTGATAACATTGTATGCCAGATTATCAGATTACATTTCATGTGAGCATGTTGAAATATTGGTAAGTAAAAATAAAACACTAAAAATAAAGTCGTATACCATGGTTGTAAACTGTGTGCCCATTTTCTATAAAATCATGAAAAATCTAGGTGAACGTTTAGAAATTCTTTTGAGTGTGTGTGTGTGTATAATTATATATTTTAAATGGTCAAACTTGGCCTTAAGAGTCATGGCCTTTGATGAGAATGTAGCCCTTGTGATAGTGAACAAGTATATGAAGTTTGCTGACAAATAGTTGAAAAGTTAAGAAGGTATGACCAAGGTTAAAGTATTTCATGATGATTATGCCAAATATGACACCACCATTGTGATGACAATGAATACCTTGACTTTTTTTTTTTTACATGAGAAACTTTTTTTTTCTTCCTTGACTTACTTCATTAGATAAGACATCATTTTGGTGGTATTGTAATGTTCTATTTTAAGATATAATTCATTTTCACATATCTTCAATAGAATAGGTGTTAATCATATCTGAACTAGAAATGTGTCCATAGGACACGGATGCTCCCGCTATTATGTTTATTGATGATATTTTTATCAGTGAATATGAAAAACTGGAAATATATTAAAGATGATTTTAATATCAAATGAGCGCTGTGACCTTTACCTTAACCAAGTGATGTGACCTTGACCTTTAAGCTAGCAACCTGGTTTTTGTTCTTGACATAATTTATCATCTTGTCCTAAGGATCACTTGTGCCAAGTTGTTTTAAAAAGTGACCATACATAAAAAAGTTACAGCTGGGACACAAATTCTTGTACACACACACTAACACACACACGGACAGGTGTAACACTATATGCCCGCCGCCAATTTATGGCAAGGGCATAAAAAGTGACTTTGCAAGACTTATGACAATATGCTCAATGCTTTTGTGAGATTTAGACTAGTTGCCATATTTTGTTAAATGGTTCTTTGGATAGAGGACTTAAGGACATTTCTAGAGAAGGCCAAAGTGAGTATGGCTTCTATTGTCTGGAGAAATATCTTAATAGATTCTATCTGACTTAGAAATCACCCTTAATTTGTTGCAAACACTTGATTTGTCCAACAGATTGATTTTTTGTATAGAAAATAGAAATGTGTAATAAATGTTGAAATAAATAGCTGATAAATTTGAAAGTTTCCGAGTTTCTGATTGGTTACAAATTTAGAAAGAGATCTCTGAAGATCAAATGAGAGTCTGGTTGACATTACTCAGATAATCCTCGGTGTTCTTGCACACTGCGTCCCTCTCTGTCGTACACCTGGACTGGTAGTTATCACACTCGGTGCACATCTTGCAGGGCTCCAGTGAGTCAGTGTTAGAATAAGTCGTCGACAAACTGCATGAAGTACATACTGTATTATTCGTGGTTGTGCCTTTAAAGAAAAGAAAAAACAAATTCAAAGAGATCAAAGAATCAGTGATGTGAAAATGTATCAATAGCCTCAGAAATGAAAGTCAGACTTATTTAAATTTGCAATTTTATTTTATTTTTATTTATCTAAAGGTGGATGGATGCAGCTCACCTGAGGCCACAAATCCTTTCCCTCTCGGGCATTTTGAATGCGGTAAACATAGCCCTTCACCCGGAGTCTTGTCCGGATCCCAGTATGTACCGTTTTGACAATGGCACACCTGGTTCCGTGTCCATGTGCATCTTTGTATAATTTCCATCCCATAGTTAGGACACTTGCAGCGGCTGCAGTAGTGTGCTATGTTGCACTGATCCTGGTAACGTCCCTGGGGACACACACTGCATTCTGAATCCCCTCCCTCTATCTTACAATCACCAGTCAAATATGTGCCAGGCACACAATATCTGCACTTGAACCCTGCTTCAGAGTTATATGTTTTATTGCACAAGTTTTGACTAAGTTTGGCCTGAGTTACAATTACTGGCCATAACAAAACCAAACGCAATGAACATCCCTGGTAGCACTGGACCTGTCAAAATTTCAAAATATAGAAACTTGGGATTTTATTTCTCTTTAAATGTACATGTTTTCTTTTTTTGGTTAAAAATTTTTCAATTTATGCTACATCTTCTCAACAGTTCCTAGGTTGAAAGGTCAAGAAAGATTCTTCAACCAGTGGGGTTTGAACCCAAAACCTTAAGGCTACACATGTTCAACTGTGGTATTACAACATAAATAAATTCTCATCACTGTCAGGGCATTAATTAGCATCTGTGACATTCAAACGCTTAATTGTTGTATTCTCTGTTCATATGAAAGCATTTGACTGATTTGGATTAAGGTTATCCATTCATCATTAAATTATAATCATGGCCCTTCAAATGCTTAAAAAGACCTCAGTGCAGTTGCAAGCACCCTAAGTCTATAAAGGCTTGCATTTACTATAACATTCCCATGATCACTTGATGGACTATGATCACAATTTAATGATGGAGTATCTTAAAGCAGACACAGTAATGATGATAGATGACAGCTGATACCAGCAGGGGTCGCAGAAACAACAGAGGTCTGACTGACTTGTTGGGTGGCAAGGTGGCAAACTGGTCCCCAATACCCCCGGTGAATCAAGGCCTGATCTGCCTATCTTAAGCAGGAAGAGACATGCTGAAGATAACATTTTTAACGAAGGGTATTTTTTTTGTTAATGGACAGCAATGAAACGGGTACCTTTGGCTCAGTCAGGGTATGCGAGTTCCAAAGAACAACACAACAGGGTCTTGTACGACAGATATCGTGTATATTATGATCTCTTTCTTTCCTGGAATGTACAATATACATATACATGTACATTTCCTGACAATCTAGTTAGAAAACAATAACAATGAAATACATGTACATTGGCAAACAATCGATATCTCAAGAGAATGTTAAAACAATAGGATACACATGATTGTTACCTACAATTGTTAATGTATATAACAATTCACGGTTTTCGACAGCATAGAAAAATGGCAATGTTTATTTATTTTATTTTTTTTGCAGTATAATACATCCAACTAGTCCATCGAACATTTTGAGATCTTGACATTTCATGTTCACAAGGACCCCATTGGAAATAAGTTTAATAAATTAATGGGTTATCCTGTGTTATATATATGTTTCAAAATTATTGTACTTAATAATAAAACAAAATGTGTAATACTTTTAAGTTTATATTTGTAATAATGGGCATAGTAGAAACATGTGCTTGTGATACTTGTATTTGTGACTCAAAATTGGTGCCTTGATGCTGTATTTTTGTGATATTTCAGTCTGTAATATTTGTTGCAATTATGATATATATATTCACAAATAAATCTATCTATTTCAAAACAATGACGGAAGTGATTGCGATTGGTTATCGATCTGGTGCTGACAAAGGTTAAAGAGGTTAAAAAGGTTAGAAAGTTCAATTAATATAAAGGGAGATAACTCAATTACGTTACATTAAACTTGACGGTACCTATTTTCTACTCTACAATACGTGAATATTACTAGTTAATTATCAGGGGCAATTCATTATATAAAATTTGTAACATGGCTTGGGAAGTTTTCTAAAAGAAAAGTACCAATGTTTAATTTAGATACTGCACACTTTTTAGTGGGCGGAGTTTCCGTGCCCATGCAATAACTGATGAAAAACTGTGCAGTTATCCAGATAACTGCAAGGTAATGGTGGATGCTCGGTTTAACAACGTTGGCACAACCTTTAGGTGGTCCTTATTAGTATCACTGAGTGAGCGGATTACAAATAAACCCTTGCTCCACTTGCTTTTTTTTTTTCTTTGTTCGTTTGTTTGTTAAGGTCATAACGTAATTTACTACTATTAGAACGCATAAAAGTAAAGTAGAAACTAGCAGTGTAGCCATACGACGTGGTACATAAGGTCAATATATCACACTGTCACAAGTAGCATATTTTGCCTCGATTCGGTCCAGAAAAAAAGTATGTTTTCCTTCATCAATATTTATGGGATAAAGCACATATGAAGCGGAACATATGATACTTTTGCCCGGCTATAGAATCGTTCGGTATAACCAGAGGAAGTAACTGCATTCATCTCACAATATGGTAGGAAGATGTGTAAGCGGCCAGGTAGCTCATTCGGTAGAGTATTCGCTCTGTAAGCAAAGGGCCCCGAGTTCGATTCCCGGTCAAGCTGCATATTTTTCTCAATCTATGACAAATGTTTTAACAAAGTTAGTTAGAAACGCGTTATTTAATTGGTTTAAAATCAAGCACTTGATTATGCATATAAATTACTTTAAAGGTCAATCTTCGGTCTTCTATTGTCTGTAAAAATGTCTTAATTAATATACCCTATCCGATACTTAGTCTCTTATGCAGTGCGAGCAAGTGATTTGTTTCATTACAATCATTAACTGCCTACGTAAGAAAGTCATGACCTTACTAATCTGATGTAAATAATCGCATTGCATACTAAGCGCGGAGGGATACAAAACGGTTAATATAGCTGTGGTAATTATGCAAATCAATGATGCCTGCTTTTGATTTACGGACACTTAAGAATGGCGGCTACCGCCAGTCTAAAATCTACGGTGGCATAGAGGTGACATTCACTACTCTTTTTTTATGTCGAGGGAACGAGATAATAAGTTGAGGGAACAAGTGAATTATCTCCAGGGAACGACTATTTATCTCAAGGGAACGAGATAATAAGTTGAGGGAACAAGATAATTATCTCGAGGGAAAAACTTATTATCACGAGGGAACCAGTTTGTTAACCAATCAAATATTGCAATCTAGAGTCCATATGTTGCGTCCGTGTTTAATTGTTTATTGGAGAAATTTCCGGTCCACCGACAATATTTCAGTCACTTGGAGATGATGTCTACTTGAGACAGATATAGTGATACCACACTGCAGTATCATGCCGTAGACATGTGGCATAAAACACCCAGTCACATTGCTATAGCAATATGCGCAAAATATATTTTTATAATGCAAGAAAATGGGTCAGATGAGGGTAAACTACAGCAGATAAAGGGTCGTTTGCTTTATAGTTACAGTTTAATAGTGGGATTAGTATTAAATAATTTTTCCTTTGTGTTCTAGTTGACTATCAACATTATTGACTATCAATATGATTTTTAGGGTTATGTTGATGAATTTCAAACAATATGTTTATTACAATTAATAAGAATTGGGTATTTTACGTGTGAATATTATTCTTATTCTTTTTTGTTACTTACGATATATAAATTTAGTTTTATTCTGTATCTGATGAAATATGTTATTATTGTATTTAAAATATGTTTATTTGTTAGTTTAACATAATTATACCGTCCGGTGGCCGAATGGTTAGAGCGTCCGCCTCGGGAGCGGGAGGTCGTGGGTTCGAGCCCCGGCCGTGGCATACCAAAGTTGTAGAAAACGGTACTGCTATAGCTCCCTTGCTTGGTGCTCAGCATATAAGAGTAGCTGCATGATTGGTTGGCCCGGTGTCAGGATAATGTGACTGGGTGTGGTATCATGCTACATGTCAAGTAGACATCATCTCTAAATGACTGAAATACTGTCGGTAGAACGTTGAACCAAACAAACATACAAAACAAACATATTATACACAATTAGTATATCGGTATCAGAGTTAAATATTTTGTCGTTTATGACGAATTGTATAAAGAAATAATAAAAAAACTTTACAGATTGCTTCTATAGAAATGTTCCGACGGTCTCTTCGTAATTCCCCAGAGTTCCGCCTCGGAAACACAATGAATCTATACCAGGACCATATTTTATAACTTTGGTCTGTTGCGGCAAGGAACCGAACCCACGACCTCCCACTAACCACTTGGTCACCGGGGACGCTTATTGAGTACTTGTGCCAAACATCTTTGCCTCAAATTTCTATAACTGAGACGGCCCCCAGACTAAAATAAAGTTCTCCCTTCCAAATTAAACGAGTACAAAATTCTATGTGATTAGCTTTACGGAAACGGACGCGTCCTGTGTGTTCAGCATAACATAATTTGGCGATTAGAAAATCTTTCTTGAAAATATATAACAATAAGAATGTCTCTGATTATCATGAATAACAATTGTAACAAGTAATTTGATTGGTTGACTAACTCGTTCCCTTGAGTGTTATCTCGTTCTATCGAGATAATTATCTCTTTCCCCAACTTATTATCTCGTTCCCTCAAGATAAAATTTTTCCCTCGACTATTATCTCGTTCCCTCGACATAAAAAAGAATTGCGCGTGTCACCCCTATGCCACCGTAAAAAGTACCATTTTCTCCTGCGTAAAATCGGCAAATATAATCACCCCTTTGAAGATTATGGATATATTTCTACCTTGCAAAACAAATTTACCTAACATACATCGCTGGTGAATAAGTTGCTATATGTGAGAAAAAATGTAAAAGTTTCAGTTTGGAACACCCCATTTTAGAGCGGTTTCAGAACCAGTGATACGTCGAAACTGGCTAAACAACTGTATATAATCGTCGAAATAAACCTTTTAGCAAAAGTCAGCCCAGATACTTTCCGGTGTACATAGATACAAGATTAACACTAACTATGAATAGCTAATAACAAGACTAATAATAAGACATATAGTAAATTGTATACAAGAAGTATACATGAAACTAATGATGCACCCATTTTCACACTTTGTATTCCTTTTTTAGTATTTACAAAGCATAAAAAATAAATCTATATGTGCATATCCATGATCTTGCGAAAAAATTTGACTTTTCCCTGACATTTTAACAGTGAAATCACTTCAGCATTATGCATGTACAAGATACGCAATAGCTTAGAATCATATGAATAATTGAACCATAAGTCCCCTACTGGTTGTGCGTATTTTGATAATTTCTATTGCAATAGCAACCAGTATTTTTATCCAAGAAAAATATCAAAGTGAGGTGCATAATTTCCATATTGCCATCATATACCAAGTTTCACTGAGCTAGCTTATAAAATGGTTTTCAAGTTATCAGAGCATCCCATTTTCTAGACAGCCAGACGGAGGGTAAACCAATGCACTATCAGGGCTAATGACACTTGACCTCTGAGTGTGACAATGACCTTTCAGCTATGAACCTGGATATTATAAAACACATTGTATCATTATGGTGCACATTTATGTAAAAAATTTCAAAATCAATTGAGGAGTGACAAAGATAATGAGCAAACACAAAAAACAAACTCTAAGTGTGACCTTGACCTTGGAGCTTCAGACCTGAGGATTGTAAGCGACACATCGTCTCATGATGGTTAACATTTCCATCAAGGAATGTCAGAGTTATAAAGCAGAAACGAAAATTTGGACAGACAGACGGACGGACATTGCGATTACTATATAATAACATAATAAAAACAAGAGGGCCATGATGGCCCTGGATCGCTCACCTGGTATCATTAGGCTATGTAAAATCAAGTGACCCCTGGGGCAGAGCCAATTTTGACCTCAGGGTCATGATTTGAAAAAACTTGGTAGAGGTCTATTAGCCCATGTTACATACCAAATAACTAAATTCCAGGCTTTGTGATTTCTGAGAAGATTTTTCAGGTTTTCCTATATTAGTCTATGTTAAATCAAGTGGACTGGGGTGGTGCCAATTTGGACCCCAGGGCCATGATTTGAACAAACTTCGTTGTGATCTACTAGACAATGCTACACACCAAACATCTTAACTCTATGCCTTGTGGTTTCTGAGAAGATTTTTCAAGTTTTTTTTCCTATATTAGTCATTGTTAAATCAAGTGACCCCAGGGTCATAATTTTAACAATCTTGGTAGTGATCTACTAGACAATACTGCACACCAAATATCTAAACCCCAGGCCTTGTGGTTTCTGAGAAGAAGATTTTTCAAGTTTTTCCTAAATTAGCCTTTGTTAAATCAAGTGACCCCTGGGGCGGGGCCAATTTTGACCCCAGGGTTATGATTTGTACAATTTTGGTAGAGAGTCATAAGATCATGCTACATACCAAAAATCAATAGGCTAGGCCTTGTGGTTTCTGAGAAGAAGATTTTTTCAAGTTTTTCCTATATTATCCTATGTTAAATCAAGTGACCCCTGGGGCGGGGCCAATTTTAAACCAGGGTCCTAATTTGAACAATCTTGGTAGAGAGTCATAAGATCATGCTACATACCAAAAATCAAAAGGCTAGGCCTTGTGGTTTCGGAGAAGAAGATTTTTAAAATTTTCATTTTTAAAATATATTTTTAGCCCCTGTGACCTAGATTCTTGACCAATCAAAATAATTTTAACAACTTTGGTAAAGGGCCCCATAATGAACATTTCTGTGAAGTTTTATCAAAATCCAGTGAGTAGTTTAGAAGCAGATGTTGTTTAAAGAAATTGTTGACGACGGACGACGGACAAAAGGCGATCACAAAAGCTCACCATGAGCACGTTGTGCTCAGGTGAGCTAATAATGATGTTAACCCTGTAAAAACTTAATAATGAAATATCAGTCTATTTTATGTTGAAAGGTCCACTATAGGGATTGTTCCCCGACCCCTTTTGACCTATTATGGGGATAATAAACGGGGATACCGATATAGGGCCTAAAATGACATTAATAAATAGTGCATATATTAAGGATAAAGCATGCAGCACACGAAAAGCACATGAAACATATAGTTTGACATTAGTGGACACCATAAATAGATAATTCATACATTATTGTATATTTCAAGCAAACACGTTAGAATTTTAAAAATATTAAATAAATAATGAGCACCTAAAAACTCTTTATCATAAAGCACATGAAACTCACATACAAAACACATAAGACGTACTGTTTGACGATTGTCTGAGAACACAGACAATTGTGTCCACTAAGCCTAACAAACAGGCACCCGTCCGCTTTGCTATGCTATAAATAAGACTCACTATAGCTGTGACGGCTACACCTGCGTCAATATTTATATAAATCTTACTTGTAGTATTAAGGGATCCTGCTTAATGAACTTAAGAAGATCACAAGGGGTCCGCACTCAAATTGCCATTATACTACGCTCGCGATTTATATATGTACCTATTGTGACTTCTGATTTCATTTTGTACATATAAATATTCACATAATATGTACTACGTTAGGTTTATAAATAAGTATAACAGAAAATGAACAAGAGTCTGATATGTTATACTTGACATTAGATTACCACATAATATACTACACATGTATTATTCAGCATTATCAGTATCTAAATATAACCATTACTTTTATGATTAAAGGGTCACACATTAAATAAAACAAATCATATCTAGCATCATCAAATTTAATTCATTTAATTCCAGTAATATTTTCAAGCGGTTAGAGCGGCCCGAGGTTCGATTACGGGCCATGACATACCAAATTCGTTAACATCTCCCTTGGTGGGTGTCGTGGTTCCAGGACTGGTTGGCACGGTGTTAGGATAATGTGACTTGGTGTGGTAGCATGCCACATGTCTATGGCGTTATTCTGCAATTTGGCTGCACAATATCTATATCATGTAAACGAAGACCCTAAATAACTAAAAAACGTTAAACCGACCAAACCATAAGAATATGGCCCATATTAGATACGGTTTATTGAATCACAAAATAAATAAACAAATTTAAAAATAAATAAATACTATAATAGGCTTTACTTAATTTGGTTGTCTGCTGCGCATGTGTCATTGTATATTTGATTTCAATAATAATTTACATGTATGTTAATTATATGGATAGATCATTATAGACTTTTCATATATTGTATGCAAACTATGTACTTTGTGTGTGCCTTTTCCTTGTGTCCCCACACCTCTCTCTTGTAAATAATTGTTATAAAACATGTCATGTTTATTGAAAGAGCTAATTAGATAGAGGGGATTAATTAAAACATATTTCTTTCATAAAAATAATTATTCTTTAAAAAATTCAGACAATTTTGCAAACTACGGACAGCAGATATATAGCTTTATACATTTTAAAACATTCGTTATCCCTTCCGTATAAAAAAAACCAAAAAACTATGGGTTTCACCAGACCACGGCAAAAATGAATAAAAAAATATATTTTTTTTCAATTTAACTCGATTTGTCTAAGTTTGCTTTGTATGTACTAAACGAAAGTCACATTCTATAAGAAAAGTTATCAAATAAATTGATGGGTAAAACCAGTTTACGTTTTAACTTGCCGCCATCTTGTCTGCTGTCGTCTTCCAAATATTAAGTGGAAGTGGGTTAAATCGAATGTAAAACATGTCCACTTTCAAAAATAAAAGATCTGCCAAAGTACAAATCGAAGAGGCTAATTCTTCGAATATTCGAGCTAAAAATAGGAAAATAGTTCGATGTAGCAAAGCGACGTTTGTTAATTGCATTCCGGTCAATTAACATAAATGACTGACCCCTTGAGAAAGATTGATTTGCACTTTTAACCCAGTTCGTTAACACTTAGAATGTGCGATCTAATGCGATTGCTGTGGTTTAACTGTCAACAGAAACAATACGGAAGTGTGTGGGGGTGGGGAGGGGTATATGGCGTAAGGCATTCGATTTCTATTTGCAAGGTTGTTATCTCTCGCGGATACAGACTTTTGAATTAGTGGTGGCGTACATTTTAAAATTTAAAGCGGCGAACTACACTTGATACTTAGTTGTCATATTTAAAGTTAAATCTGAGTTAACGTATAAAAAAATGAAGGAAAGAAAAAAAATCAAACAAACAAAAATCACACAGACACGAGGGCGTACGCCGCTTCCATCACGACTTGTAAACGATGTGTCGCAAACAAACAAAATCATCTTGTAATGGCCCCTTTCTTATACATTTATTGCCCCTCGTTAAATTTAAACTTCACCAGGGCTTTTGAATCTGTTCCAAATAATAACAAAAGAGTGTCAATATTCAGCACATATGCATGTTATCTACGCCAGCCCAAAACCGGTTTGGTATTATCTATTTATACATTCAAGAAGTGTTATACGCGTATTTCATTGCTCAGCATTACGTCAGCTAGTCTGTTTTTATATGCTTTATAATGCTAAAGTAAATAAATAAGTAAATAAATAAATATTCATGACGTTCGTTTGTTTCGTTCATGAAGTCCTATTTGTAATTAAGACACAATTACTGATCCCAGTATGATTTTATACCTATCAAAGAAATTGTAGGTCGTTTTAATCAAGACGCCGATGAATCTTCACTTATGTACTTCGTGAGATGGGTGGCAAACTATTGTAACTGCCTCATTATTTATATGCGATTACCGTGGTTTGGCGCAAGAACCTCAATTTGTAATATAGTGACATCGAATTAGATGTTAATATAAAATAAGAACTCCGCTGAGAGCGGGGCAATATACGCCCGACGTATGGTATTGAAAGTGAACCACCTCTGACGAATGAATAACCACTTTATCAACAGCAACATTATGATAAAGAGATGTGATAATGTTTATGTTCAAGAACTATATCATAACAGTGGCTAAGATGATTTCAAAATATTCTCAAATTATATCGGAGGTTGTTTGAAAATTTAAGAAGTCGCTGTTGTTGCTTGCTTGTTGTATAATATGTTGCTTCATACAGTGACCTTGACCCGATACAGTTGAAACTTGCACTTGATCAGCACTTCATTCCAGTATGGTTGCCATTTCTCAATTGTTTAAACCTGCTTAGGTGATTCAAGAGATACAGAGCGGACACAAGATATTCTAATATTATTACCGTATGGCATGTGACCTTCAGGTGTGACCTTGACCTTGAACCAAGACCTCCTAATCTCTACTGAGATCCGCTCCAGTTATTTTATTTTTTCGTATACGAAAGATTGCAAGACATCCGAAACCTACGCTCTGCACATCCTCTCTGTATGCTTAACACTTCTATCAAATAATTCTAATTTCCTTCCAGTGGTTCTTAAGATACAGAGCGGACACGAAATTGCTAACGGACGGACGACCTGTGGCATAACATAATACTGCTCTTCGGGCGTATAAAATATAAAATTAAAACACCAAATATGTACTGAACAGAGCTACTGGTAAATAGTTTTAGATGAAAGTATCTTTAAGTAACAAACATGTACATATATACAAAACAAATATATATCACTCACTTTACGAATGAAACAGTAATTATTTTTACGAGATAATCTATAAACTTGTAGATGTCTATTATTTTCCCTTGAAATTACTTTATTATATTTAAATTGTAATTAAATAAACAAATTGGTCCTACCTGCAGGCAAATTATATCGATTGCGTTTCTAAAATCCCAAAATATATATTTAGATGGACTTCGGAATCCCAGAAATTGTGACAGAAACCGAAACTAGATATAACGCATATCAACAATTACAGTAACCACAACAGTATTCAAATCATAGGTATATGACACAAACTTATTAATTAAAGTCACTTTAGGCTCAAATATATATATATATATATATATATATATATATATATATAATACAGATATAAAACAGAATCACTGCGATATCACGACTTGGACTACACCCAGTCACATGATCCTGGCATTGGGCCTGGTCTAAAGGTCTCGAAAATCTCAGATTCGAATTATAATATCACAATCAAACCCCTATTGAATGGATGTCGTATGTTGATTTCGAACAAGAAAATCATACTTATAGCCGAGGACACAGGGCCTGCTTCTGGTCGATCCTAGGTGTTGAGTGGCAAGCAAAGTTAATTTAATCTAAGAAAGGTAGAGCTCTAAGTCTTACTTACATTCATTAGAGAAATCCGTTAACTAGACATTCGTCATTTAAACATAAATTTGTAGACATTTATATAGGAGTTTCTTTCTACCTAGGAACACAACAAATGATTCACTGTAAAAGGAATAAAGTGCCTCTCTATCATGGAAACCCCAAATAATCGCTTGTGATTGGCTGAGAGACCACTAGCAAAACACTAAGTATAGGATAGTGTATATTTAAACATTTCTATAGACAATAGAAGACCGAACGGGGAGCGTAGCGAGCGAAGGCTGCTTTAGTCTGGAGAATTACATGTCTTAATTAATATATTCTATGCTATTTAAAAGTTTCCCGGCTCAACTTAAACCTTTTGCACTGAAGCCGGGACACATTATTCATATTACCCTATTCTCTGTCAATCAAATGGTTCTGAGAGTTACTTTAAAGGAGAAGAGAGGGAGATAGAGAGCAAAGTGTGAAAGACAAGAGGAAAGAAAAGGTAACATTACCCTGGATTTTACTGTCTGTATGAATACAATTGTAATATCATTTTGGCTGATAAGAAAAATTCAAATACGCAGTTCAGACAAACGGTTGAACAGAACCGAGTTAGTTTTTACGTCATCTGAAGGCGGGGTTTGTTGCACATGCGCACTTAAAACATCGCTCTGTTTTGTACTTAGTGTTCTGTTGAAATAAATCGTGGATAAATTTGAATTTTCAGAGCTTCTTATGACACATATTTAGGATAACTTCTAATTGGAAGATGTGTATGAAGCGGCGATTTTCCGGTTCATTGATTTTTGCAAGAGTTAAGTCCCTTGAAACTTAATCTCTATAGCTGATTGATATTGCAGCCTTATGAACGCAACTCCTCCTACGTTTCCGACCGTATCTTTTCAAAACTCGGTCAATGTCATTACTATGATGGGTAGATGTGCATGAAACAGGAATTTTCTGGTTCATGGACTTTTGCAAGACTTACGTTCCTTGAAACTTTATCTCTGTAGCTGATTGATATTGCAGCCTTGTGAGCGCAACTCCTCCTACGTTTCTGTCTGAATCTTTTCAAAACTTAGTCAATGTCATTTCTACAATGGGAAGATGTGCATGAAGCGGCGATTTTCGGATTCATTGATTTTTGCAAGAGTTATGTCCCCTGAAACAAAGCCTCTGTAGCCGATTGATATAGCAGCCTTGTGAATGCCCACTAAACAAAGACTGAAGCTATTTTTTTTAGTGATGTCATAATATGTTAGGTCTCCAGGTATCATGCGCCGTGTTGCAGCATTCTGACTACCTTTGTACCTCAGGCCAGTGTGAATCATATATACATTATGAGGCTGTATTCAATGCTTTATTTTTAAGTAGTTTTGCATAGATTTGCTGTTAGAAACACATGACATTTACATGTGGATACCAGGACATGTCTGCATTCATTGGATATTAACAACAAAACCTTTGGAAAGATTGCTACCATATAAGGAGTTGGCAAGCTGTAGGAAAACTATTTAGATATTGTGACATCAGTATCCTGCTATTTTTTTCCCATTTTGACTGTCAAAAAATAAATACCTGACAAATTTCATATACGTTTTTTATTGATTGTTGATGTATCAATTACCAAAATTATATGTATCAGGTATAAGTCCTAAGTGACACAAAATGTGAATATGACTAAAACAGGCTCTAAACAGTGGGTAATTTATATAGTCAATGTAACATAACAGCTTCACTTCATTTGGAGATAGAGAATTTGGCCCATGCCATTCACTTGAAATTGCCCAATTGCTTAGTTAAAAAGGTCCTCATCACCTGAAAACAACAAATGACGACCAGCAGGTACTTGTTTGAATAAATGTTTATATGATTGTCATGTTTCTACTCCGATTACATTCTGTAATTCACAGTATAAGCGGTTTGTCTGGTGTCAGGATCGGACGAGACTAAGAGAAGCTTGAATTATCCTGACACTGTGACTATTGTCGGTAATTATGTTCTATTGTGATCCACCGTAACAGCTTGTATACTGAAAGACTTTTAATAAAATGGTCACAATCGATGTCAAAAAAGCTTGACTTTTCTTTCCATGCCATTATAATACAATAGAACCTCTCAGCAGCATCTACAAGAGAAGGTAGCCATTGCTCAAAGGTGCCGATTTTGAGGTTTTACTGAAAATATAATCATGTTTTAAAGAGCACATATAAAACGAATACACCAATAGGTACCATTATTTATTTACCAATAAGTTAATGCTTTAGAGCAAACAGAATCTACATAATATTGGAGAGGGAGGTGGTTTGACTTGCACCACCCACTGCAGCAAGTTGGCGAACAAGGCTTTGGTGACCTAAACCAAGCAGTGAAGCGCATGTGATAACTAAGATATGATTTAATTCCACAAATAACACTTTGGACTATGTTCAATTGTTGTTGTATTGGGTTTTACCGTCGCTGCGATAGTATTTCAATCATATAGCGACATCCAGCTAATTACAGGTGGAGGAAGACACCGAGTACACAAGATACCCAGGTAGAACCACCGACCTACCGCAAGTCAGCTAGAAGGCTTCCTCATATGAAAAATCCGAAGTCCCTACCGGGATTCGAACCCACAGCGGTGAGGGGGTGAGAGATTTGTAACCGCTTGGCCACAGCAGCCCCACTATGTTCAGGCAAAGTTTCGAGAAAGTCAAAGACAAAAAATATTTTGACCAAGAGAAAGACATGGTTTAACCCTTTTGTGTTTAAGTTTATTTTTTATTTTTATCCACTCTTGCCCACAGTTGGGGATAATGTTCATAAACATACATTCCAAGTTTCAAAGCCAAACCTCAAAGGGTTCAGTAAAAAAAAGTGAGGTGGTACAAAACACTTACATGTTAGGGTGACACTTATGCTCCAAATAGTCAAGCTACAAAAATGTTTGAATTTGCAATAAAGCACATGAACTAACAGAGTTCAATTTTAATTTTTCATCAATGAAAATATGTTGATGCCATAACATGGTAAAAGATGTCATTTACAGTAAGGTATAATAGCATTTAATGTTGATTTAAAGTTTACAGGAGTTATACACCAGGGATTTACACAAAAAACATTTCCAGACAAGAGAAAATTTGATAGAATATAAAATGGTATTGGGCCCCAGAAGAGACTTTGGCCGGCATATCATGTGGGGATTGCCAATGCCCTAGGGTAGGGATCTAGACTCCAAACAAGTGCCAGAATAACCGGTGGATGCACCCCTACTGCGCTTTGTCAGTTGATGAGTACTTTATTATATGAGCTCCAGACAAAATTAAAGTATGAAAAATAAAGGGCAATAACTTTTAAGTAGGCAAAACAGAGTTATGGTTCTTGTACACGGCTCTTCTCCCTCATTGACATCTATCTATGAAGTTTCTTGTTGGTACCTCTTTTAGTTTTTGTGTTATGCTCTGGAAAATATTATGACGGACGGACGGACAAAGCGGCAACTATATGCTCTCCTTTCGGGGAGCATAAAAATGAAAAATTAATAATTCCTCTATGCCAGTTCCTCTGGGGCAAAACAGTGATAGGTACATAAATATATGACCTACTTTCTGTGAAATCATGAAAGATATACGCTCTGTACATTCTTCCGTCTTATATATCTATCCTTTACAATGTATACATTACTGTGTTCATTTCCTAATATTCATTCAAAATATATTACAACAAAGCACATTATTCTGTAAAATGATTTTATTTCACAGCTGAGGTACAGTATGATCATTATTATCATAATTTATTATACTATATCTTAATCTTTTTTGAAATAAAAAGTGCCTCAGACAGTAAATAAACATCATCATATAATTTGTTTGAACTTTGTGTTTTAAACACATATTTTTTTCCCTAAAACTGACATACTGCAAGATCATATGAAAATGAATCAAAAACAATGAAAAAATTATACAAAACTTTTATACAAATTTGTATAATTTATATGTGACATTAACCATTTACCTTGTGAATACATGTATTCGTGTACAAATTTATTAATTGATGTGTATCAACGTATTTAAAATGGTACATGAAAAAATGGATTTTTCTTTGGTATATAGACTGTTTAGAATCTTAGCTACAATAATAAAAAAGTATGATGATGAGCAAACAGAGACCCTGATCAGACAGCTACTGGAATTCAAATTTGAGATTAAACTTACAATAAGATAAAGAATTTAATAAAATTATAAAATTCGCAAAATAAAAATCATAAATGAAAAATGAAACTTTTTTTTTTAAACAAAACCAGAAATCTGTGACACAACTGACACACCTTCATGGTAAAGCAGTGTTAGCTACAGAGAATGAGGTAGGAAGAGACAAGGAATTGTTCTATTAAATTTTGTTCAAAAGGCAATAAACTCAGTGATACCAGTTAACACAGTGGCACCTGTCATTAACCCACTGGCAGGTGAGTACTTTTTAGGAGCAGTTAAGAGTACTATTCCTTATCAACGTGTTTCAAAGTGGCTGCCAATGACAAGCTTAGCTTGATGTGATGAAGAATGTGTTTTTTCCAAACAAAAGGGCGATATTTGAGCCATGTTAAAAGTTGAGCAAAGAGAGAAAGATAAGTTTTATTATTCAATACCTAATTTCTTACATCAAATCAGAGACACTTTTTTTAATCATGTGACCATATATTTCCAAATGAAAATTTGGATTGATGGTCACTACAATAAAGCTTGTGTTATCTAATGGTGCTTGTATAAACAAAGTGAAAAAGTCAGATTCTGAAATAAATGACAAAAAAAAATAAATAGGTACATGTATAGCATAAAATGTTCATTTGAAATCAGACTTAAACCTCGCTTTAAGACCGGCTGGCTATTAAGACCACTCTTTTTTGGAACGAAATAGTTTATCAAACTTTGTCCACTTTTAGCAGGAACCGACGATGGTCTTAGTAGTGAGGTTTTACTCTATACTTGGACTTGTACACAACTTTGAAAATCATATTCAACTCGCCTAGTGGCTCATCCAATATCATTTTCCAAGCTGTTAACTCATCCAAATATGTACCTGTATTAGTGAAATATTGTTAAATATTGCAATAGAAAACTCCATTTTATAACGCAATACAGAGGCTGTTGTATCGCAATATGATTTTTGAGGGCGACAGACACACTGAGGTCAAGTACTGTTAATGGACTTCTTGGAGTCCAAAATGCCCATCAAATGCCCAATTAACAAGATATTAACTTGTTTATTATCAATTAAAATTTCTTTTTTTAATACAATTAAAAACAATGTAAAAAATACATGTACAGATAATATCCTGATTATTTTAGGATACCAACAAAAAACCAGACAAGAATAAAGTGAGACTAGATGTAATTTGCCTATTCCTTTACATGTTGTTTAAGAATAAAAAACATAAGAATCAGCATACATAATGATTTGCATTCCGTTACATATATTCATAGGCAATATTCAAATAATGACGGCTGAAATAAAACAAATATACTGATGTGGAGGTTATTGGACGCGGTTCCTTTGGCCGAGGCAGGCGACACGTGTTGCAAGCTCAAGCAAATTCATATACACATTGTAGCTGCAAAATAATTGTAATATGTCACCATCCAAACAAGCATTCCAGTCCCATCGGCAACAAGCCATGCCAATACAGCTTAAGTCCAATAGCAACAAGCAAATCCAAAATGCAACAAATTTACAACAAGTCGAAGTCGAAGTAAAAAAGGGTCATAACTCTGTCAAAAACGAAGTGAGAGGAGCCATTCTTGAACATGACTGATCAACTAGCCACACTCTACATTCCAATCAACTATCATAAGCAAATCAGTGGTAGCTGAGTAACGGAAAAATATCGACCCTGGGGTCAACGTCAATTGAAGAGACAGCACAGAAAATTCGATACTCTGTCACAGCAAGCAGATGCAACAAAAAATAATCTTAACATATTTTTAATAATTATATATTTTTTTTCATACAGACATACAATTTATTTTTAAATAACATATAACTTATGGTATTACAAGTGCATATAAAAAAGAAATAGAACTGGGTCAAATTCCACCAACAATTCTTAGCGCTAAGTAAAACTTAAATACTTAAGGGCAAACTTTATTAGTCTTGTTTCACTAATAAAAATACCCAAATATTTCATTTCTGAACAAATTTGTGTTAGTTATTCTTTTAATAATTCATTTCAGCTTAGTCATGTACTTGAATATTTCATAAAATAGTAATGGTGGAATGTGTGTCTACCTAGTTTAAGAATGTAAGCATTACTTAGTGCTAACAATTGTTGGTGGAATTCGACCCTGGAAGATCCACCCTGGAAGCCAAGATCTTATTACAGTTCAGATTCTTATTTTCTTTTCTAAATAAATCTTAAATAATCTATTTCACTGATATAATGTATACACATGTATATATATTTCACTTAATTGATAAAATTTGATATATCTCATTGTCTTTAATAGTGAATGGCAAATTCTCAATCAAATTACCGTTACCAGATCAACAGATACCTCACTATCCTTCAATAAATTCATCCTTTGACAAGAGGCTTTTCCAGCATTCTGACAATTGTGTCCACTTGTGCTGCACATCTTACCCAATTCATCTTTCCCATCCACATCATCCCTGTTCTTAATAAAGCTATCATCATCCCTTTGGTCATCAGTAGCTCCTGCAACCAAATAGCCCTTACTTGAGCGATTATGTTTATCCAGTTGCCTTATTTCTTTCTTGAAAGTTTCATCATGATTGTTACCTGAATCAGAGGAGTCTTCCTTTTCTTTGGTGTGCCCTGCACTTGTACTTGTTGGTTGAGCAACTAAACCATCATTTTCAGTCCGCAGGCGACCATCTTTATCAAGATTTTTATCATACATGGGTAATGAATCTTTCTTGTCAGTTTCTGTGATATCAATCTTGGTTGTATCAGAGAAATCATGTTCATCTTTGGTGTGCCCTGCACTTGTACTTGTTGGTTGAGCAACTAAACCATCATTTTCAGTCCGCAGGCGACCATCTTTATCAAGATTTTTATCATACATGGGTAATGAATCTTTCTTGTCAGTTTCTGTGATATCAATCTTGGTTGTATCAGAGAAATCATGTTCATCTTTGGTGTGCCCTGCACTTGTACTTGTTGGTTGAGCAACTAAACCATCATTTTCAGTCCGCAGGCGACCATCTTTATCAAGATTTTTATCATAAGTGGGTAATGAATCTTTCTTGTCAGTTTCTGTGATATCAATCTTGGTTGTATCAGAGAAATCATGTTCATCTTTGGTGTGCCCTGCACTTGTACTTGTTGGTTGAGCAATCAAACCATCATTTTTACTCCGCAAGCGACGATCCGTTACAGCATTTGGCACTTCTAATTTCCCAGTGTTTTCATATACAGAGTTTTTATGAATGTGTCTAGGGGTTTCAGTGAGTGAATCTTTCTTTTTAGTGATATTCTTAAATGAATCAGGGAAGCCTTCTTTATTTTTGTTGTGTTCTGCATTGTCCGTTGGTTGTCTGAAAAAGGCATTATTGCCAGTTGTCAAAGAAGTATCCTCATATTTAGTCTCCTCTCCATCACTTGTTGTGGCAAGAATTTTGTCAGTAGCTGTGACTGTCGTGTCTGTTGTATCAACTGTTTCATTCATATAAAAAACACCCTGGCACTGACGATCATCACCTGAAGCTGGGCCTATTTCATTTTCGTCTTCAGCATCACCCTACATAAATATACAATCACATATGTGATAGTTTCTTGTGTCATTCTTTGCCTAACTGCTTGATAATCACTAAGAAAAATAAGAGGGCCCAATTTGCCCTGTAGTCGCTCACCTGCACTGCTTAAGAAATGAAGATGTTAGAGTGTAAAAACAAGCAAATGTTTGTGATGTTCTGATATTTCAAGGGCCTAAAATGTAACCATCAGTCAAATATTAGCCATAATTGAACTCAACTGAGATATTGTTGTCACTATCATTGTGTGTAAGTTAAATGATGATTGCTTAAAAATTCCGAATGCTTTGTCATGAAGTTTGATGATGCTTGCCTCAGTTATGAATATGCTAGAGTGCAAATAAAGTGAAATCTGGCATTTTTTATAATAAAAGAGGAATAACTCTTGACTTTACTGGCTAATATCAGCCATAATTGAACTTGACCGAGAGATTATGGCCATAAACATTGATATAAAGTTTTAAGATGATTGCTTAAGAAATTAAAATGCTACAGTGTAAACTAGAGCTATCACTAAAGGTGATGAATACCCTCCCATATCGCTTCTTGTCACAATATTGCTCTCCAAAATGTGGCCAATTTAATACAGCTAATGAAAACTACAATGTAACTGTATGACAAAAACAGATCAAATAGAAACTTTGCAAAGCAATCTAAACTGTGCTCACATTCCATTCCCCTCATGGTACACTCTGCTAACAATGATAACATTGTGGAAAGAGATGCTATTGCTCTGAGAAATGGCACAAGGGAAGATATTCTCTAGTTTCTCTATATTGCCTGCTAGTGAGACTTCCTATGAAGTTAGATTGAAATCCATCCTAAAGTAATTGAGAAACAGTGTGGAAAAAGACAGCTCAGGAAAATCATCAAATGGCCATAACTCAGAGAAAAATCATTCAAACAAAACAGCAGTTAGATATGCACATCTGTGTTTGCTAGTGAAACTTCCTAGGTAGTTTGATTGAAATTCATCCAGTAGTTTTTGAGAAATAGAGCAGAAATAGAAAGCTCAAAAATATTCATCTAAAGCCATAACTCGGAGAAAAGTCATTCAACCATGACAACTGTACAATACGCATATCTGTGTTTGCTAGTGTAACTTCCTATGAAGTTTGATCGAAATCCATCCAGTATTTATTTAGAAAAAGTGCGGACAAAAAGAAATACAGACCATCATACCAACCAACTAACAGACCAACACCGATGCAGTGACTCTTATATACCCCCGCCCCCAAACTAAGTTGGAGGGGGGTATAACAAACTAATTGTGGACAACAGATGGTGGACGATCCTAATAGCTCATCCTAAGAACATGTGCTCACGTGAACTAAAATCAAGAGGTGTTCCTTGGAACACACGTGTCACCTGCTGAAGAGTGATTGAAAAAGTGTGAGAGACAAAAATTTTCAGACAGGTGACGGAGAAATGATCCTAATGTGTGTAATATTTGCTTGCTTACAGCAGCTAACACAAAAAGGATATAAAAAGGAGGGTATAAAAAGACTTGAAGAATTCAGTTTCATGCTTCTAGTGAAGTACAAACTTACCACATCATTGTTTGCAATGCCAGAATTCTCATGTCCTTTATTGCCCTCTTCTGTATTTCCTCTGGCTGCTACATCCCCTCCACTGGCTACAGGTCCATTCTGTGCAAGTGCACATCTTTCAGTCTGAAGCAAAGTGATAGTGTTTTGTCTTCAAAAAAAAGTAAATGCATATTTGTTTATTAGATTTAACATCTCACCAACAGTTTTTCAATCATTTTGAGACTGTTTATAAGTTTATGGGGGGTATAACAAAATAACTGGACAACAGACGGCGGACGATCCTAATAGCTCATCCTGAGCACATGTGCTCACGTGTGCTAAAAAATCAAGAGGTGTTCCTTGGAACACATGTGTCACCTGCTGAAGAGTGATTGAAAAAGTGTGACAGACGACGGAGAAATGATCCCAATGTGTGTCACCTGTGCCTACAGCAGGTAACACAAAAAGAATATAAAAAGGAGGGTATAAAAATACGAAGAATTCAGTTTCATGCTTCTAGTGAAGTAAAAACTTACCACATCGTTGTTTGCAATGCCAGAATTCTCATGTCCTGTATTGCCTTCTGTATTTCCTATGGCTGCTCCATCCCCTCCACTGGCTATAGGTCCATTTCGTGCAAGTGAATCTCTTTCACCCTGTAACAAAGAGATTGTGTTTCGTCTTCAAAAAAAAGTGAATGCATGTTTGTTTATTAGATTTAACATCTCACCAACAGTATTTCAGTCATTTTGAGACTGTCTACTTGAGACCAATGCTATAACTGAAATATTAACTTAGATTCTGTTACTCATCACAATCATCTTTAATCCTTCCATCTAATGAATATTCATTCACAAATTTAAGACTTGAAGAATATTGATTTACTAAATTTTAAATGGTTGAATCTTAGCTACAATATGTATGAGAAATCAGAGGAGAATCAGGAGCTGTCTGATCTGGGTCTGCTCTGTTTGCCAAGACATCAAAACATGTCAATATATCATACCACAGGAATCAGAAGAGTAGCTGTGCTTTAACAGATGTGCAGGCACGGGCTAGCTAGGAGGGTTCAGGGGTATCCCCTCTTCCCGTTTTTTTTTCCTAAGTGAGTTTTCCGGCCTTTCTTGGGCCAAACATTCAATAATATTGCATGATTTTAATTCATTTCTGAACTTTTTGATAATACAGTTTCTCAAAATGATATGCAGGCTTGGGTCTTAAGTGCCTAAAGTACCAACCTGAGATTGAGGCAAACCCAATTGTTCCACCATTTCCACATCTTTGTTAGCATGCTGTGTATATAAACAAATGTTTTCTTTGTATTTATGTACTTCTACACACACACACACACATGTATCGTATATCATTTATAAAAAGAAATTTCAAGGGACTGGAATGTGTATCCAGAAAACATATGAGAGGTGATCAATATATTTAAGAACTTTTACTATAAAATTATAAATTTCAACCACAGGTCAATAAAACATTATTCCTTATCTAAGTAGACCCTTGTGACCTAATGCTCTAACTTAACCTAATGTTACATCTCTCCAACCAAGAATCAAAGGTGTGACATAAGCCATTAAGTGACAACACGCTCAACACCACTGTGAATTAGCACTACCAAGCTCTTCCTGAGATTCAAATATATGACCCCGCAACTGATCTTTAACATTTGGAAAGAGAAAGAAATCACATACGGCCAAATCCGGACTATACAGTGGGTGTTTTTGATGTTCGATGTTTAATTCTGTCATTGTGGCCCTTGCAACAAGAGTTGTACAGGGGTGTTATTGTGGGGCAAAATGAAACCCGACATGGCAAGCAAGCTTTGGGCACTTGTCTTTTATAGTAGAGTTTGGTTTTACTGGCTGGCTTAGAAAGACATGCTTTTGCAGGAGACGAAATTATGTTTCAAAACGAAACTCTGTTGCTTACTTTCTGGCTTACAGAAGTGGAACCAGGTTTCATCACATGTAATTATGAATTTATCCCATTAAGAAACATTTCACCTTCCTCAGAAAAATGTCCCAAAATTCTTGGCACAAATTTACTCTGACCTGTTTTGATCTGGGCACCCAACAAGCACAACCCCGTCGTTTAGCCAGTCTAATGGTTAAAACATCTTGTGCTGTGCCTTAACTTACAACAAACTCCTCAGCAACCTGCCCAACAGTTATTTGATCTCCTGTCTTGCTTAACAAATGACTCTATGAGTCAAAATTATCTGTTTTGATGGAGATTTTCTGTCTAGGACGAGGGTCATCTACGTCAGAGGATCTGCCGTCACTAAATAGGTGAAACCACTTTTGGACAGTGGATTAAGAGAAATCAGACTGACTCCATAAACTTTCTGTAAATCCACTCTAGTCTTTGTCATTGATGATTTACCTGCGTAAAATTTGATAACAGCACACTTCACAATTGTATTGTTTTCCATCCTTGACGAACATATGCACATGCGGTTTAAGCCAATGACATCATTAAGTAGATTATGATGTCACAATATTAAAAATAGAATAAAATATTTAGAAAAGGGTTGCACTTTACTGTAAATGTGTTAGATCAGGCTTGACTTCCACCAATATTACTTAACGCTAAGTAATACTTAGGTAGACACACATTCCACCGTTCTTACCTTATGAAATACTCAAGTACATAACTTACCTGAAATCATTTATTACCTTAATATCTGATTCTTACAATATTTGTTAAGAAATCAAAAATCCTGGTATTTATTAGAGAAATAAGAATGATGAAATTTGCCCTTAAGTATTTAAGAATTGCTTAGCACTACAAATTGTTGGTGGAATTTGACCCTGATCTTTAAGTTCTCAAATATAATGATCACCCCTTGTATATCCAAACTGATTTAAAAAATATTTTTTTTTATAAAATAAATGCTTTGCTGTTAGGTCATAATATTACGAAATATCAAATTTGTTAAAGGACTAACAAATAATTTTTATTTTAACTCCTTTCACTCATACTGGTTCATTGATTTTCACTGGGGTTAAAGTTTTCGCAGATGGTTCTATCCACAAATTTTAATTTATCCAATCACAATTGTTTATTCATTAGATTTTAAGTTTTCTAGAAAATAAATCCAGAAATTATAATGTGCCATTGAAATGACATTTTAAAGAGAGTCAATGAAAAATGATTTAACCAATATTATCAAAGTTGTCCAAAGCAATATTAATTAACATTACTGATAATGATATATTACACTGTCTCAATTAAGAAACAAGAGGGCCAAGATGGCCCTTGGTCGCTCACCTGAGAAAGATGATTGCTTAAGAAATAAAGATGCTTGAGTGTAAAAGTGAAATCTGGCTTTTTTTTATGGTGAAATGGGCTTAACTCCTAAATTTACAAGTCAATATCAGTTATAATTGAACCCGATTGTGAGATTATGGGCATAAACATTGTCTTAAAGTTTAAAAATGATTGTTAAAAAAATGAAGTTGGTAGAGAAGAAACAAAGTGAAATCTTGCATTTTTTGTATTAAAAGGGGCATAACTCCTGATCTAAATGACCCATCTCAGCCACAATTGAACTCAATCGAGACATTATGGTCATAAGCATTGTCATAAAGTTTGAAGAGGATTGCTTAAAAGATGAAGATGCTAGAGTGTAAACAACTTGAAATATGGCATTTTTTGAATATTAAAAGGGGCATAACTCCTGACCTAATGTTCCGATATCAGCCATAATCGAACTTGGCCATGATTTTATGGTTATAAACATTGTTTTAAAGTTTGAAGATAATTGCTCATGAAATAAAGATGCTAGAGTGCAAACAATGTGAAATCTGGCATTTTTGAATTTTAAAAGGGGCATAACTCCTGACCTAATGGTACGATATCAGCCATAATCGAACTTGGCCGTGATTTTATGGTTATAAACATTGATATAAAGTTTGAAGATAATTGCTCATGAAATGAAGATGCTAGAGTGCAAACAATGTTAAAACTGGCTTTTTTGAATTTTAAAAGGGGCATAACTCCTGACCTAATGTTCCGATATCAGCCATAATCGAACTTGGCCGAGATTTTATGGTTATAAACATTGTTTTAAAGTTTGAAGATAATTGCTCATAAAATGAAGATGCTAGAGTGCAAACGAACAAATTGTGGACGACGGACGACGGACGGACGGACGGACGGACGACGGACATTCATCGATCCTAAAAGCTCATCCTGAGCACACGTGCTCAGGTGAGCTAAAAAATCAATCTTTGTTTTTTATGTATTTAACCACAGTATGGAGTTCAAGTGCAGATTATTATATCACTCGGGCCTTGCCCTCTTGATATAATCATTATAACTATCTGAAGGAAAACCCTTTGGTTAAACACACAACAAAACACAGATTTTTATTCTAACCCGATATTCATCATTTTTTTATTAATATTATTTTCTTGAAATGCAGATAACTTGCATAACTTAAAATATGACCAAGAAAAATTCTACTGCTTTGCCATTGAAACAAAACTTTTGCTGTAAAAAGCAAAACAAAAATCTCTGTATTGTCAAAAAATAAACAAGGGCAACATGTATTCCAAGTTTCAAACAATATCTCAAAGTGTTCAGTGAAAAATTAAGATGCTATGAAAAAGTAAGGTGCTAATAAAAACTTAACTGAGATTCAAAGTTGAACAAGAGTGCTGGTTATTGCAAAATATGCCTGTTTTGCAATTTTATCAAATTTTATCATACACGTTATTACACTAGTAATTACTAGTATTACTGGTATTACGTTATACACGCCAGGACACGTTATTGACAAAGTTTGGTAAAAATCGGTTTAATTTGTTAATGTTAGAGAGTAGATACTGTTAATTTTGCAATTTTTCATCTATTCAAGGGCAATAACTATGGAGAGTTCTACACATTTTGACTGGTTATTGAACTTGGTTGAGATATTGTACCAATTCACATTGTAACAAAGTCTGGACAAAATTAATTCATGTTTGTTTAACTTGACACTGTTAATTTAGCAATTTTTCATCAATTCTAGTTGGTTATCAGACTTGGTCAAGATATTGTACCCATACACATATTGACCAAGTTTGGTAAAGATTGGTTCACGTTTATTTAAGTTATAATACATTCTGTCATTAAACCTGTATATGAAAAGGAGCATAATTATGTCAGTATCCATAACAGAGTGGTGGTGAAAAGTCATAAAGAAGTATTTCAATCTTTAAAGCAAAACCTGAAAGGCTCAGTGAAAAAAAGAAGTATCAAAAAAACTGAACCAAAGCATCAAGGCGATGCCAATGCTCAGATGAGTAGAATATCTCTACAAATTGTTGTGTTGTGATAATATCTTTGAAACTTTAAAAAAGATGTATATATAGAATTTAAACAACACAGATATTCATTTTTCTTTATTCATTAACTTGTCTATTATATGTAAGAGGGAACTGAATATAGAAGTTACATAGCTTGAAGGTTCCACATTTCAAAAAAAAAATTGAATGGGTGATAAATAACAAATATCAGGTTTGAGATGAAGTATTCCTCTTTAAGGTGCAAATAATTATATCACTCAAGCCTCATCTGTCATGATATAACAATTTTTACCTTAAATCCAAACTGTGGTTAAATACAACACTGGTTATTTTTTAAACAAAATGCATTGATGGTTACATTATCACAGTATATAAACGAAATCACTGTACCATGTATCGCAATCCTATACAATTCAATGCATACCCTGTTTTACGATTACAATACTATATATTTTAACTTGCACTTTACTTGTGAAAACCAGAAGTAGACTCGTTTATATACTGTGACTACGCACAATGACAAAACACAGAAGCAAAAGCTTTGCATTTTAAGGCAGCTGCCCTCTTTGATCTGTTGATGTATGCTATATAGTTGATCAACTGATATTCTATACAGCAATATAGACTACGCTTGCCTTGGGGAGATTAACTTAAATTATTGACAAAGGTGATAAAATAAATTGATGTTTCTTAAAACAAGCGGGGCAATATAGCCTTTTTTCATTCACCTGTGTATCATTGCTGACTAGAGCATTACCTCCAATTGAAGAGCATCTAAAAATAGACTTCAATACTATCAACTATTTTGGAACTGAAGATTGTAGGTTCATATCCCAGAGAGGTCATATATTTACTTTCTTTTTTCTATCTGACCATTATTTTCTAAAGAAGCTGTTTGATTAGGGTCTGCTCTGTTTACCAATACATCAAAATGACTCTATATATATGAGGTCTATGGTTAGTCTAGCAGTGAGTTAACCCTTTCCCTCATAGAGGAGACCATGAAAAGACCTATGCAAACAACATAAAACCAGATCAGCCTGCGAGTAACTCGCAGGCTGATCAGGTTTTATGCTGTTCGCTGCTCCTCAGTGTAAGGTTTAACTGTGGTTTTCTGCAGATCAGGCTTTATGTGATACCTATTGAGCGCGCAAAAATGAGTCTATATGAGGGAAAGGGTTAAATACATGTTAAGTGCTATAACTCGGGGTTAGTAACTGTACTCACATCTGCTTGCCTTCTTCGTCTTAATACAACACTATTGCAATGCAAATTAAAATAATAAAACTAAAATGCTGATTTGTAATATAAATACTGAAAGAAAAAGAAATGCAGCTTAAAATTTTGTGTTGGTGTGGAGGAGTGCACAAAATAGACATATTTTAGATTATGTTGATAAGAACCTGTCATGGACCAGTGATGCTCCCCCTATGTTTGTCACAAAAACAAGTAGTGTATGATAATTTTGAAGAATGGAACATTTCTGGATAGAGTAAAGAAAAATATCTAACAAAGGGCAATAACTAAAAAATACCAGACAAATATTAAGTAAAGAATTTAACAAAGGGCAATAACTCAATAATTTTGAAGTCCAGAGTAACAGTTCTTGAGCACTGCACTTTTCCATCATTAGGTTTATTTACCTATGAAGTTTCAAGTTCATAGGTCTTATAGTCTATGAGTTTTGCTTCAGAAAAGTTAAGTATGAAATTTAACAAATGTCAATAATTCAAAGACTATGATGTGCTGAGTAAATGATTCTTAAGCAGTGCTTCTCCTCCATAAGATCTACCAACATGTGAATTTT
>CM037778.1:74199633-74249633 GCA_021229015.1 Solen grandis
AAGGTGGGGCGTGAAAGTGGTTTATTTTGGTGTCAGGGAAACTTATCTATGTTCCTGGTTTCACCTTTAGCTTGTTGTTGATAAATAGTAAACATAAAAACAAAACAGTAGACACATAGTGATTGCGTGCCACTTTTCCTAACACTTGCTGAAAAAAACTTGTTTCTAGAATAATGACAAAAGGTACAAGAAAACAAGTTAACAATCCAGTAGTTCTTGGATAAGACAAACATGGCTGTTTATAGTATTAATTTGTAAATAAATGTTGTATTTTTACATTCAAAGGTCAGCATGATATATAAATACAACTCATACATACATACTTATGGTTAATGGTATTGCGTGGTGGTATTCATCATAAATCAATTTGTTAATTGCATCATGCCATTTAATGAATTATAACATGTTTGATCAAAACATTTAATTCGAATTTGATTTATTTGTATTCGATTTGTATACTTTCAATAAGAAAATATTTCAACAACAGATATTTTCTTTTACATTAAAGCTTCATATCGAGTTATTCATTTTAAATTAAGAAAAATCAAGCTCAAAATCTAAACACGTCTTAGCGTATCAGGTGATAGTGTAAATGTTTAAGCAACGCTAAACGGACATTTGAATTCAACGTTTCAGCAACATGCGTGTTTTATAATCAAAAGACTTTAAATGCGACGATTGGTTAAATATGCATTAGCCTTCTTTATGATGGTGCCATGATAACCCAAACGTTGTGTGCTACCACTATATTTGTACGCGTCAAGAACAGTATCTGAACAAAATACTCAGTACATCTGTAATCTTCGCCTTTTGCACAATATTCAGATCGCTGTAAGTCTAATTCAAAACGTCTATGCAGGAATTTTATTGTTACAATCGAGAATTGATCGGACCTGTTATAAGATGAAATGTGAGTGTTTTTTTTTTTTCGAAGAAATGTTTTTGGCTATTGTTTTAAACAAGAATGGTTTGGTTTAATTGATAGTAATAGCATTTTAGAGGAATATAAATTATTTAAAACACAGTTTTTATATGAGTCATACCTGGATTTAGTACCACACGACCTGAGATTTTTCATAACTAAACTACGTATTTCATCTCACAATTTGAGAATTCATACTGGAAGATTCGGAGAGAATAGATAACCTAGGAGTGGAAGAATATGTTTGCAATAACAGTGAAGATATTTATCATTTTGTTTGTGTTTGCCCATGTTATAGAAACCTTAGAGTTAAGTACTTGGAAAAATATTGTTTTATGTTAGGCCATTAGTTTTTAAATTTATAAATATTATTTTGGGGTTTAATTTTAAATTAAGAAATACTTTATATTTTGTTGATGGAAAAAATTAATTTTTTATTCCGATTAATATGAGTTATCTGACAAATCACGTGTTTATTTTGTATATATGCAGTTGTTTAGACGATGTACTTTGTACAAGTCTTTAATAAAATGTGTTCTGTTCTGTTCTGCTATCAAGATTTCGTAAAATAACATGAAATAAAAAAGTATGACAATATACGAGGGTGATCAATAAATTCGTAGACATGTGCTGTAATTTAGTAAAAAATATACAAATCGTCCTAATTTGTGTATGATTTTATCACCAACAATATACCTTTATTTATGTATCACAACAGCATGGTAGGGCATATGGTGAACTTGATACCGGCTGCTATGGCATCCCATTTTATTTTTCCGCCGCTGGTGGATTCTTTTGGATGTTGCTGGGTTTCTTCTTCAACATTTAGCATACAAATCAGATTTAATCACATCATTCACGCTTATATTACTTTCATTTCATTAAGCGCTTTGTTTTGTGTAAAATGATTTAAGCGTTTGTTATTCATGCCAAGAGAGAGGGTGTCAACAAAAAAAACGTCGAAAGACGTCACTTTAGAAATATAATTTGGAAAAAAATGTGTCCAAATTTAGAAGTCACCGATATAAAATAGAACAATTATCGAATGGAATAAGTGTATTTGAATTTCTGATACGTAAATGTCATTAACGCTTTTGTGATGAAAATGAGAGTATTAACGATGACGAAAGGTACTGTGGGCCTACTGTTTTACACACGATGCCACGAGTGCAGACTGCTATAAAGGACATTAATAGTCTCCGAAAAATTACGGTACGAGAGATAAGTAACTTAGTTGACATGAGTTTTGAAAAATTGCAGAAATCACTGACTAACAATCTGTGCATGTGAAGGATAAACACCAGATGAATGCTGAAGTTTCTATTTATAACAGAGAATAAGAAATCTTAGATTTTCACGTAAACGCCATGACGTTATTTGAGATGAGGTGAAGTACTATACTTAAGTGCGTTAAATAAGTTATTGTGCAACGGCTGATCGTATTTAAACGAACTTTCAGCATTAATACAGAAAACATCACATTTAGTTGATACAAGTTTTATACTTCTATGGTAAAAATTGTTAGTTATTAATTGTGTCCACGAATTCATTTATCAAACCTCGTACTTAAAATATAGATTTATTGGGTTCTCAAATGTTATTGAAACAAATTACCAACTTCAAGCTGCATGCATAACTACAATCTCATGATTCTCTGCCTTTTTTTACGTACATTTGATCAATGCGCTGCTCGATTTTGGAAAAGTGTTTTTCTTTGGAAAAAGTATCTTTTCATATTATTTTATTATTTATCGCACTATGGGACAGAGTATGTAACAAAGCAAATAAAAGCAAAATATACACTATTGTTACTTTTTCTAATCATTTGCAATGCAAAGGAAACAAACAAAAGTTAATCTTATCGATTCAGTTTTAAGCGTCAACGGTACAAACCAGACACATATCGTATCAATATATGAATTATGCATAAGGATAAGTAACATTCTAGTTCTTGGCCGCCAGATCGCATGCTCGCTTTGCTGACATTTTCTTTATGAAGAAGCTTAAGATATCCTGAAGAAACTGCTATTATTCAGTACAGAATCGTTGAAAAAAGAAACACTTTTCGTGCCAGCTCATGTTTAATGGAAAAAGCTATATGCTAGTCCATTTATCAAACATGGTAGTGATTAATAATAATAGTTTTTTGTTATAATTCCAATATAACTTATTATAACCAGAACCCAAAACCATACAAGTTATGTTGTTACATAAACAAGATGAATGTTTATATATATAAATATATATATATTTCAAGCTCCAATTTTCGAAGAAAAATAGATGAATACTTTCATGACCCTAACGTCGGATTTTTGTTCAAGTTCATTTCCCTAAAGCCTTAAAAGATATTCACATCAAACTTGAAATACTGAATCATTATCATCAAAAGGGGAAAACATTTCAAAGAAGCAGATAACACTAGAATTTATTTGTGCAAATTATGCCCTCTTTTCGACTTAAAATAGTCTGTGCTGGTTAAGTTTTTGTCAGGTTAATTTCTTAAGAAAAACAAGAAATATATTCTCTTCAAACATGATAAACGTCTTTACTTTCAAAAGGACATACAATTATAAAAATCATTTTGGCATTGTAATGCCCTTTTCGACTTATTTTTTGTATATTGAATATTCTTTACTATCAAATAGAGAACCCTTTCAAAAGAGCAAGTTTTCTTAAGCTAAAATTCATTTTTACACAGGTTCTTTTATTCGACTTAGAATATCTATATACGACAGCTTGTAAAATGAAAAAGTGTTTATATAAAGTTGTTGTCCTGTGTATATATTCAAGTTTGAATCATCTCCCTTTTTTTGTTTAAATCGTCTGAAACGTGTTTATTGATTTAAATTGATTCAGTGATCCTTTTTTTCTGATATACATCAATCTATTTTTAACTATGTCATGCATTATATTTTCCATACCCTTAAAGATAGAACAAACGATACTATTTTGCAGTTATTTACTTAAAAATAAATGTTTATGATGAACAGGATTGATGTTTTTCTATATGATGCGTTTGCACTATGTCGATATCTGGTTTTACAAAGGAATATCAAAAGAAAACATGAAATATATATAACTGGATCCGCGTTTGCATTTTTCATCGCATTGAACTGTATTACAAAGTAACTGATAGAAAAGCTCATACGTCACTTTAAATAGAATAAGAAGATAAACACAGAGTAAAGCGTAAAAATATTTCATACTTTATTCAGTATTTGAAAAGTGTCAAAAGCAACAATTAAATGATAAATTGATATACAAAAGATGCTTTCTTATGTGTGAGATCACTAAATTTGAAGCTCTTTTTAATGTGTTCATATCATGCTATGCTACAATATAGTTACATCGAATTTTTTTTTTAAACTTTGTCATTTGTCAGACATCGACTATAAAGGTATTCTTTTTACGAATAAATATTTGTTCTTCTTTAACTACCTGGATGATAACGTTGAAAAAAGTAATTAGTTATATAATCTAAGGATCTGCAACGGATAAATCAAATCGGTGACCAATTTATGAACTATTATTTTTAATATTTAGGAAGATGATTAACTTTTCTTTACTTAATCACAGTGTGTTTTATTAGTGACATATTTTGATCATTGACACACAGTTAAGATGATTATCGACAAATGATTATAGCCAGATATTCCAAGTCATGACTGGGAATCTTATATAAAGCATTCATAACTGTTTTAGCAATGTGGGACCTGTTTCCTTCAGGTTATATACTGATGGAAAAAAGTTTAGCAAGTTGATTACACATTTAATATTTTCATACAAGCAAGGTAGTAAACACGATTTTGTAATGTTAAACCGAGTTAGACACTAGTCATCATAAACCGAAGTGTTTGTGTACATACACTTTTTTGTAAAGTAGAGTATGGCGTAAGAAACGAAAATCACGTGCGGTGCGTGCACAGCTAGATTCAATATCATTTAGCTTGGTGAAAAACACGCCTTCAATAAAGTTTTGAAAATCAGTCATGGTATGTCGCCCCTGAATGGCGTTAGAAGAACGTCTGAGAGCAGACGGAATGCTATTGGCTGGTTTGTCAGTAAGAGAAGTCGCTAGGCATGAATCGACAAAAAGTCGCCTACGGCACAGACAACAGCAAACAGGTAACATTGCTGACAGGCCTAGAACAGGAAGGCCTCGTAAAACTACGCCACAAGAAGATCGTTTTATAACGACGTCTTCCCGATGTAACAGATTCATATCTAGCAGAAAGTTAGCTCATCTTCTCAGGAACGCTACTGGAACTAGAGTTTGTGGCAGAACGGTCAGACACAGCCTGCGTGCCACTCGACTCAAAGCATGCCGACCATACGTTGGTATTCAATTGACGCAAAGACACTGTCAGGCAAGGGTTTAGTGATCTCGAGTCTATCGCCGCTGGGGGGCCGCCGTGGCCGAACGGTTACAGTCGTGGACTACAAACCTCTCAGCCCCTCACCGCTGTGGGTCCGAATCCCGGTAGGGACTTCGGATTTTTCATATGAAGAAGCCTTCCAGCTGGCTTGCGGTAGGTCGGTGGTTCTACCTGTGTACTCGGAGTCTTCCTTTACCTGTAGTTAGCTGGACGTCGCTATATGATTGAAATACTATCGCAGCGACGGTAAACCCCAATACAACAATACAACAACTATCGCAGCTGGGTACGTAGACAATGAAATGACGTTTCGTTTACTAACGAATCCCGGTTCAACGTTTCATTTGCTGACGGCAGGGTACGCGTATGAAAAGACAACGCAAAAGGTTAAACATTGATAACGTGACCGTTACGGTGGTGGCAGTGTCATGGTTTTGGCTGGCATATACCATGATGGGAAAACTGATCTTGTAACAGTGGCTGGCAATCTAACCACACAAAGGTACTGTGACGAAATAATCCAACCCGTTGTCGTTCCGTTCATGCAACAACGTAACGTAAGAATTTTCAAACATGATAATGCCCGCCCGCACACCGCACGTTACACTCAGGACGTTCTACGCCAAAACAATGTAAACGTTCTACAAAATCACCAGATCTCTCGCCCATTGAACACTTATGGGATCATTTAGGTCGGCAGGTAAGAAAATATCATGACGTCAATAACCTACGTGACCTTGAACGCGCTCTTTGATATCAGCGGGCGAGAATCCCTATACAGGTTATTAGAAAGCTCGTTTGCAGCATGAGACGAAGATATATTGCAGTTCTGGCTGCTAATGGTGGGCAAACAAGGTTTTGAGACTAGTATGAATTTTCTGCCTGACCTTTGCCCTTTCCGGTAAGACACACAATTTATCTAGCAATATTATGGAATTAGAAAAATGCGTATCGACTGCAATTAAGCATCTTATTCGTGGTATATATTTGATTTCGTGCTTTCTTCCATTCTAGTACTCCGAAAGTTATATATTTTCAAACTTGCTAAACTTTTTTCCATCAGAATAAGTAGTAGCAAAATGGGTGCTTTAACGGGAGTTCGAGAGGTTCGAGTCCTATATCAGAGTCAGAAGGTCAAGCCTACGTCATCATGGCCAATGATCTAGGTCACCGACTGTGCATGCTCATGATTGAAGGTTACTTAATCTGGGACAGTGTCAAGGTTTTACGAATCTAAGTTGTTAGTGCGCATGTCTGAAAAAATGAGTACCCATTGATGTTAATTGTAATTTCAAGGTTAGCTTATCATCAGGTCAAGGTTGATCTTAACTAAATTCTGTAATTTAAAGTCTACATTTACGCATCTTTTTCACAAAACATCCACCGTTGTGACATCATTTCTGTCGTTACAAGTATAGACACATCTATTTCGATAAATTTAGCGTCGTTAGATAAGAGAGTCATTTTAATATCTCGAATCATGGATGTGCTACCCGAAAAGTTATGCCAGGAGATTTTTCACCAGTTAGTGGAATATCCCTTTATATCTCTAAAACACGTACTTCGTTACGAATTATACAAGGTCGCCTTATTTCATTCTTGTCAGATGTCAGACTCAAAAGCGAAAATCGACATATGAAGATGGTTAAACGACTCAAATTCTTTTGACGATTTTAAAACTGTATTGACCGAATTGGCAAAAAAGCATCATATATACATCAATATCGATGCTTTGAAGCTAAATGATTGGAAGGAATACGTTGCCTACAATACTAATGTTGTAAACTTTATATTTGACTTGAAAAATGGTGGCTGTTTCGAAAATACTTTGAGGAGTACCGATCCATACATGAATAAACATGTAGAGTTATACCTGTGCGATTTGTAAGAGAGTGTGAGACAAGATAATCTAGGTCACCGACTACGCAAGCTTATGATTCATAAACTAGGAGATGTCACCTGGTCAGTTGGCGCGTCAAAACATCAACCGCGCATTATTAAGGTCACATTGAGTGAGCAGATCAACTATGTAAACGTTGACCGTTGGTGTGTTATCTAGGAATTTATTTCGCTATAACGAATGCTCTGTCACTGTCCTAATTAAAGGTGTAACTCAATATTTCAAATGAAATTTGCTCCCATTTGTCATGATTTTGTTCGCATGTATTTTACAACGGTTTCAAATGATATAGTGTTTAATGTTATTGTTTGATTAGACAAGATTTTCATTGAATAAGAAATTAAATCTCTTTAAATCAACATATTCACAACAGACAAGACTTAATAGTAAATAAATAACCAAGTTTCGAGAATTTGCCACAATCTTAATCCCCTTGTTTAAAATCTTGCAATATCAGCCGGTCACCGCGTTTACTCTTCGCTGAACCCTTGTACCTCAATATTTGATGTTTAAGGATGTTTGCATAAATGTGGAGGTTAAGTTTAGCGAGAAAATACACAGATGTGCTTTCTCCATATATAATGTGAGAAAAAGGTTATTTTTAAAGACATAGGGGTATTTTTTAAGAAGAAAAAAAAAGACTTAAAAAGAAATTAACGAGCATTTAAAAAAATGATACAATGCTAAAAAATAAATTTGCTTTCTACTTCAAATGAAATAAATCTGAAGAAAAAAAATATGATGAAAAAAGAAAACATGCGTAAAACGTTGGAGTACTTTTTATCGTGTTCTCATTTAATCCCTATGTTTCGAGCAAGGAAATTAAGGGAACATGGTTGTGTATTTAAGAACTGACGAAAGTAGTTTATTTTCCCGAAAATAAACCCTGGAATTTTAAAGTACATTTAAAAACACCGCATATACTGGAAGGAAAATGGAAAGTGGTTTTGTGGGAATTTCAAGCCTCTGCTTCTAAAACAAAAACAGCAAACAGTTTCAATCAAACATTGCTTATATTTTCGATTATTTGTGGTGAAAGTATTGTAAACGGGGAGGAAGTTCCAGTTTTTCGACGCGTTACACAAACTAATTACACTCGTTGAAATATTCGTTTTGATACACCTATTTTTCTACCAGTAAAACAAACATAATTATAAGAATTTGAAATATATGAATGATTTAAAAGAGCGTGGAGCTTCATTTTTACAAGAACCTGTATTGCTGACATTACAATTTCATAAGGAAACATGAATTACTCAACGTATATGCCTGATCTCAAAAAGTGGGTCTATTTATTTCGACCAAAACAATCATATTTTTCCGAAAGCAAAAACAGACGTTCATAGAATTAACATCACCTATACAGAGTGTGGTGGACAGAGCTAAATCTGAGGTATAGCGTATAAATAAACAAAACACTGCAAAACCTGTCATAAGTGACAGTAGCGTTGGCCAGAGAAAGGTGAAATCGAAACGTCTCTACACGAAAAAAGATAACGGAAAAATAAAAACTGCACCAAGTCTTTCAGCTATAAAGAACTACACAGGACCAGTAAAGAAAACTATTACATCATCAAGAAAGACACCCAAAAATACAGATTGATTTAAACAATTTGACGACGTATTTGAATAATTCAAACATTGAGTCACGTTTTCCTGTAATATGTGCAACAAAACATTTGCAAGAAAGTATAACCTTAATAGACATAAACAGATGAAACATCAGCAGGAAACAGGCGATGTGGATTTTGACTCAGACACGATGAATGGAGAGGAAGAAAATGATCCAATGGATCGTCTTGTAGAAGAAGTATTTGAACAGTATCAAGACAGGTACGAAGAGTAAGTCAATGGTTTGATGAATCAACAAAATATTACCGAAGATGAGGCGCGTGATCGGACATTTAACTTCATGAAAAATACTTATCGTAAAGCGCTAACTGATGTATTCACGGAAAATGTGCTTTGGATAATGCTCTCAAAGATTCTCCAGTTTTTCAATCGATCAAAAAGACGGCTAATAGTGTTATACAAACTGAGGACTTTGACACAGAAGAAGCGTGGAAATATGCCGTCAATAAAAGAGTAACGTTTAAAACCTGTTGAACAGTATGTCATGTAGTTATTGTACCAATAAATTTAAAAAAAAAGAGTCTTGCGTTTTAGTTATAATGTACACAGAAATGTCCCAATTCTATAAAAACAGTTGATCTTGGTAACTGAAATCCAGCCTTTCCGCAAAAATATGAAGAAGTAAGGTTCTTTTGTATGTGAAATATACTTATGCGTACTATGTGTGTCACTTATCAAAATGTTATTCATTTGTAACTCATTGTTACTCACTTAAATGAGCAGTTACTCTTTTAAATTTTTTAACATTTTTGCTTTGTTTAAGCAACACAATTGTGACTTGGTACAATAAACAACACAACACAAGGAAACATCACTTCATGTAGACATTTGCTTGTTTTGTCTTTTTAGAAAAACAAATAACACCACTTAAAACGATTTACAATAATGTTTTCTATACATCACATAAAAGAAGTTTTTTTATTACTCAGTTGTTATTCATTTTTACTCACTAGAATGAGCATTTACTCATTTTTACTAAATTTTTACTCATAAATTACTCATTTTTACTCATAAATTACTCATTTTACTCACAAAATGAGTATTTTTCAAAATTGTCTGAAGAAGGTCATGCTTATTTTATTTAAACTATAACGTCAAAACAAACTTGTTGGTAGTATTCATCAAGAAAGTTCAGATTTTGGATATGCAGTCATTAATTATTTAAAAGTTTATTTAATCATATTTAGCTGTTAGCATATGTACATGCTCAGAACTTCAACCGCTCCATTTTCGTACATCCACTCTACAGTCACAAATAAGAACATATTGTATCATTTATGAGTTATTTACAAACAACAATGATAAACTACAATCTGTGATTTTGTAGTTTTGTTCAAGTTTGAATAAAAGTTTGAAATAATGAACTGTATTTTAGTTTTCAAACCCTAACCTTCAAAATGAATATATTTCCAGCTCAAACTTTCTTATTTGAAAAAGATGAAAATGCGTCCATGAACTTTGTAATGAACTTACATTTTGTGATAAGTAATCCAACGTTTTTCCCTCCAAAAGTATAAAAGTACATACCTTACAATAACAAATCAGTTATGACAGTATCATCCTTGACAATATCCGTTCTCCGCATAACATCGTGCAGCGGAGGAAATTTGTCTCAACAGGTGAGTATACAAAACCGGTTTGACTGGGTATAGTCACGTGACTACCTGGGGCCGCCGTGGCCGAGCGGTTACAGTCGTGGACTACAAATCTCTCAGCCCCTCACCGCTGTGGGTTCGAATCCCGGTAGGGACTTCGGATTATTCGGATTTTTCATGTGAGGAAGCCTTCCAGCTGGCTTGTGGTAGGTCGGTGATTCTACCCGGGTACCTCTGTGTACTCGGGGTCTTCCTCCACCTGTAATTAGCTGGACGTCGCTATATGATTGAAATACTATCGCAGCGACGGTAAACGTACAGCAACAGCAACGTGACTAGCTATCGCCTGACGAGGTCACTCTCTTGTAATGCTTGAACATATCACCTTAAGAAAGGTTAAGGTAAAATTATGTTAATGTAAATAATCCTTGTTTACTTGAATTAACATTCAACGGATAGTACTTTAGTCACTAAGAGATAAAATACAAAGCATTATTTTTTTGTAGAAAACATTTCACCAAGTAAGATCTGTCCACTGATTGTTCAAGAAAGAGACATAAATCTTAGTTTGTTCATTTTCCTTATAATTATGTGTCACGAGTACAGTAGTTATTCTGGTTGTTAATACAGATGAATGAAGGGGTTATACAAATAATCCTTGAAATTTTATTGAAAAACACGCGCGCTTTCCGGTGAGATACTAACTGATAATGCATGGATTGACTATTCAGGGGTAAATGACCTATGGGTTATTCACTGATGGTCACTATATCATGTTAAAATCAATACTTTTCACCTGGTAAGATAATAATCTATGTCCTCAGACCTGGGTTAAAACATCCATCACCTTTGGATTTGTAGTCGGGTGTGATACCAAAGAAATTTTAACTAACGTAACTAACGATCTAATTATAATTATAGAGAAACAGAATGAGTGGAGAAAAGAGAGATGGATAGAAGAGAAACAGAATGAGTGAGAGAAGTAGAAAAGATCATAAACATTTTGTTTTAAACTGTGGTAAAAACTCTTTACTATTTTATACGGAGAGCATATTATTTAAATCATACTCTAATAATATAATAAATGAAAACATCACTGATTAGTTCTATACAATGATGGAGAGAAAAACAAAGAGAAAGACTGTAAATATCGCTTTAGAACAACTCCGCTCTGAACGCTGTGCCATGACCTCTTAATTAATAGCTATCCGAGAGGGATGTTCTTGTGACCTCTCTATCGCTTGGAGAGTCAGCTCTGGCGAGATGTTTACGATTTGTTGACCACCTGTAACATATCCCTAAACAAGGTCTAACCAAGTGTTTACACAGTGATGATCACCTTGAACCATACAACGACCTCAGTTATGGTCATGCGTAAAAACATCTTAGATTCATTAACCTTGACCCGATCTCGATCGACCTTGAGCTATGAGTATGCGCAGACATGACCTAAATGGAGTGATCACAATTCAGCCTTAACCTTGAATCATGGGCATGCGCGGTCGGTGACCTAGATCATTGACCATGATGACGTAGGCTTGACCTACTTACTCGGATCTGGGACTCGAACCTCTCGAACCCCTCGAACCCCCGTTAAAGCACCCATTTTGCTACTACTAGTATAAATAAATAATTCACACTATTTTGAGCAGATTGAGACGAACCTGGCACATTTCTTAACATCATTACGAAGATGATGCTAATTTGAAGGATTGGTAAATGATAGCTGAATAAACTGAGAAACTTCTGAGACGATATATCCCTGGGCATATACAAATAAAGATATCACTTTTGATATGGTAGGACATCCTCAAATGTTTCAAATATGACATGGTCAAAACTTAAAAAGCAAGTTTTTAACAGAGTATTATGTTTGGTTTTACCCAATTTTAAACCCTAACCCTTGCTTTCATGAAATTTTACATTTTTTTTTAAATCTGAACTCCAATATAAAATTGCTGCGTATTATTTGGTAACTATAATCCATTGTAAGTTAGAACGGTGGAGCCCAGTGGCTTTTATTATAATAAATCATTTCGAAAATGGTATATTTCTATCCGAAGAAAAATTGTATATTATGTACACAAACAAATGTTAGTATTTTTGCTGAAACAAAAGTTTTCATTGTCGCTTAAAATTGTTTATTACTGTGAGCATAAGAAACAGTATATAGACGAATGACTTTTTTGTTAAGCGTTTTTAACTGGTCATATTAATTTCAATAAACGGTGAAGAATCAGTTATTTTACTACGTTACCTACGACAGAACTGAGCAATGTTAAATCAACAATTGTCTCTTACATAGTTGTTTACTTTATATTGTTTAATTCATCTCTTTTGACCGACGTCAATACTTAACTTTGACATACTTAACACAATGTCATTGGACGTAACTAGAGATTACATATTAATAACGACACATTTGTAAACACACCATGTGTCTGGATGAACAGGAATATATTTAATGGCGCTTTATTGTAGACAAGATATGAACGGATATTTACAGGGAAATTCAGCGCTGTCAATTATGTCTGAATGTTTCCGGCGTTTGCTCTTCTAGTTTTCTATTTCATGTTCAACCTATCTCAATTTCTTGGTGTCATGAGGATGTCTTATTATTGCATAACGTGAGTGCTCTTTTGATGTGTGCACTTGTGTTTTATATAGTATGATAAAAAGCAGCAGACTAAAAATTCTGTATAATGAAATACATGAATGTTACTGTATTTCATTTCCCTAAAGTCACCCAAAGGAGTTGGATAAACGGGTATCATAAACTGTCTGTGGCCGTTTCAGACAGACATACAATCGCAGATCAGCCTTTTCAAATGACATTCTTCTCGCTTCCTCCATTGCGGAGACGGCGTTTATTATGTGTCGCTTGACAGGTTTCACAAGTTCAGATTGTACAATTGTATTGGCCTGTGAAATTGTCACAGAAATTACAGCATCTAACTTATTTTCAGCCCAACGACTATAGGAAAAGGCAATTGCATGCGTAGATCAGCGTTTCTGTGGACACCCTCTGCTGGGTTTTCAATTATTGTTTCAAATACGAAAAGAGCTCTAGTAGTCAAGCATTCTGTTGTTTAACATAATCAGGTATATGGTGTCACATGAAAAAAGTGTATTCATGAAAAGGGTTTTCGAAATATTTGAATCGGTTCATCAATAAGCCAATATATAGAATTGTTCTTGTTGTTGTTCATTCGGAGTTGAACTCTTAATCTGAAAGGTACGTGCAGCTTATTCAATGTTGAAGTCATTCCCTCATGTAGAGTTAACTGTCTTACGTAAATTTACTTAAATATTTCCTGACATAAAAAAAATGTTCTGACCTGTACTCGAACCGAAGTTAGCTACTCAAGGTTTTAGAATTGTAATAAATTTCGGCAAACATCAACTTTACCGCCATTATTCGTGGTGTCCGAACGACGAATCGGACATTTTCGGGAGTAACAATATTTAGTAAATATCGCATGATTTGAAGGTTTTTCCGAAATTATGTAATTATGAGTCGAACGGGGAAAGAAAATGAGGAAAAAGAACTTTCCTGCCCCGTGCAGAAAAAGGCAAAGCTTACTGCTGTAGATAACCTGCATTTTATCATCTCAATACTGTAACATGAATATACGCACAGTTTAGTTCTTGGTTGGGAGGTATGGCATCCACCTTGCAAACATAAGGTCCCAAGTTCGATTCCTTGGAGCAGATGAAAATTCGGTGACTGTTCATTTGGTCACACAACTAATGAAAGTAAAGTCTTAACTTTAAGTTAAGGTGTAGTTTCCAGGTAGATAGCAGAATGGATAGAGATAAGTTGAAATTGGAAAAAAATGTATCTCAATCGATTCCTGGGAGCAGGTGGGAACTTTCGTGACTTTTCATTTACACGCACATTTTGAGCGAGTACTGGCGTAATATCGAGAGATAAAGAAGTAAAGATTTAACTTTGTTTTTCTATGTATTCAAAATGGATATGATTAAATAAAAAGCATGAATTTACTCAAGATTTTTTATTTTACAGGGTATACCCCTATTAAGGCAATACATCTTGCCAAAATCAAAGGCGCATTTTTCTTGATTTTATGGTTAAAAATGTAAAATTGTATTTTTTTTGCCCCTTTTTTCATTTTGAGAACATTTCTCGTGTTGTTATATACTTGTATAATTGTTTTAAGCGCTTTGATGGCGCCATAGGACCATATTTGGATGGGCAATTAAATTTAAATGAGATGGTAAAATGTTTTTGATTTTTAATATATGATTCTATGTACATTTTGAAATATAACATTTGCCTTATTTTTCACATCGCTGAAAATGTGCATTTCCGAAACCTAGATACACTAACGAAAATCAATTTATTTATTTAGCTTATAAAATATAGTACTGGGAGAATGATGATTTTTCCTGTGCAAGTAGAAAATGCTTTATATACTAGCTTCCTTTTCAGAAAAAATAACAATCTTTAACAGAAATTGAGATAATTTTTTGTTTGTTTGAATTTACAGTTATTTTCAAACGTCGGGGGTTTCTTCTTCACTTCAATATTTCTCGAGATAAACATGGTAAATATTTTTAAAAAATCATATTTAGATATCTGAATTGGCATACTTGAAAAGGAAAACAAGCAAATCCATATCTGCAAAAGTGAATATTTCAGTTCTAAAACCTTAAACAACACTAAAACGGATGCCCAATATGTATCATTGTATTGTCCAGTAATTGAAAGAGCGAAGCTAGGCATATTTATTTAAATAAATTGTCGTTTCATATGATTACGGTTATATTAAGGTCAATTGTGTCATTTGATATTCCAGAGATATTGTTTTTGTATGTATGTGTTTTAAATAGTAAATGTTGATGTGTGTTCCGTGCATCTGGCTGGATGGTTTTAGACATAAGGGAATATACATTGTTTGACAAAGAGGCCTTTTCAAATTTTTCCAGCCTTAAAATTATTGAAGCTAATAACGTGTTACATGTTATCATCACGGCGAAAAGGTCATGTTAATTACATTTGATAGATGTCGATAAACATGCAGACCGTCAATGCAAAATGGAGTAGAAATTATTCTGGGAATTGAAATCATCATCAGTCCATATCCCAAATGCAGTCTCAATTCAATTAATTAACCAAATGCATTAATGGGTCCATATTTAATTTATTCCTGCTGAATTACAATTTTGACATTCCCGACTGATTTTATTACGAGTGTATCTGTATATTATATATAAATCGATATTGGTTGAGGTCTCCTGTTTTTTTTTGTGTTCTCTTACATTTCGTTTAATTTATATTATGTTTATTAAGACTTAAATTGCCTAGAAATGTGTTAGAATTATATCAAAGCTGTTTTCTATCTACAAATTATGGACATGATCATTTGTTTGAAAGGCTGTGTCATGACAATTAGCGTAATGATATATTGGTACATACTTTACATCCTTTTGTTTAATACATTACACCGTCAATCATTCATCTGATAATATCTGTGTTCCAAGATGAAATCATCGAACATGCTTTTCTCCAAAGTAAATTAATCAAATTTGTTGTAAATTTTGGAAATATTCTCCTTAGAAAATGATCAAAATATGAGAAACACATATTAGTTTCGACTGCTTGGTCTTGCATGGTTGGCAACTGATTCCTTTTTAATTTGGTTGATATCTTGGACTTTAATTAATATCTTGATTAATATCTCTATTCAATCTCTTCAACACTTACTCCTTTATTAAACAAACTTTTAATTATGTTTTGAACATGAATCTTAAATTGTGTGGGTTCTTTTCACATTCTACCTAAAATGAATGAAGATTTCAAATTAAAAACAAAACAAATGATTTACCAAAATTAAAATCAGTGGAAACCCGCTGAAATGCCTTTAAGGTATTAAAACCCTTATACCTAACAATTCCATCAAATTACTGCATATAACTTTATAATATAATGCCAAAATAAAAAAAATGGAAATCTAAGGGACAAATTGTCAAGTTATATAGTGACAGAACCTTTTATATTTTCTGCCCTTTATAATTTTGTTTCATAATTAATCTCCCCTGAAATCTAAAAGAGTGATCTTTCCCATTTTCTATGGTTAAAGTTTGGAATTTTTTAATGACCTTTGGAATATAATCATAATGATACATCTTTTTACCGAAGTGTTTTCTCGAAAACAGAAATTGTATATTTCCCATAGGCCTCAATGTTAATTTGATTACAAATTCTCTCCCAAAATTTTAGTAATATTTGAAGAAACTCTCTCTCGATGAAACATATTTCGAATGTTTCCAAAGTGACAAAGTTTCATATAATTATAACTTTCCAGTGGCAAGTTATGGAATATGGCTATAAGTGTCCTAAAACTGTAAGGAAACCACAATGTCAGTCGTCCACCTGACTGTTGATATCCCACCAGTTCTGTTATACCTAACAAGTATTGTTAATCTATTTTTCATTTTATGACATAATATATTATTTGTTATTCTTTTATAGTCACAGAGAATCCTGAACTCGGACATATTTAATCCAGTATTAATTTAACAAAACACATTAAATTTGAAAAAGGTTTAAAAGAATTTCTTAAGAATAATTTGTGTTTTAAATATATCTTGGCATATCTTTTATTTTGATGTTCAGGTGCAAATGGGATAATCTTAAAAGATCTTAGAATGAGAAATGATTTTAAGTAGAAGTCTAAGAACCCATAAAAATATCAGAAGTCTAAGAACCGATAAAAATAGCACCTATATGTGCAACTGTTGTTATTCATGCTACTTTAGATTCTTGATTCTACTGTGTAATATGTACCTTATATCAAGGTATTCTTAAGCTGTTATAAATTAGTGCATGATTCTGTCAAGTGGAGAGCGTTTGGTGCACTCGTATTTGTGTTTTAGAATAACTTTCGGTTAAAAATAATTACCGATTGACATAAATCAGTATACATAAAAAAATAATGCCCCTTGTCTGTGTAGATATACAGTATAAACGCCCTGAACTAGCGTCAACAAGACAATAAAATACATTTTGTCTAATTGGATGTACAGCATTGAAGATCTTACACAATTTTACTGATTATGCATGTTTCTTCATCAGTGTGATTGCATCAAATTGCCATCCCTAGGAATGAAATCAATTCTTAATAAAGGTAAAAAAACCTGACATGTAAATGAGATTAAGTCATCACAAATAAACATTTGATACAACTAAATTTATAAATAAGTCACCAACATGTAGCTTCTAGTGAAATTCTGACTGGATAATCTAAATACTGAATTCCTTTAATTAGATTTTCTGGAATGGTTTTATTCAACTTTTATTATTCTTTGTTTTAGTTAAATAAGATGTTATATACATTTGGTGACTAAATGCTTTAACAGTATTGATTTCAGTTATTTATTCTAATCAGCGACCGAAAATAATTTGCTTAATAAATATCTTTTGATGGAACATTCGTTAAAAGTTAAGATAAATTTACTGAATAAAAAATACATTGAGTTTTGCAAATGTAATTTGAAACAAGAAGTAAATTACTCAAAGCATAACGGGTTATCGTTTGCAGAAATGTGAATTCATATCAGATGATACCATTTCTCTTTGAATTGAAATAATCTCAGGAGATATCTTAAATGAAATCCACATCACTTGTTTTCATTTTTCCTTGCAAATACTAAATATGTAATCTTATTTATCTTAGAGATAAAGCTCGTTCCCGGGCACCGATCCTTCCCTTTGTGAATGGAAACCAGTTATATGGAGACTTCTTTATTTGAAGTATTTTGGACAGTCATCAGAATGTCGTCTCTATAATCATGTTAATGTAAAAATAATTTGTAATGCTTTCAATCCTTTTAAATTAGAATTCAGTTCCTAAACCGACATTCGGTGTTATCTCGATGCGAATTATTTACTACACATGTCGGTTGGAGATTACTGTATTCATTCAATGTATATGTAATTGTAGTATTATATAACAATTTGATATAATCTTTACAGCGATGTAATACACTTTTTATGACACAAAACAATCTTTCATATGCGAGAAAAAACGTCAAGAAATTTAGAAATTTCTCAGAACATTATGTATTTAAAATCAGTATTATTTCTAGCATTCCTCTGCCCTTAAATATTTATTTTCTTGTTACAAGACATTCTTACTTTTATAAATGTAACTACTATAACTTTTCAATAGACTGTTCTCTTTTATATATCAAATGTCGCATCTACTCTCTCCAACGAACTTTTTTAAACATAGCATAGAGTTAAATTTGATATAAATTCTTGTGACTTCCTTCGATTCATGGTAAGTAAGATATTGGAAGACATAAATCCTTGCTTATAATATTTTGAAAAAGGGAGTAATTTTTTCCCGAAGGCAATCTATATAGTATCTAGAGACTCACATGTTATGTTTTGGCTTAACAACAAATGTCATTAGAAAACTATTACATGTTACAAATGAGAAATATAATCATAGTCTCGAATTACAAGAAAATTGATTTATACTTTTTAATCGTCATCTAGCTTTAGAACCTTCATTTAAGAACAAAAAATAATTAATTTTCAGCAAAATTGACCAGTGATTAATCATCATATGCCTTTCAATTTGAATTATATTTTATTTTGTTATTTCGTTTGACCAACATCCAATCTTGCATGACACAATGACAGGGGGTAGGGGCGTAAGTAAAGATTACAGGGAAATCTCGGCCCATTTATAAGCACGGTTGTCTGAATGCTCAAACAAATATTGGATGCCAGCGAATGATTATAGACAACAAGGGGATTGGAACGAATAGTTTTAGTCATCAATGGAGAGTGAATGAGCCCGGCAGTTGCACCTCTCGGCTTCTATTTCATTATGACACCAAGCTGTACATATTCAAAAGTACTTCATTGCATGCGATTCATTCTTAAATATTATATTCTTTTATATATCGAAATCGATATATATATATTAAAATATTAACATAGAACAAAACTGGTTTTATGAAATACTTGAATGTTACCATATTTTCCCTGAGTGCAATCAATTGTAGTCCATACGAACGGGTAAACTAATTAGTATCAGTTTCATGTGAACAAGACTTTCTTACTAAATAGTTTCCTTCTCATTCCCTTTATTGCGCAGACGATCGGATTGCGGAGAATATCATGTATCGCTTGAAAGGTTTCACAAGTTCTCTTAGGTGTACTATCTAAAGAGTTGGGGACATTGTAACCGAGACAAATTATAGCAAGTAAATTATTTTCTGCTTGTGGGTAACGAATATTGGAATAGACAATTGGGTGCATTTCTGTGGATATCCTTGGCTGGAGTTTCAATTACTATTCTAGTTATTTGGACAACTCTGTCAGTTAAGTAGTCCGTTATTGGATATAAATAGTAATGTAATGTCATATGATATTGTATAGTTGTGAAGAGAGTTCTTTTTAAAATGTTAGCATCCGTTCAAAAACAATAACTCTTCCCACAAGCTAAATTGAATGCTTACAGACACGTACAACTAAGTGATCAGACCAGGAATCGAACCCATATTCAAGTGCTGTTACAATTATAAAGGCCATTAAGGTCATAAAGTATTGTAAGGTATTTATAAAACATAGCAACAACTTGTTATAATTATTTTCATATAATAAAATATTGATAGAGCTGTCATGTAGTTATTCAGTTAAGGTTGTTATAAAAGTCAATCTTTTTTATCAGATATTTCAAAGCAGCGTTTTTTGTGTGTATGTTTGTGACAGAAACAGCTAATTTTGTGCCACTTGCTTTTAATGAGCTAAGTATATTATGAATAATCATGCAAATTATTGGAAGGGATTGTGAAGTTCTTAGATATCCAGATATCACACTTATCATGATAACTGAACAGTATATATCTCATAATGAAAAACAGTTCGGATGATAACGAAATCGTATTTCATGACCTAATATAAACTCCTAATAACAAAAATCCCTATTTCAAATTATTTGTGTATTAAAATCAATTCGCCTCCAAAAACTACTTTTAGTATTAGTAAACCATTTCTTTAGCTACCCTAACATAAAGATTATTAAAATTAACGACATGAGCATAAGGCCTGCTTTGCGTTCCGAAAGAAAGAAGGCCTGATGATAGAGATGCATATCATTTTTTTATGTATGAATTCGTCATAACACTAACCAACACTCATGTAAATTTAACGATTTGCGATATGCTTCCGACATGCATAAAGAATATGAAAAGTGAATCCATAACCACAAGGAAAAAGGATTTATCCTTGTAGCCTAATGCATGATTAAAGTAAAGAATGACAGTAAGATTCAATGAGTTGAACATTTCACTGCTGGAATGGTTCTTGGGCTTCTTTGTGTTATAAGATCGATATACGTGTACAAGTATGTATTATATGTGTATAGGCTATTATATGTATATCCAGTGAAACCTCATACATTTATTATACACATACATACAAACCAGCTAATAAACGAAGTGGAGCCATTTTACAACATGGAACATTTGTATGCTATCTATATTACAGTTGTATTTAACAAATTCTAGTATTTCTTAGTAATCATGAATATATGATATTTATTTCATCTTCTGTTGAATAGCTATTTAAGTAATACGTATTATAAGGGTATACCATTTATAAATCTGAAAATAGCAGAATGTTTTAATATGTATGTTTGTATTAGAAATATTATGAGTATAACTCAATAAAAATGTTTTCTTTTATAAACGTTATCTTGTGCCACTAAATGAAATTTATAAAAGATGAAGTAAATGAAAAATATCTAGTTAGGTTTCTATAGAGGAATGATAAAATGCATTGTCTACTATCAAGATTAAAATGATGAAACGAACTTTTCCAATTTTAGCCTTTCTTTTATAAACAAGGAAAATACTGTACCAATTAAATGCATAACATGGCCTGATCACCAAATATGTCAAATATCATTGTTTGTCTTGAATTCTCGTTAAAGATGCATTATGCAGCAGAAAGAGTGGTGAATCTTTGGAATTACTACAATTATCTGCTAGTGTATGTATAATACAAACGTGTGCGAATGGAACGTTTACAAAAATATATCAGACCCCTTTCACATCGGACCAAGACCGCGCTGCGATCTGAAAACTCAGCAAAAAACGCGGGAGGTCATTGTAGAGTCGTGGCGAGGTCTTCGGGAACGCATCTGAGACTTATCATTTTTATCTTATTATGTTTTGAAGTACAATTTTGTATGCAAGTTTTTATATTGATACTTAAAAGCGCATGTTCGTAAAGTGGTGTACAAAAGCGCATGCCTCAAGAGAAATTCGTTTGATGCATTCCCATTTATGTTGTGAATAACATAGGTTTAAAATATAAAGCGATTGCCATAAACCAGTATATGTATACGTAATGATGAACATGGAAGGACAAAAGTTACCATCAGCATGTCCCTTGTGTTTTCATTGACATTTTACATTTCTATGTGGTGTCAGAAAAGATCCATATAGAGTAAGTAAAGCTTTTTACATCTTACAATAAAGAAAATTACAAATATATCACTAGAAAAAGTGGTTGATAGGCTTATTCATTATTTGGAGTCTACTGACCCTATACGAAATAAAGTGGGTCAGTAATGTTCGCATTGTCCACTTATTGACACCCTATATTTCCGTGTACGGTCAATAACAGACCCAAGTATAATATTACTTTATTGTGACCTTTAAATCATGGCCCTGTTTGTGTGTCTTTTATACTTTCCTTAGATACTTCAGGAAATGGATTGCTAAAAATCTTTTGATGGAATTATAATTGAAGAATTACGCTGAATCTAACAATTGTATTTACAATATACTAGTAAAATACTAACAGCACAATATGTAATCATTAACAGAAATATAACCTGGTATTAAAACCAATTTCTCTCAGTTCGGATATAAGTTCCTACAAAATCATGTAATTAGTGTAAAACAAATGCTATTGAAACATTGTTTCAAATCCTTTTTAAATTAATATTTGGTCTCTACAGCGATGTTTGGTATGTTTTCTATATGACTTATTTCCGAGTATAATTAAAATCATACAATTTATACGTTATCGTTGTTCTTTTCTGGGGAATTTAATGAATAATGTACGACAATGTTAACCAGTTTTATTTACACCATAATATTTAGAATTGAACTTAGAACTTATTTAAAAGATTAATAATGGAATGTTTACTACGCGTTTTTCATATATTTAATGATTTTGACATTCATGTATCATCTATTTTCCCACAGTTTTTTCGAAGCGTCGAAGTTGATGAAAAAAATACTGTTGTTATGTTTTTCTTGTTGTTTGTGTTTGTTTTGCATTCACATATACACTTATAAATATCCTATGCACAACTTCATAGAGGAATGGGGATAAATTGAGGAACAAAATAAAACTTAATGTTTCTAGAGAAAATCTGTAGGCAAATCATATCCAGCTTAATTTTGGTAAGCGTATATTTGGAAGTTTCTTACCCTCTCTACGATTTATCTTACATATGCAACTACTAACATATACAACTAGAACAAGCTTTCATTTGATTTAAATTCGGATGAAACATTTAATGCATAAAGCTTATAAAAAAAACAAAAAAAAACAAAACAAACAAACAAATAAAAAAATGAGTTGTTTCCCTATGTAAGCAAACAATGATAATTTTGTTTTTTGACTGATAATCAACCGACGATATATAACTATATATCTTTTTGAAAATCTATTTATGATTAGGTATGTTCCCTGTTCTAATCTTTAAAAAGATGGACATCAATCTGAATACTGATTAATTACAAGAGTAGATTTTTTTATCACCTGGCTCAAAGTGCCAAGGTCAGCTTTCGGGACCAGCCTTTGTCCGGCGTCGTGAGTCGTCCGTCGTCAGTCGTCAACAATTTACTTCTTCTTTCTGAAACTACTGATGGGAAAGTGATCAAACCTGTCAAGGATGTTTCTAAGGTGGTCCCCTATAAAATTGTTCAAATTGTTCCTGTCTGTTGCATAATTAGGTCACAGGAGTTAAAAATAGATTTTAAAAGTGAAATCTAAAAAATAATCTCCGAATTCACATGGTCTAGAGCTTAGATATTTGGTGTGTGTCTTTGTCTAGACCTCTACCAAGTTCGTACAAATAATGACCCTGGAGTCAAAATTGGCCCCGTCCCAGAGGTTTACTTGATTTAACATAGGCTAATATAGGAAACAACTAGAAAAATCTTCCAAGAAACCAGAAGGCCAGGAAATTAGACATTTGGTACGTAGCATTGTCTAGTAGACCTTTTCTAAAGTTGTTCAAATCATGGGTATGGGGTTAAAATTGGCCCCGCCCTAGGGGTCACTTGATTTTACATGCTAGGCTTATATTTGAAAAAAAATCTTCTTATCAGAAACCACAAGATCTGGAGTTTAGATATATGGTGTGTGACTTTGCTTCCAGGACATCTACCAAGTTTGTCTAAGTCATGGCTCTGGGGTCAAAATTGGCCTTGCCCCACTTAATTTACTTAATGTCACTTAATTTAAACATAGACCTATGTAGAAAAAGCAACAACAGAAAAATCTTCTTGTCAAAAATCTTTTTGTCAGAAACCACAAGGCCTAGAGTTTATATATTTGATGTGTACGTAACATGGCCTAGTAGACCTATACCAAATTTGTTCAAATAATGACCCTTTGGTCAAATAGCCCCATCCCAGGGGTCATCTGATTTTACATAGACTTATATAGGAAAAAATGAAAAATCTTCTTGTCAGAAACCATAATTCCTGGACTTGATATATGGTATGTAACATGGCCTAGTGGACATCTACCAAGTATATTCACATCATGGCCCTGGGGTCAAAATGGTCCCGCCCCAGGGATCACTTGATTATATATAGATTTACTTGAAAAAAAAAATCTTCTTGTCAGAAACCACATGGTAAAAGTTTAGATATTTGGTGTGTAACATGGCCCAGTGCTCCTCTACCAAGTTTGTTCAAATCATGTCCCTGGGGTCAAAGCTGGCCCTGTCCCAGGGGTCACTTGATTTTATATAGACTAACGATAACAGATGAGAGATTCAAGGCAATATGACCCTCTTGTTCTATTTTACCAAACATTGGACTATCGTTGCAATACTTAACACTCACCACACTATTAAGACATACCATTAAAAATTCCATTAATAATTAAAAATATCGAGCTAACAATACACTCGAAAGCTTTACCTGTATAAAATAAGCAATGATTATCAATTATAAATATCATTTTGGTTTCATGGTGAATCTTTTATCAAATAAATACTGTTAGGCGAGGAAAAGTTTTAAATGCGCACCGATGACATTTTTTTAAATCAAAATCAACGAGTGACTACACAGTTGATAACTAGGTAGTTCCAGGACTTGTTAGCCCATTCTCAGGATTGTGTGACATTATGTGGTATCATATAACATTTATACCGAGTGTTACTGCAGTGTGGTCACACTATATCTATCTCAAATAGACATCGATCGTCTCCAAATCACTGAAATATTGTCAGGGGGACATTAAATTAACAAACAATCACTTTTATTTTGGCCATTAAACCATCCTTCAATTACGAAAAAGAAATCTGGAATATGAAGAAAATGTTTATACAACTGTAAAACATTTTTTTGTAAGAAACAGGGGAAACCTTCAAAATATGGTATTCCAACAAAGTCTTTTAAATAGAAAGAAACAACACATAATATGGATCAAAAACTTGTTAAACGTGGTAAGAAATAAGGTGCTCTCAAGAAATAAGTTTCACTTCCTTATACAAACATAATAAGAACAGATTGTCTTTATACCGCCTGGGCGTTGTTCTGTTGTGTATAGTCTGTATTAAGTTCATGCCCGAAGGGTATAATGTATCTAATATAAAATTACAAGCAAATGCAGTTAAATGTTCAATGTACAACCCAGTAATTACTGGTATTTTTAAGTTCTTTCAAAATTAAAATCTATATCTTTAGAAATACTTTTAATTCATACGTTTATATTTTGACGTTGCCGATTGTATGTTTCTGGCTTAGACGCGCGATTCAGGACTGTTAATGATGCATGAAGAAAATGATTACACCAAATTGCGAAATGCACTTTCAGTGAAAAATATTTCAGTGAATGTTTTAACCAAATGATGTCAATTTTGAATGGCTGCTCAATGCATGTACGCCTTTAAGTTTCAAGGAGTGAAAACAAAAGGAAATTAAATGATATTCCCGACTGTGAAATAAAACAAGCATTTAAAATATAAATTTTAAAACATGCTTAAAGTGAATATATAACATTGTACGACAAAACTGTCCTTGCACATGGAATTATCGACTGTTATAAAGTTCGAGAATAATCTTATAATGTGAATAAATAGACCACGGTTGGTATCCTCTTTTTACATATCGTCATATTGAGAAACTATGTATGTTTATTGATTGTCATCCGTTTCATAACTGGGCTAGATTTATTTGAGTCCGTTTCTGAGAGTAATGACAATCATTGTGTATTATGAGTAATATGAGTATATGTAACCTAATGCAGAAGCAGAAGCAGTTAATGGGCATATTAATTTTAAGTCAGACAATTAGTTTTAATTCCCATATTGAGATACGTGGAGTAAATTTGGAAACAAAATCATGTAAACATAAATGCTGACGGGCTAACTTTGGAACAAAGCGTTTCGTTTTATTGCTCTATCATATCCAAAACCACGTGCACAATTAAAGATGTATTAGCTGTATATCCACTATGAACATGAATACTATATGATTTATTAAAATGAAATTGTGATAACATTAGAATACGTAAAATAAAAATTGTAATACTTTTAGTCGTGATTTGATTTGTTCAGTGTCGGTACAAATGAAGTAATCTAATGAATGTCTTTGAATATTTGTCGTGTTTTGCTTTGTTACGTTATCTTATTTATGTCTTTACGATACTCAAGGATATGAAACCATTTAAGTTCTTCTCTCTGTAGAAATGCGTTTCCTAGATGGATTCAAATGACATTTTTGATTATTTTTCTTTCAACGAATACATTGTAGAACGTTAGATAAAATTTTAAAAGGGAAGTAAACCTGGTTGTTAAAAATTAAGTTTTATAGCCTGGAGGTCGCATGTTTAAATCCCGGTCATGACATACACAAGTCGTAGCAGTAGTTTCATATTTTGAATGAGGTATTAATTCTCTCGTCGGCGGCCTGAACATTCAATGAAGCAGCATTGTATATTTCTCATTTAGATAAATTTCAAACTGACTTATTTTTGGTGAAACAATTTATACAATAATACATATTATTCCATCAACAAAACTTACATGTAGATAAATCGTTTGTTTTCTGTCTTCCATATTTTCTTCATTATTTTTTTTAAATAAGATTTTTTTTTCAATTCTATCTTATATGTATGAACAATATCATGGAAAAAAAACCTTAATATATGAAATCCGCATTCAAATAGGGTACATAAATTTGGTGCGCATAATTTGTTATTAATTGTCAGCACTATTAATCATTTAAACATGTTCATAAGGTGACTCCTTAAGATTTTGCTAGATTTTGACACCATATAAATATATAAATAGAGAGGTAAAGTGATATTGGTACAGTAATTTACTTCACTCCAGGAATTTGATTTGTCGAGAATATAAAACTATAGAATGTGATTAATGCTGCATGAATTAGGTTAGACCAGTATATATAGATAACATAATCGATTTGCGGACACACACCCATTTCCATCGATATATCATGAAAGTATTCCAGTCGCGTGGAAATGACTCTCACACGAGACAATTATCATAAAACCAGGATAAGGCGATTGAGGTTTATGTGGTGTCAATAACGTTTATAAGCTATAAGAAAATCAATCTTCATTCTACCCAATGTATCACTTGTCGCGTGTAGTTTTAATAAAACAAATAAAAGTGATTAACCGAATACATGCTGGCCTTCCGTAAAATTTGCTAGAAATAGATTAATATCATGTCACAATTGAAATAATGACTGAATAGTCAAGAACATTCAATGCCTTGAGAAACACACACAAAGTCGTGTAGTCTACCAACATTAATATGTAAAATTAAATTAAGCTCACATCAAACAGACAACTTTAAATTTGCATATACTTTTTTAATGTAAACCTCTTATTTTCTAGATTTCTGAATATTTTTAACAGTTAGGGCTTAATTTATATAACAAAGATTTGACAAGAAATTTAATATACAAACTATTTTTCAACTTTTCAATGTATTGTCTATCAGTTTAAAGAGAAATCAAGCTTAAACCGTGCATTTCGAAAATTAAACATGATCGTGTAATTGTTTAAGTATGACTATAAGACTATTTACTTTCCGTTCTCAAAAAAGCAACAGCGCGCTTTTTAAGGTCAAGATTTTGTACATGCGACACATTCTTTTAGCCTCCGTTATTATGGTGCCAAGATATTCTGGTTAGAAGTATACAATACCTTGTATATTTGTTCTTTTCGTTTGTCGTTTATAGAAGCTCTTATTTTGCCTTAACTTAGGATTGCTCAAACAATGTCGTTACACTTGCTGATAAGATTGCAAATAGGTAAACGTTACTTTCTGGTCAATGATTTTACCTTTCAATGTGGTGCAAAATAACAATGATAAATAATGATACAAATATAAGATTATATAAAGATTATCAAATAAGGATACAAAAGTGTTTTGACTATCTATGTAGTTTTACTTTCATTGACGTGTAAAGACATTTTATAGTTTAATTTTCATGCCGTGGGCTTTTACAGCTTTTACCCCTGGTCAACGGGCAACTAATATCCTTCATTTGACCCCGCTCTAAGAGTTTTCACCCTACTTATGGTAGCCCATATTATAGCCCCATGGAATTATACCTAATATGTACACATTTTACCTGGGTGAAGTGAACGGTGAAGAGTAAATTTCTTGATAAAATAAGAAGTGTCCTTGGCAAGAAACTAGGAGTCATCGATTCCGAAACGGGTTTCCTACCACTGGACAACTATTCCCCATTCTTATGTTGAAACTGTTTCATATATATAAAATAACATGAATACCGCACGTTTACAAGCAGAGCGATAAGAAAGAATACAGCCTGTTTTAAAACACGTTTTTATTTCATATCATTCCAAAGATATAAGACTTGGCGGCCAATTTGTTAGCTTCTACTTTACGTGCAATATAACGTATCACATATATGAATAATTCAGCAAGGATAGTAACATTCCATTACCTAGAATGATCTTAAAACATGTTTTTTGCTCTGTTTTGTTTTACAAATTCCTGGAAAATTACCATAATTCTGTAGGAAATCGTTCAAAAACCTACTTTCTTGTGCCAGCAAAATGCATGTATATAATTATGTATGTTTATACATATTTATATGCGCTGTACCAAATACGACAATTAGTTGTAATAACAGAAATATTGTCAATTTTCCGAACATATATATTTTTAAACCGAATCATGTAAGCATTTTATTATATTATGGAGTAAAAAGGAAGTTGCTCGTACTCTATTATTTTACAAATTTAGATCTTTCGATATATAATATGTTTAACTTACGGTGACGATGTTTTCCATCATGTTTATATTACACTGCATCATCCTATAATAATTTATGGTGTTGCCGAATTAGGATGCTCCAGAATGTTTAAGCTTATTGTGCCTTAATTTGGCTGTTTTCCCGTGAAGAAAGCATAATTATGTCAAAATTATATTGATTCTTAATATACCTACTCGTAGCGTGAACATGTATTTATTTATTTGAAGTGCGTTATTTCAAATTTATATCTTATATTTTTACACAAATCTTCTGGTTCTTTAATAAGAGTTTCAAGTGATTGTATTAATTCAAGTTGTGTCCCCATATCATTATTACGCTATATAAAAACATTATGACATGGTGAAGTGGAATGACGTCACATAATCATTGATGTCCACTCTTATTGATGTCCCCTTTTATTATTCTGCTCTCAAATATATTTCCCAATACAAAAAATGTGAGCGATATGATTCATTTCCCATGTGTGTAAGACGAAAGCAATGTGGTATTATAACCGTGATCTTGGATAAACTTTGAGATATTTGTATTTTTTCCGCCATATTATTTCCCTAGGTTATATTGTTTTATATTGGCTGTGAATATGTAAGAAACTACTCTAACGGCATGCTTATAGGAATATAAATGTTCACGTGCTTCTCTTGGCAATATTTGATCGTATTGTTTTTGTGTTATTATATCCATTTACTTCATAAGAAAAATGCTGGTATTCGACGACGATACAATTTACCATTTTTCGATAATTGAAATTGGATAAATCCGCTGTACCCCATGTGCATGCATATGTATATAGCAGTCGAGAAACGATATTTAAATGCATTTATGTTATTAAGTTACTACTACCTGCTTCTTAATGGACATAAATATGCACGTGCATCTCGTGCAGACTTATTGTTTTAAACGTATAACTTAGATAAGATAAATACTGGTAATATTCGACACCAATATCTTTTTACTATTTATCGATAATTAAATTTGTCCATCCCCCGAACTTAGTACATATATATAGCAGTCGACGAACAATATGAATTTGTATTTGAATGCTTTTTTATTGTTATGTTATAATTTTGATCGGGTAAGGTCTTTGTCTAAACCACATAAATACTTATCACGTAATGTTATCTTATATTTGTCTTCCTATCATACACAGACAGTGTCATCCAAGTATGATGGAAACTGTTGCACATGTTGTACACTTCACTAGCAAATGAGGGTATTTTATTTGATTAAAAGCCCAAAATCAGAAAGAAACGTATTTAAGGTTTAACAAATTTGGAAACCATTACTTATAAAGATAAGGCAGGTATCAACATTTCCAGTTTCAGTCCCTGTTGGCAAAACCTGTCAGTAGAGTTGGCAAGTTTAATGCAAAGAATTGCTATCAGAGTCACAGTACTCGCATGCATTAACGGAAAACGTGTATAGCTATAAGGTTTTCCAAGATAATATACATCGAGCGTACATTACTTAAGAACGTGGTTGTTCTACACCACTGAATCCCATTTGTCATGCTATCGTGATTATTGTCTTGTTAAATACAAAACACCACTCGTGCACATTTACTTCGGATTTAATTTGGTTAATCATTGAATTTCAACAAGTTTGTATATCTCAAGAGTAAAGATAAATTGCTTAATATATTGATACAGGCGTTAATATGATTATTGAATAAAACGTTTTCAGGAAAGTTTTTTTTTCGGTCCGGCTTCTCTATTTCCCGAAAGAACCAATTAAAATTTATATATCTTATTTAATTCGTTATCGTTCTTACATTTAGTGAGCTTAAGTATCGTTTGAGGCATGATATAGCCATAGACATTGAAATCAGGTTTAATTTCGTGAAACTTTTGTTATCGTTCAAAAATGATTTACACACAGATTATATGTAATTATTATTCAAAGGTGATATTTCAGTAGAGAAGGATACGATAAAACTAAAGGGATTTTAGATTGTATGATGTGAAAGTATGTATCATATTTAAAAGGCAAGTACTTTGACATCTTATATTTCCAGAATTAATTGTATCCAGTGAAAGCGATTTTATAGGACATCAAGAATATTAGACAAATAAAGGAAGGATACAGCATAATGCAGCAAAATGAATGTAAAGTAATATTTAATAGAAAAAAAAAATGTCTAAATGATGGATTGCAAAAACACATCTGAAATCAAATTACTGTTATCAATGTTTTTATGAAATTATATTCTCATATTTTAGATATGTGTTTTATAACCCATAATATGCCTCTCTCTTCCACGATTTTTTTGCTAATAATAGCTTTCTCTATCAGTAAAGATTCAGTTGATTAAATATTCTGATCAAAACCAAAACCTCTCTACAGGTGTGTATTCTTTTATAATTATGAGTAAATAAATTGTCATAACTTAATTTTCTTTTTCTCAAAAGGACACGAGTAACTGATTTGAATCAATATTGGAAATTAATTTAACCTTTTTTATTTATTTCACGGATTATAACTTACACATACACTTAATACCATACACATAACATTTGAAAAATATACATTGAATCCCATACATAAAGCAAAATAAGCACTGAAAGAGCAAAAACCTCTGTAAACCGCACACCTCTTAAAACCGGACATTTTAAGCTGGTCCGGGCACCGTGCGGTTTAGAGAGGTTCCACTGTATAAGATTAATATTGACTTTGAGTAATTTACTATAAGGGCCCCTGTAACATTTTTTATAGTCAATAAGTCAACCTGAAAACAGGAGATTAGCTTTGGCTACAATAACATGGGAAAATCCTTTGTTGCTTAATATTCACATTTTTGCTTATTATTGCAAGATACGCAATTAATTTTCTGTTAGGTTACTTTGGAACGAAACTGACCGCTATTGAGCCAACGAATGATTTTCACTTAGCATTTTAATTTGATTTTATATAAAATTATATTGTTTGACCAACGTTAAATCTTACTTGAAAAAATGACCGTTGCCGCATTAGATATAAAAGATAAAATTATATAAGGGTGATCAAGCAAATATTGGATGCCAGCGATTGATCTTAGACGGTAAGGGAAACAGGAACGGATATTAACAGGGCGAGCCAACGCTATTAATTACGTGTCAGTTGGTCCGACGTTTGCACTTCTAGCTTTTTTTATTTTTGGTTATAAAAGCTCAGTGTTTTGGCAACATGAGGCTGTGTTTGTATTGTTTGACGAGAGTCTGCTCTTATGGCGTGTAAAATGTTGTTTAATACAGTATACGATTACATCTATTATGACAAGCGTTAAACAAAATAACTATTTTATGAATTTTCATCACTGAAAACAATATATTTCATGCGATTCTATCCTTGCGTATATTATTTCATAAAACGGTAAATGATTGGTTCCGATGGACAACCAGTCGCAGATCAGATTTATTGCAAACATGATATTTTTACTGAATATCTTTCTCCAGACTTCCTGCGTTAATTACGTGTATACCGCTTGAGGTTTTCTTTTAATCTACACATAGGTATTTCCTTTCTTTTTTTTACATCGTCACTGAGTCAGATTACAGCAACTTATTCTCGCTTAACAGTCATTGAATATGATATCATATGGGGTATTTATTGATAAGGGGTTGTCATCAAGTTATAACTAATAAGCGAGCATGACGTATTGTTGCTATTTTATTACCACATATAGCGTTGAGCGACAATTATTTAGACTTAAGTTGCATGAATACCGACCTATCAAACATTTTCATTCAGGACAGTCGTGCACGACCGATTTCCATAGTTTCATTTAAAAGGACATGAAGGAAGATATTATCAAATCAAATCTTGCACAATGTGCCAATACCTGTCCGAATGACCTGTGTGATGCGCTAAACTGATGATGAAACAGAACATGCTCATATTTCTTTCAAATATGATATAGATAAAATTTAAAACAAAAATATTGCACAGAGTATTATTTTTTTACCAAATTGTATATCCCCTTGCATCTAAAAGTTGTTACTTTTTAAAATTTCGAGATAAACTTAATTTATTTATTTTTATAATGTATACATATATTAAAGACTTGAATTATTTCCTTTTTTTTTAATTTGGCTGGTATTTCATTAAAAGGTCAACACTTGCAGTCATTTTTGTTATTTATAACAGAACTGGCCAATATTTTTTTATTCAATTACTATAGTTTAAATTATATTCTCTTTTTATTTTTTTTGACCGACCCTCAATTACACTGAACATAAAGTGGGCGCAAGAAGATGTTACATATCAATTACGGCCCATTTCTGAACACAACTTGTGTCTGGATGATCGAGAAAACATTTGATGTCAGCGATTTTTTTGTGACAATTAAGGAAATTTGAGCGGATGTATAAAGTATAAAGATTTATCAAACACTATCAGTTATGTGTGAATAGGTCTAGCGTTTACACTTTCTATAGTTGGGTTTCTATTTCATGGTTAGAAAATCTCATTTTCTTCGTGTCATGAGGATGTCCTTGTATTGCATAACTTGAGTCTTGAGTCAGTTTTTTTTTCTAATGACAAACGGCAGAGTAAAAAAAACTATATAATAAAACAGGTATTATAAACGGTCATAGACCCTTTCAGCTAGACATACAAGCGTAGATAAGCATTTTATAATAGCATTCTTCTCGCTTCATCTATTGCAGAGACGACGTTTATTATATTCCACTTGACAGGTTTCACAAGTTCAGATCGTACAATTGTATTGGTTTGGAAAATTGTAACAGAGACAGATTAAAACATCTAACTTATTTCCTATTTAACGAATATTGGAAAAGGCAATTTCATGCGTAGATCAGCGTTTCAGTGGACACTCTCTGCTGGGTTTTCATTTCCTGTTTCAGATACGAAGAAAGATCTAGCAGTCAAGTATTTTGCTGTTTAACATAATCAGTAATATGATGTCACATTATTCCTTCGAAATATTTGCATCGGTTCATCAATATGCGAACATATAGGATTGTCGTTGTTGTTTATGTTCATTTGGAGTTGAACGAAACTCTTATTCATATAGCGACGTACAGCTAATTCTTTGTTGATGTCATCCCCTTATGTAGAGGTAGCTATTTAGTACCACAGGTATTCCGCAAGCCAACTGGAATATTTCCTGCAACGTAAAACAAGTGTTAAGACCGGTACTGGTGGGCAATGTACAGTTAGCGACTTACACAATACGAAGAGAGGAGTGTATCTCAGTTTGAACAACAGTAGATGAGAATGAATACTTCATTTAACTTACCAAAGGCATTAATGGGTAATATTAAAATATTTTGGCTGAATTTCTGTTTTGATATCATGACTAATTCTAATTATATCAAGTGTATTTGTACATTATATTTATAATGGCTGTGGTCTTTTGTATAAATTATTGTATGAAACCGGTGTAATGCTGTGTCACATTATAAACGTGATGCGTGATGATATATCGGTACATATTGTTTTGTTGTTTACATCTTTTTTCACAAAGTTACTCAATAAAACCTTAATTTATAATTAGCTATGTTCTTCCAAGTAAAAAATGAAATCATCGAACACACTTTTCGTCCGAAGTAAATTCACCATTTTTTTTTTGTAAACTTTGAAAATATCCTCCTGTATCTCAGAGAAAGTATGCAAAATATGATAAACACACATTAGTTTCGAATGTTGCACGTTCATTGTTGGCAATTGCTTCTGTTTAATATTTTATCCTACGAGTATGATAAATATCTTGAAAATTTAAATTATCTAATCTGTACAACACTTTATCCTTTATAAAGCAAATACGATTTATGTTTTAACACATGGATGTTAAATTTCGGGGTTTATTTAAACATCCTGTCTTAAATGAATAAGAATTTCTAAATAAATAAATAAATAAAAGAAAATCAGTTTTGTAACCTGCTGAAATGTTTTTAAGGTATTAGAACCCTAATAGCTATCTATTTTACCAAAGAGAAGCATATAACTTCACAATATAATGCCAAACAATGGGAATCTAAGTGGCATATTGACAAGTTACACAGTGACAAATGTTGGTTTTTACCTGCCCTTGATAATTTTGTTGTCGTGTGTAATCTCTCCTGAAACCTGAAAAAAATGACTCCCCCGAATTTTTATGTTTAAGTTTGGATTTTTAATGAAATTTGGAACAGAAAAATCTAAACTAAAATCAAACTCAGGTTTTCTTATTCACAGATATTGTATATTTCCCATGGACCCAAATGTTAACTTGAATACAAATTATCTCCCTCAAATTTAAAATTCGAATAATAATTGAAAACTCACGATGAAATGGTTTTTTTTTATTTTGAATGTCTTCAAAGTTACAATGTGACATTCAGTAAAAGTTATGGAATATGTCTATTGGGTTCCTTACATTGTTAGTAACACAATGACAGTCGTCCATCTATCTGTTGATATCGCACCAGTACTGTTTTACCTAACAAGTATTTCGGTTATTATTTTATATTCATACAATACAACGATACAGGCTTCCGTGGGTTTCTTGTGTTAATATGCATATACTCGATACTCAAAGGAATTCAAATCTTGCTGTTGAATTTACCGTATATGAAGTTGAATAGGAAAAAAAAATCTAGTAGGTAGATAATAGTATAAGTTATTCTTAATGGTTGTACCTAGGTATATCGGAAATTTCTAGTTTTCAAGTTTATGCTAGATAGTTTAGATGTCAATTTTAGAAATCGTTGACATTACACGTATACATGTTTTACATGTGCATCCATTTCATTGTTTCCTGTGACTTTGGGGCCGTGTGTTTATAGGTTTGATTTCCGGTTTGTTTTCGTAAAAACACCTTCAAATAGACCAACAGCAGTATACAAACTTGTTGCTCTAGTGCACTGGAGGAGTCAACCTCCAATTGTTAAAATCATTTATTATCGTTACCATCTCAAATTCCGAGTAGCAACCACTGTATCATCAAAGTTCTTCATAAATCACGATTAATACACATATCTCGAATGTAAATGTTCAAAATGACCCACATGTAATGTCAATGTGACAGGAGTCTGATATTTTGCAGTCTTATACATTGTATTTGACATTCAAAGCTGAGTTTATGTGAGGAAGCCTTCCATTGTGATTGCGGTAGGTCGGTGGTTCTACCCGGGTACTTCTGTGTACTCGGGGTCTTCCTCCACCTGTAATTAGCTGGACGTCGCTATATGATTGAAATACTATCGCAGAGACGGTAAACCCCAATACAACCAATCAAAGCTGATTTTATCCATAATGTCAAAGAGATTCTTGAACATGGACATATAAGAATATGTTTTATGGTATATTCTCTACAGCACTGGTTTGTTTTGAAAATTTGAAAAGGGTTACAAAAATTATCTGCAGAATTATTTGTGTGTTAAAGGCGTATATATCTTGACTCTTGGTATTTCTTATAATCAATGGGCAGGTGTAGACAGATCATCTTAAAAGCGTTTCAGCATTTCTTTTCTCTGAAAAATAGCATATATGTACCTTAGACTATATCTAAAAGATATCATTTTATGGACCACCATACTCTTTATAGAGATTATGGTAAAACATCACTAATTGCTAAATTTGTTGAAAAAAAAGTATTTATTAAAAGGAAAGATTTCATTCTACATATTTTAATTATATATAAAAATAATAGTTTCAGAATATTTGATCATAATTTGTAATTTAAAAAGTGTTTTATAAATTACTGGTGAAAATATTCTCAAGAAGGCATGGAAAATACATTACGAGCAAAAAGAGTCATTGTGTCTGGACCATAACATATACAAAACAACATAAAAACTTTGATATCTTATATTCATTTTCTTGATAATAAAAAATTCAACGGACAGATTTACTTATTTTTTCTAGAAAATGTAAACCTCACCACGATTGTTTTACGCAAAATACTTATTTTTAATAAGAATTTAGCCAAATTTGCACAAAGAAAATAACAATAAAATCAAAGGAGTGAGAGTCCAAATGTTGCGTTATGCATAAACTAAAACAGTAAGGGAGAAAGCCAATTGACCTGAGATTTGGAAATTATGTATTGATTTTCAACATCATATGGATCTTATTGTTATTATATTATTTTACTTTGAGAGGCGAACACTCTTTTTTTTTTTATAAAATACCTTTTTGATTACCCAAGGAAATATTACATGCTCAGAGGTATAAGAATTGTACAGAGCACCACTGGCTAACGTCACACAATGCCATTCATTGTATTTTCATTGATAATTTTCCCGCTTACGCATCGTTGCAGAGTTATCGTTTGCTATATGCCGTGACAGCTTCTGTTATAAAATGATAAAAATAATACAAAGAAGATTGTAGTACATTTTCTTACTGTAAGATATGTAAAACATGTCACTGGCCTAAACTGGAGCTCGTCATGAAATCATAATCATGTGTCTAATGTATATCGATTGTATATTTGGCAAACATATTGAAATCATATTTTTAATACAAGAATCTTAGAATGTTGGGCTTCCTTTAACAATCTACTAAAACTAGATCAGAAATTAAAAAAAAAAAATGAAATCACTGGTAGCCCGCTGAAACGTCATTAAAAGAGGGATCTTGCAATTTGAAATGAATGAAAGAAGTCTTAGAATATGATACAAATTCCAAGTATTTGTTCAAATAGTTAAATCCCAATGATTAAGACTTTTTATGATATTGTGTAAAATGCACCTTATATTAAAGTTTTGTAAAATCTTTTCTTGAATTGTTATAAAGTAGTGCATGCTTCTCTCAAGTAGAGAGGGTTTGGTGCATTCGTATTTGTTTTAGCTCACCTGAGCACAATGTGCTCAAGGTGAGCTGTTGTGACCGATGAATATCCGGCGTCCGTCGTCAACATTTAACTTAAAACGACATCTCCTCCTTAACCAGTAAGCCAATTTAAAGTAATTTCACAGGAATGTTCAGTGGGTGAAGCCCTTTCATAGTTGTTCAAAGAATTTGAGCCCATGCAGAACTCTGGTTGCCAGCAACTGAAAGAAGAAACATATAAAAAAATTGAACATTTTCTCCCAAAAAACTGCTGGCAAGATTTCAAATTTATTTGGCACAGATGTTCCTTCGGTCACTCTCTACCAAGATTGATCCATTGAAAAGCATGGCCGCAAGGGGGCGGAGCTCGTTTTCCTTATATGTATAAAGTACAAATTTGAAAATTCTTCTCCTCCAAATGGCTAGATTTCAGTCATTTGGCACAGATGTTCCTTACGTCACCCTCTTTCAAGATTGTTCCAATTATTCTGCTTCGTTGAAAAACATGGCCGCCATTGCGTGGAGCCCGTTTTCCTAATATGAATATAGTACACATTTGAAAAATCTTCTTGGCCAAAAGTACTGGCTGGGTTTCAAAGTTATTTGGCACAGATGTTCCTTAGGTCACTCTCTACCAAGATCGTTCAAATTATTTTGATCAGTTTAAAACATGGCCGCCAGGGGCTAAGCCCATTTTCCTTATGTGTATATAGTACAAATTCGAAAATTTCATTGTCCTTAAGTAGTCACTCGATTTATGGCTGGCAGAGGGCACAGCCCATTTTCCACAATATCATAAGATATTTGCTGTTTCTTTACCTCCCACTAATACCTGGTTCTTAGGTGAGTGACCAAGGGCCATCATGGCCCTCTTGTTTAGAATAAGATACGGTAAAAATGCTTACTGATTGGCATAGATTAGTATACATAAAATATATATGGCCTCTTTTGTGTATAGATATACAGTATTAACTGCTCCTAAACCAGCATTGTCGGCACAGAGTCTACCGTCAACAAGTGTTTAAATGATAAACATTCTTGTGGCAGGATAGGCCTACAGTAATATTCCATGCGTATTGGTTGATTGCATCCAGTTTTTTTACTCCTGTCAAAGCAACAACCAGGTTTCAGCCGCTTGGCTCAGTTTCTGCAAAGCCTTTCGTTTGTCCATGCCGGTAGTCCAGTTACTGTTAATGCGAACGGAATTCTATAACTCCTACCTCATTAAGGAATTGTCAGGTACGCTTATCTCGTTGCTGCAAAGGTCCAGATGCTCTATGTACTTTGTACTATATGTAAAGTGTTTTGACTATATTTGGGTCTGTAAGTAGTGTCTGTCTTACAAATTGCCCCAAGACACACACATGCCAAGACATGATTGTAGACTTACTTGTTACTGATACAGGTAGAATATAATTATTTATTATGAAAATATTTGTGTTTCTACAAATATCACAGATATAAATCACATCACCATCGTTAGTATCAAGACACACGGTTTATCATGATCTCTTGTATCTATCCTGTTTACTAAGCAGGGTGTAAAAACTGCATTTACAATAGGACAAGAGAAGAAATTTTGTCTAAATGGATGAACTGCATTTAAATTTTTACACAATTTATCTAATTATTCATGTTACTGCATAAGTGTGATTGCATCAAATTGGCATCCCCAGAAATGAAATCAGTTCTTAATAAAGGTAAAGAAATTCGAGCGCCGACGTGGCCTGACATGTAAATGAGATTAAGGCATCACAACTAATCATTTGATGCAATCAAAATTACAAGTAGACGCAAAAATGTAGGTTCTAGTGAAGTTCTGACTGGCTAATTAAATATTGCATTCCTTAAATTAGGTTTCCAGGAATGTTTCATTCAAAATTTATTAATCTCTGTCTTAGTTAAATGATCCGTTGTTATATTGCTATGTTGAAAAATGCTATTAGTAGTATTGATTTCAATTATCTGTACGATCGTTATATATTTCTTAATACATCAACCGTAAATAATATGCTTTAAAAAGTATATTCTGATGGAACATTCGTTAAAAGATAATTTACTAAAAAAATAAGTTGAATTCTGCAAATGTAATTTGAAACAGAGAAGTAAATTACTCAGAGCATAACGGGTAATCGTTAACTGAAATTTGAATACGTATATTCTGCCATTTTACTCAGAATTGAAATTATCTCAAGATATTACTTAAATGAAATCCACCTCCATTGTTTTCATTTTATTTGCAGTTATCAAATATGTAGTCTTATTATCTTAGAGATAAAACCCATTTCCTGACACCGATCTTTTCTTCTGTAAATGGAAACCAGTAATATGGATACTTCTTCATTTGAAGAATTTTGGACAATAATCAGAGTAAAGCCTCCATTATTATGTATTCAATGTCAAAAACAGTTTGTAGAGCTTTGCTTAAAATTCAGTCTCTAAAGTGATATTCGGTGTTATCTCGATGCGACTTATTTACTTTATATGTCTGCCGGAGATAACTGTTTTCAATCAACTTATACGTAATTGCAGTTTTCTAAAATAATTCGATATTTTATATATCCTTCACGACAGCACACATTTTATTACACAAAACAGTCCTTCCCATGCGAGAAATTCAGAAACTTCTCATAATAGTTATGTTATTAAAAGCATTTATTTTATGTGTAGCATTCCTTCCAACAAGAAAATATACATCTGTATATATTATACAAGTGTTAAATATTATATTTTGTGCTACAAAACATCTCACTATTTTAAATATAATGGTTATAAACTTAAGTTTTTCAATATTAAAACAGATTGTTTACTTTTTATATGAAATGTCGTATCTTCCTCCTCTTTTGCTTTTCTTAAACTGAGCACCGAGTTACATTTGATGTTATTTCTTGTGACTTCCTACGATGCATGGTAAGTAAGATATTGGAAGACATAAACTATAACTTACCTATTCTTTGAAGGACGTATTTTACCCGAAGACTATTTATATAGTATCTAGAGACTCACATGTTATGTTTTTGCCCTAACAAAAAATGTCATTATCGCAGAAATTAGTTGCTTTTATAATAATTTAGAAAAATAGTCTTCGTCTCAAATAACAGGCCATACTTTTAATCTTAGTATTCGCCATCTTGTTGCAGATCCTTCCATAAAACTACCAAGACACGTAATTTTCAACATAAATGGCCAGTGTTTAATCACCATATGCTTTTCAACTTGAATTATATTGTTGTTGCATTACGTTTGACCTAGTCCAATCTTACATGACTGTGGTCGTAAGTATTGATATCAGGTAAATCACTGACCATTTATAAGCAATTGATCCAAATATTGGATGCCAGCGAATGATTGTAGACAGAAAGGGAAATTGGAATGATTATTTACAGAGTCATCAATGACGAGTGAATGGCGAGTGAATATGGCGGGTATATATAATAAACTTAATAGTAATGGCTTCAGATGGACTAAGTTTTCCTACATTTTTTTCTCATTTCCTTTATTGCACTGACGATCGGATTGCTGAGAATATCATGCATCGCTTAAAAGGTTTCAGAAGTTATCTCAGATGTACAATTTGAATAGCGTTGGACATTGTAACCGAGACAAATTATAGCAACATTGTTCTGCTTATGGTGACAAATATTGGAATAGGTAATTAGGTGCGCAGATAAGTTTTTTGCGGACATCCTCGGCTGTGTTGTCAATTATTGTTCTAAATATACGGACAGCTTTGTCAGTTAAGCACTCCGCTATTGAACATAAATAGTGATGTAATGTCACATGATATGTAAACTTGTGCAGAGAGTTCTTTTCATAATACATGCATCTTTTCATCTTTAAGCAGTATTGTTGTTGATTTAGAATTAAGCAACAGTATCATATTTCTAGAGACATGAAGCTAATTCTTAGGTTACAGGAAACTGTGCAGAAAAACAACTCTTTCCATAAGCCATATTAACTGAAATGTACAATGAAGTGATCAGACCGGGAACTTATATTAAGGCCATAAAGTTCATAAAAACCGTATTTATAAATGAAAATAAGTAAATGCGGATCCAAAATAGCTAAATGTATTTTCCTATATTAATGTTAATATTGATAGAGTTGCCAATTATTCAGTTTAGGTACTTTCAAAGTAATTCTTATTATCTGATTTTCCAAAGTCAGAGCATTTTGTGTGTGTGTTTGTGACAGAAACTGATGATTTCCGTGGCACTTGCTCTTAACGAACTAGATCTATGTATATGATGGAATAATCATAGTTTATATGATTGCTCTATTAAATCTTTAACGGATTGTTAGGTTCTAAGGAACCGGATATCACAATTTTTATGATAGAGAAATAAGTGGTTGATAACAAAATCATATTTCATGACATAACTTAAACTCCTATTAACAAAAACGCTATTTCATATTATGCGTGTAGCAACAGCAATTTGCAACAAATAACTACAACTACTGTAAGTAGAAATTAACCATTGCTTTAGCTACCCTGATATAAAGTAAATAAAAGTAATAACACGAGCATAAGGCCTGCTTTACGTTCCGTTTGCGTCCCTGTTGTATCGTAGTGTATAGAGTTTAACCAGGGAACCAAATCCCTAACCATTGCAAACGATATGCTTAAATGAATGAAAGGCTGATGTCAGAGATGCATATAAATGTTCGTCATAACACTATACCGAATAATTTATCATGTAAAATAAACAATTTGCGTTATGCTTATTGACATGCGAAAGGAAATAGAAGGCAGTTTGAGAATTGAATCCATAACCACAAGGAAAGAGGCATTTATCCTTATAGCCTGATGCATGATTATATTAAAGAATGAAATTAAGATTCATTAAGTTGATAATTTTACTGCTGATACATTCGTGAACTAAACAAGTTGATATTAAATTGATTCTGCTGAGTAACAGTTTTGGAATACTGAGTTCTAGCCACGACAACTGATTCATTACATATTCAGTAAAGATGGTACAAATTTAGTCGTCTAGCACTCTCTATTTTTTTTTCAATTATATAAATACTTCTTTAATTTTTTTTTCTTGTTTTAAAAAGGATATTATTGTAATAAATTGCAATGATAGTAAACATATGTGCATACATTTTACATTTAATCGACCAAATCCATTTGAAAATATCTCAGATGAACAAGCAGATCCGTTTTACATGTTTAAAATATTATAATGCATCTCTCTCAAGGAAATTACCATGCAATAATGAATACATATCCGTTTGAATATTTGAGTGCACGAATGGCAAAGATTAAAAAATGTGTTTGGTGTCTTAAAATTTCGTCTGCACAACATTTTTCAGTCTTTAGTTACAGAACCTAAGGTGTATTATTAATGATTTACTAAATATTAGTTTGTTTTTCTCATTACAGTTAACAAATGTTTGTAAGAGGTATTCGTTAATGTCAAACAAATAATACCCAACACTTTAGAATATCACTCTTGTAAATTATGTAATATTAGACAGCTGAATCACTATTCAACGGTTCCTTAGGTTCTTTGCGTCATAAGATCGATTTTGTTTATTTATGTATATTATGTGAAAACGCATACATACAAAAAAACTAATAAACGAAATGTAAACTGGAACACTTATGTGCATTCTAATTTACCGTGGTATTTACCAAATCTTAGTTTTCTTATTAGTCATGGATATAAGATATCTATTTAATATTCAAATTAGTATCTATGTAGATAATTAGGTGTGTTATAAAATATTCTATTTACAAATCAGAGGATATTAAAATGTTTTAAAACTTTTAGCTAACATTTTTGTCTGTTATAAAACTATAATGAGTATAACTACATTTGATAAATATTGTATTGTGCCTTTAAAAGACATGAAAATACACAAGATGAGGTAAATGAAAAATGTCATGTAATATTTTTAGAGTAAAAATAAAATGCATTGTCTATTACCAAGATTAAAATGACTTTTTCTAATTTGAGCCTTTCTTTTATAAATAAGAAAACTATCATTTCAAAGCTTGATGCAGACGACGTTGTGACTTTATTACGGGGAAACAAATGCTGTCCCTCAATTACTTACCTGTTCAACAAATAACATGTTAAGTGGCTCCTGAATTTTGTAAAAGACGCGTTATGAAGTACAAAGATATTCAAATCTTTGAAATTACTACAATTGTCTGTTTGTTTATGTTCAATGCAAAGATGTGCAAGGGGAACTCTTTAATATACAAATATATATTAAATCCCCTTCACACCGGACCACGGTTGCGCTACGATTTTAAAATGCAGCCAAAACGTGGAAGGTCATCGCAGAGGTGTGGTGAGGTCTACGTGAACGTATCGAGAATATAGAAATGTTGGCATTGATCGTGATAGGACGTGGTAGAGCTTTCAAGAACGAAGTGAGTTTTGAACATGCTCAAAATTTACGTAACGAGGTCATGGTGGTTTATGATCTTTACGACAGACCTGAGACCCGCGTAAATCAGCATGGCTTTGTTGTCGAGAAACATAAAGCAGGACTGACCTTGCTGGACACGTAGCGCAGACGCAGGAAGAGTGTCGTGCGATCGTGGCACCATCGTCAATAGCGAAGCTGTATCTTGTCACGGTCGTGTATCTGGCCTATGGCAGTGTTCTACCTCGGAGTTCATTTGACTTCCGATTTTTTTCTCACTGAAATTAGTTGGATGTCATGCTGTCGTTCCGATGGTAAAATGTCTTCAAATATATTTCTACCAAACGTATGTATAGTAAATGTTGCATGTGAGATATATATCATCATCATTATATTTTTATTAAGGTCTGACACTGCTCGTCAAATTCTAAACGACAGCGAGTTGTTTATGTGTATGGCACAATAGTCCATGGTAAGGGTACGTTAAAAATACTGCTGTATAACTTTAACCATTCAATTCTCCCTTATAAATAAATGATAGTTGTTTGTTTAGAGGAATTGAACAAATCAATTCAAATATACTCATTCAAATGTTATGATATAACTCATTCCTCATTCATGTGAAATTAATTAATCCCCGTAATATATGGTAATAGAGGTCACTAGTTAATTGTCAAATTTGACGGGCAACATAAATTCATAGCCAACGTTCTCTTTGAATGCCAGACGATTGCATGTATATGGACTTTTTTCAGGGATAATTTATTTTTGAGACCGTCTGCTTAAAAAGGATGATATTGTTTATATACAGATTAATCCGAAATACAGTTTGATCATTCGGATCAAGTACTGACATTTCTTCTGATGGGCATACGAGATCACTTTAAGAGACATGTGAAATGTAAATGTAAAACGTGAAAAAAAGTTATAAACGCCGATACTCTGGTCAATTATCATTTATATCTTATTATTTTAGTAGTATGTAATTTTAACATTGATATTTGAAAGCGCCATACATGTACGTTTCGAGGGGAGAAAACAAAGAGACAGTAAATGATATCGCAGACTGCATAAATGCATTTTTCATAAATGCTTACAGGTAAATCTATTTTCCTTGCACATGAATTATTGACTTTAAGATTTTATAATGCAACAAAATAGACCATGATTGATTCCCTTTTCTATATCTTTTTATTTAGACAATATCTATGAAAGTCCATTGATTGTTATCCGTTTGCTTACTGGGCTAGACTTATTTGAGTTGGTTACTGAAAGTAATTACAAGTTCTTTGGGTTATATGAGTTTAACATGTGTGACCTAATTCATACAGCGTTAGGTTTGTAGCGTTTACTATGGTAGAAAAAAATGAAACCTTACCAGTTTGATGAGTAAGCTAGGTACTGTTTTTTATTTATGAATAATATAAATAGATAAAACTTGTTCTTCTAAGATATATTCAGATAATAGAACAAGGGGCATTGGATTGATCATTTGGTGACAATTTGGTGACAACCGGGTTGATTGGATACTCATGTTAAGGAATAAAAAAAAAATGCGCATATTAATCTTAAATCAGACAATAAGTTTCAATTCTCATATTGAGATAAGGAGTTAATTTGGAAACAAATTCATATAAACAGTAATGCTGACGTGCAAACTATGAAACTAAGCGTATCGTAGTAATATTCTATCATATCAAATAACAGAAACAACAAGAGCCATGTCGACATGGCCATCCCCTTCCGAATGCTTGCTCATTAGAAGATGTGTTGGAGAGTAGAACAATTCATTTTTAAATGAATTTGTATGGTTATGAATATTAATGTTTGAAGTGATTATAGATATAAAACCCACGTGAATACCTACTATTTTCCTATTTTAAGGTCTACAGGTTAAGGTCACTGTGACAAAAATTAAGCCTGAAAAATAACAAAGGGTAATTACTAAAAAATTATGAAAGGTAGAGTTATAAATCATGTACACTGCTCTTTTTTTCATCAATGAGATCTATTCACCTATGCAGTTTCAAGTTGATACTTCAAATACTTTTTCAGTTATGCTCCGGACAAAAATTAAGCCTAAAAAATAACAAAGGACAATAACTCAAAAATTATGAAAGGTACGGTTCTTGTGTTATGCTCCAGACAAAAAAAGTGGGACGGAAGGACGGACGGACGAACGGAAAGACGGACAGAGACTATTACCCTATCCTTCGGCAGGAGATAAAAAAAAAGATGTATTAGCAGTATATCCAGTATAAACATAAATACGGTGCGAATAACTATAACGAAAATGTGATTATATAAAGCGGATTTTAATGTGTAGTACTTTTAAGTCGTGTTTTGATTTGTTCAAAATCAGTAAAAAAAAACAACGAAGTATTCTCATTAATCTATTGTATAGATTGTCATTTTTGCTTTCTAACGTTATCTTACTCGTATATGACTTTATGATTAGGTAAAATGTAAACGGAAAGTAAACCTGGTTTTTGAAAAGTCCGTTTATAACCTGGATACCGTATGTTTAAATCCCGTTCATGACATATCCAAGCCGTGTCCGTATGCCACGATAATGATCCTAGATGAGGCATTAAGTATCTTGTCTGCGACATGAGAATTCAATGTAGCAATGTCTGATGACATTTAGATTATTTATATTTTTGGTGATACCATATTTACAAATACATATATGATTTCATCATGAATTCTTAAATTCAGATAAATAATTTATTTCATGTCTACCACACATTTTCTTGAATGTATTTAATTATATTTCTTAAAATCTATTTTATATGTAAGACCAAAAGCATGAGCAAAAACATAGAGTATGGTATGGTCTTAACTGTTGATTCATCATGATGTTAGTGTACACTGTGAATCAACTGTGTTTAAGGTGCTATTAAGCTTTGATTTGGACACGTCACATTATATCAGGAAAGTGTATTGTACAGTAATTTACTTCACTCCAAGAAGTTGATTTGTCAGGAATATAATCTTGTTGAATGTGATTACTGCTGCATTAGTTAGATCAGAAAGTAATATAGAAAACATAATCGAAAAGGTAAAGGTAAAAGGTAAATTCATTGATCAATTTGGTGACACCTATTTCCATCGATATAGCATGTTTAATATAGTTATACTTTAATGACGGAAGTATTCCAGTCGTGTGGAAATGACTGTCACACGAGACCATGAACATAAAACCAGAATAAAGGGAATGAGGTTTGCGTGGTGTCAATAACGTTTATGAGCTATTAGGAAATCAATCTTGTTCTACCCAATGTATCACATCGCATGTAGTTTTTATAAAACAATTAATAATAATTAAGCGATTGCGTGCTGCCCTTCCGACACTAATATGTAATACAAGGTATAAGCTCACATAAAAAAAACCCTTACAATTTGCATTTTTTATAAATTTTATTATGAATGTAAACCTCTTATTGTCTATATTTCTGAATAGATTAGACAGCTTAGCTTATTTACATATAAAGGTTAGACAAACTATTTTTCAATGTAAGATGATGTTATAAACTCTAGTATTAATAATTTTCGCGCCGATCTAAATTTCGCGATCCTCGGGCGACCCGCATTCCGCAAATTTAAGACTGCACGATTGAAATTTCGTATACTCGGAAAGTGTCAGAGGGGTTGTTCAGAAAATGATCATTTGCAGGTAAATAATTAATATACCTCAAATTATCTAAAGTAACATTTACCGGAAATGTTTTATGTTTATATATTATTTTCATTTGTAATCGTAATGCATTAGTAATGTCATTGGACTTAAAGAGAAACCAATTTCTAAATCGGTGTATTTTGAAGGTTATAACATGATCGTGTAACTGTTTAAGTTTTTGTATTAGAACATTTACAAACTATCAACGCGCTTTTTAAGATCAATATATTGAACATGCGACATATGTTTAAATATGCATTAGCTTCCATTATCATGTTTCCAAAATAACCCGCTTGTTGTGTGTAGGTTGAAGTTGAAAATCCCAACTGTTGCTTTCGAATCAATGAATTTTCCTTTCAATATGGTGCAAAATAATGACAAATTAAGAATAATTAAACGATATTTAAAATAAAGATATAACGCCATATCCAAAATTATCAAACAAGGATGCAAAAGTATTTCGACTATCTCTCTAGTTTTGTGTTCATTTGACTTGTAAAGTCATTTAATAGCCTAACTTTTATGCAGTAGGCACGTTCACTGACTTTTCAGCTTTTCTTATCCCTGGTCAGCTGGCAACTTATTACCTTTTATCGGCCTCCCCTTAGAGTCTTATAGCGCCATGGAAGTATACCGCTTCCTCGTGTACACATTTTTACCTGAGTGAAGTGACACGTTGAGGGGTAAATTTCTTGCTCAATGAAATAAGCAGTGTCTGTGGCAGGAATTGAACCGGAACCTCTTGATTCCGAAGCGCGAGTCCTACCATTGGACCATTCCACACTTCTATGCTGCAAATGTAAAATAAAATGATACGAGTGCTGCACGTTTACAAGCAGAGGAATAAGGAGGAAGACAACCTGTTTTAAAACCACGTCTTTTTGTTCCATCTAATGCAAAGATAATTCCAAAAATATAAGCCATGGTGGCTGATCTGTTAGCTTCTGTTTTGTGAGATATATTACGTATCACATTATATGAATAGTCATCAAGGAGAGTTACATTCCATTACCTCGCGTGATCTTAAAAACGTATGTTTTAGGATGTTCTTTTGCTCTTTTTTGTTTTACAATCACCATGAAAATAAGATAATTCTTTAGGAAATTGTTAAACTACTACGTACTTCCTGTAAGAGTTAATGTTTGATGTAAAAAAATTCATGTTTATAATTATATATGCTTATACACATGAATTGTATCAAATACGACAGTTAGTTGTACTTATAGTGATAATTTGCGAACATTTATAATTATAAATTGAATCATTTCAGCATTTTTGTTACATACTGGAAAGAAATGCTTGCTACTAATACTCTATTTATTTAAATAGATAAATTTACCGAATGATACATGTTTATTTAGTTGCTGTTCTATGTAATTTCAAATTCATCTCATATATTTTTATACAAACCTTCGGTCCTTCATTTTCAATTGTAGTAATTCCACTTGTGTCCCTTCATTATTATTACGCTTTGTTAAAACATTATGAAATAGTGAGATGTGTTTACAAAATTATTGATGGGATACTTATCATTCTGTTCTAAATCCTATGAATTTTTCAATTTCCCATATGAGTAATATGATAGCAGTTAGGAATAATAATCGTGATTTATGCTAAATGTCAAAATATTTGCTTTTTTTTCGGCCACTCTATTTCTCTACATTATATTGTTTTATATTGCCATAAATGTGTAGTACTGGACTATAACGTACTACCTAAAGGAGTCTTAATGTTTGCATGCTTCTCTCGGCAAAATTGATCGTATTGTTTTTGTGTTATAATCTTATTTCTTCATAAGAATAATGTTGGTATTCGACATGACACATTTTTACCATTTATCGATAACTGTATTGCATAAAACGCCCTACCCCCGCATGTAGTTGTATATAGCAATCAACAAACGATATGAATTTGTATTGAAATGATTTTGTATTATTAAGTTATCATCTAAATCGGACTATGTCTAAACAACATAATTCATCATTACGTAATGTTATCATATATCTTTCTTTCTACCATAGGCAGGCATGATGAATTGTCAATTTTAAGCTATAAGACACGAAAGTGTCACCCAAGTATGTTGGAAACGGTTGCACATGTTGTACACTTTACCAGCAAATAAGGATAGTTAATTCATGATTGAAAGCCCAAGATCAGAGAGAAACATTTTTAAGGTTTAGCAAAG
>CM037778.1:74249733-74299733 GCA_021229015.1 Solen grandis
ATTGAATCTATTTTTGAGCTGCATTTTGATTCTCAGAATGCAGTCTTATTGCTATAATCTCGGTCTCCGGAACCTGATAACTCAGATTTCAGTATACATGCTCCCCACGAAATAGGCCAAATTGTTTCTATATAATATCGACAGTTAATTGTATCTTTCTTGTATGAGTAACTGTTTTAGAAAGTGTTGTATGTAAACCATATTTTATAGTCTATGATACACGTATGATAAAATGACATTTCATTCTGGTTTATACCAGCAGGATGGAATATTACAGTCTGCGGCTATATGTATGGACCTGTGAATGATTTTTAAATCAACACTTATTATGTTGTTGTATTAGGGTTTACCGTCGCTGCAATAGTATTTCAATCATATAGCGACGTCCAGCTAATTGCAGGTGGAGGAAGACCCCGAGTACACAGAGGTACCCGGTAGAACCACCGACCTACCGCAAGCCAGCTGGAAGGCTCCCTCACATGAAAAATCCGAAGTCCATACCGGGATTCGATTCAGTGTATTACGAATTGAAAATAACTACTTTTAACATCGTATCCAAGTATGTACACTTTTAGACCGGGTTCTGTCCCAATAGCCAATGTATTCCATCGCATTCTACAACATTCAATCAGAGATGATCGACTCTACGATATTTTACTCTGGTTAGAAATGTAATCAGGATATGTTTGATATGCTAATGATAATTTATATGTCTTTGTGTTTCCAGACTTCGTTATTGTTTGTTTTTATAAATAAACCTTCGGAAAATATTTTGTAAAGGTTGACCTACATATCAAGAACTTTAATATCGAAAAATATCTTAATCGTGACAGTATCTTAGCAGAGCGTTATAGTATCTGTTCTGAAAGATTTTATTCAATTCAGTTATAAAGTGTCTATGATTTCAAAATCCAATAATTTGCCTTGCACACACTTATAAGCTAGGATAATGTAGCAATATTTTTATTTAATTAATTACTATAAACACATGAATGAGACGGAGAAAGATGAGTTGGTAAATAAAGTACCGTAAGATATATACCTTAATGTTGTCGGCAGTTAAGCTTGTTTCTCATCTTGATTTTATCTATGATATAGATAGGACTTTTGTAACATCGATCTAGGCCAATCTGTTCACAATAAATTTCTCTGTATATGTTTTTAATTATGAAAAAAAACAAATACCGGTATATTTCTTACCCTCGTTAGGCGACAAATTTTCAGTGTGGAGAAGCATTTTTTGCAAAGTTACTTTTTGAAACACAAATGCGAACATACACACCGGAAGAGCAGAAAACCTGCACGAATCAGGTAAAGTTTTCTGTTATTCCACCAATATTATCACACTCCTAAATTGAAGACCAAGTCTACCGACCGCACCAGTATATAAGCTTTCCAGAGATGTATGCATTGTCTCTTGGCACCTTTTAGTTTTGAGAACATTCAAACAATATTTTCCAAACATGGCATGCACACGTACACACTTCAGACTAAATTTTAATAAAATCGACCAAAAGTACCATATCTATACATTACACTAGTTTTGAGCAGGTCTTGAAGGTGTAAAGTGCGCTTTTACTGTTCCTAGAAACGTCCGAATGCAGGGATTCACAAAAACAAGAGGGCCATGATGACCCTATATCGCTCACCTTAAATACTGTTCTAAAGGAGCAATCTTGGTTATAGTGGGTTACCCATAGAACATCTGTGCCAAAACATTTTAAAATCTGGCCCGTAGTTTTGGAGCAGAAGTCTTTTTAAAGTTTTCACTGTGTACATATAAGGCCCCGCCCCCTGGCGGCCATGTTTTTTTTATACGGATCGGAATAATTTAAGCAATCTTGGTAGAGGGTTACCCAAGGAACATCTGTACCAAAACATTTTGAAATTTGGGCTGTAGTTTTGAAGGAGATGATTTTTAAAGTTTTCATATTTATTTTCTTTCCATTGCCATGGCAACTAGGGTTCTACATGAATCAAGTTTATTTTAGCTACTTTTGTGAAGGTTCACCCAAGGATCATCCCTGCCAAGTTTAATAAAATTATGTCCAGCGGTTTCAGAAGAGATAAAGTCTAAAGCAAATTGTTGACGACGCACGACGGACGCAGGGTGATCACAAAAGCTCACATTGAGCACGTTGTGCTCAGGTGAGCAAAAAACATCAAAACCGATAGAAGTGTAAGGATGTCAACGTACACGCAAGAAAAGGGATATGTCAACGTAACACTTTTTACCTCGTACACTGACGGATTTATTTGCTTAGGTTAAAATAAGGTTAAAAAATGTATATGCTCTACTGTTATATAAAATGTTTTTTCTTGTAGAAAAAGTAGATTCAATCCCAGGATCTTCAGTGGTTACCTGGCGTAAATGACATCTACGTGACAAAATGTTAAAGCAGAAATGACAGCACTAGAATTGTGTGACCCGGATCTAGCTTTATTTTAATTTATCGCTCACGTGTTCAAAATAAAGTTTGTATGACGTCATAGAATTTGCATATGGTGTCGTCTGTGATCGACTGTGAAACTGAGGTACTTTTTTTAATTTTTTTTATTCAGACGACAAATTACCCTATGGAATTAATTTACGTGCATGGCTGCAGACGACACATTTAATCATTCTCTCTGCATGCAAGCGTAACATTCCGCGCATACATTACAAATCAAATATGTCTTGCCTAAACTAATGTGCAAAGAACTCATTATTCAAAAGGAGTCCGCCACAGAAGATGTAAGTTGTTACACAATGTATTCGTACGTTCCTGCAAGAAAAAACACCAAACAGACTATTTTAGAAAATATTATGGCATGTTTATTTAAATCCATTAATAAAGCCCCGTTTTGTTACGTTTTACTGTTTTTGATGTGCTGTAACTGGTGTTCATGTTGTTTTGGTTTTTATTTGTATGACTTTAAAAGGCATTACGTAATGCAGGGATAGAAAGTAAATCCTAAATTTTACAGCTTTTTGTTTTAGGGACACATCAAAGAAATAAGTTTGTGCTTTCCCAAGTGAATATTTTGTTCGTAGTTATACTACTTTCTTAGACCGTAAATAGTTTAAATGTAGAGAGTGACCTCTCTTGTTTCTGAAGCATTAGCTGTTGTAGATGACCGCTGATGCCCATTTTAAGAGCCTTCCAGCTTTTACAGTAAAATATTAATCTCCGGCCTAATAGATATGTTTGTTTTAATGTGACGATAATAAATATACTTGCAAACCCCATGTGTTCGCATTGAGTAATCTAGGACAACTATTAATCCCAAGATATCTCCGTGTAGCTAATATATGACCTAATAATATGTTTTGAATAATTATACAAATTAGAAATATTCAGTCAGGGTATTCGTATTGCAAAAATAAATATCATGGATGAATAGCCATGATCACACACACAATTTCCGAGGCAAACGTGTAAGGATATGTTTATGTGACAGTTATACGGTGGTATAAGAAATTGAAACTATTTGTTACAAAACAATACGTTATTTATTGTTAACAATACAATATTGAATCGAAATATGATTTAAAAAAACAACATGATCGTGCAGTGTAAACTGAGTTACAAATCGACAAAATAGAGACAAAATAAGATATTAATGGAAAAATAATAAAATAATTTGATAAAAAAAGATAGAATTCAGACTTTTCATGACTTATAATTGAGCAAATTACAGTGGGTGTTTTTTTTAATTCTATACATAAGATTTACATTAAGCGTTTAACGGCAAAATTACAAGTGTGAAGTTCTAACCGCAACACCTAGGCCTTCATGCTCGCGAAGTAACATAAAAATACATTGAGGCAAAATCCACAACACGGGAGTTTGCAAACATATCTTCGGAACCTGTGAGCAGAGGAACCCATTTTTTGTTCATTCTTAATATATTTTTTTTGTAAAGGTGCGTGGTTCAGTTAAATTTCCATATTCGTCCCCGGGCTCACTTGTAATCGTTATCTTCATCATCATCTTTAGTGATCGCCTTACTCTGATGAGAGTGTATTCGCGATATCGAATTTTTTATTAATTAAAGGGCCATAACTCGTGACCTTATTATCTGATATCATCCAAAGTTGACTATGACTAATAACATTATCACAAAGCTTGAAAATGATTGCTTAAGAAATGAAGATGCTAGAGTGTATACAAATGAAATTTTCCTTTTTTTATAAAGTTTGAAAATGACTACTTAAGAAATGAAAATGCTAGAGTGCAAACAAAATGAAATCTGACAATTTTCAGTATTAAAAGGTCATAACTCCTGACTTAATTGGCCGATATTAGCCATAATCGAACTTGGTCAAGAGATTATGACTATAAATATTATCATTAGGTTTGAAAATGATTGCTTAATAAATAAAGATGCTAGAGTGTTTATTATAAACATTAGCCAGATTTGATTTATATTTGGCAGAAAAAGTGTATAGATGACCATCCACCAAGATTGTTCAAATTATAATGATAATAAAAAAATAATATTTCTTTTCTGAAGCTTAACTTCGGAAGTATTGTGGATACAGTTATGAAAATTTATTTATGGATAGAGATTGATTAGAAAAGTAAACAATGCCAATAACTATAATTGGAATTTTGAAGGAGTTACCACCCTTTGTAACTTTTTCTTTTATTGGAGCAATAGCTTTCAAACTACTACTTCTACTATAATGAATGTCTTTTTAGGTCACTTGTTTTAGAATTATATTTTAGTTGGGTCAAAAGACTGGAAATGTTTTTGTTTTTTGGGGATTTTATTATTATTATTATTATTATTACTTTAATCAAGCATCAAAATGAGTATAGAAATTATTATCTTTACGCCACTTTTAGCAATTAAACTTGGATGTATCAAAATGAGAGAAAACAGGAAACAGTGTATTTTCAAAGTTTTGATATGGTAAAGTGAACGTGAAATGTACACTGTTCGTGATTTTTTTTAAAAATGCGTCCAAAGGACGCACATTTTTTCAGGATAATGAGTCCCCAGCAATACTAATGAGTATAGGTTGGAGGACGCAGAGCTAAATTATCACTGTACACGGGAAAAGTTTATTAGTGAGGGTGCAATGTGCAATACCAAAAAAAAAGAGATCTGGTTTTGAGGAAGTTCACTTTTTTCCTATAGTTCTTTGGGTATGTCTTGAATTTAAAGTTAATTATCTCAAACTATATCTGAAATAGCTAATATCACCATTAATAAGACGGATGAAATGCTTTTATGCCATGATAAATTAATCTAATAGGTAAATGTATTTGATTTTTTTTACAGACAAAAACAATGAAGATTTGGGATGCACAAAAAATAAGAGGCAAGGTTGTTACAGTAAATGGGTAAACTATGCAGACCTGGTCACAAGGGGTAATGACACTTTATTTTATATCATTCCTACATATTTTAATCTTAAGGAACGACTTGAGAAGGTGAAGAACTCAAAATCAAAGATGAAGGTCAATCCGGTTTGGTATTATTGACTTTCCAACATGTTGACATGGCGATGACAGTCAGACAAAAAATGATATTGTAGTAAACAGACTTCGCGAAGGGAATAGTAACTGTCGGACATTCGGTCTGACAAGTATGAAGGTGTCAGATCGAAAAACAAATGAGAAAATATGCAAAATACATATATCTATTTTTTTTTCTTTCTTTCTTAGGGTTTATTTAATTGATATATTTTGATATATATAGTTTTAGCCAATTAAACATTTACAATGCAAGAATTGAGCATGATAAGTTCATAACAAGCAAGAATAGCAAGTAAGGTTGTTTCCCCCTTATATTTACAGCTTGTTCTAGTTCGCTAAAAAAAATCCCTGCCAGTCATTTAGACTGAGGAGAAAGTATTTTTTATCAGACCGAGATGAAATCTGTCAGACATGTCTGCCGGTCTGACACTTTTCGCGAAGTCTGAGTAAACAAGAATTTGACTCTGAGTAAGCTCAGATTCAGTGTTTTATTTGAAGCATATCGGCGAAGGAACACTTCAATGTGTTCTTTCTAAAAACAGTACACTCTGAGCAAAAGGTTCCTTGGAAGAGTCCTGTGTTCAGGATCGTCAAATTCATTCAACATTATTTGAAAAAAAATATCCCAATTTTCAGAATAATTTTACCTTATTCTACAAAATTGAATATTCCATTTAAAAATGGAGCATTGTTAAACTTACAGCCTGGCATTTAATGCTTCATTTATTGAAGGATGTTGCTTCAATTCTTGTGTCGGCTGTTGTAAGCAGAGGAAACCCCTTTGGATCTCCCCTTCATATTATGCCTGTCTGTCACACTTCTTTATTTTGCAGTACTTAACTGATGATATTTAGATGAAATACCTTGATAAAAGGAAGTGTCATGCACAAGGTACTTAACTCAGGCAACAATATTTTGGAGTTATCCACCATTTTCACATTTTTGTCTGGAATAATAACTCCTTTTCTACTAATGCTATTGAAATGCTTCATCTATGGAAAGAGCTTGATGAAAGGCAGTGTAATGCCCACGGTCCATAAGTCTGGCATCAATGTGTGGTTGTTTTTTTTGTTGTTGTTTTTTTTCCCTTATTTTTTTTTTCGTTAGTGACAATTACTGGCTTGTAGCATCAACCTGTGAAACGGGAGATCATATGTTTGAATTTGCCTGTTGCCCGCAGCAGGGGAATTCCAGTGTGTCAGCAGTATAACTTGTCTCACGTGACTGAAAAACTGTTGAAGGGGCGTTAAATCCTAACACAAACAAATTAACTGGCTTATAACTTCACATGCAGACAGAACAATATGGGAAGGCTTGTATTACTCAAGAGCCATAACTCTAACTTCAATATATTTTGAATTATTCCCCCCTAAAGGATGGAATTATAAAGTAGGTAACTTGTCCTAAGGTCATGTGCTGAAAAAAAAAATTTTAAAAACTTCAATGCAGCGCTAACCTTTTTGAAAAACCTATGTAGTAAGTGTTTCTTTTTGTGTGAATTAAACTCTTTGTTGGGTTAAGTGACATTAATATATATAATCATAATCTTGCATCTCCGCTAGTGTGAGGTTGGGGTCCCTTGAAACCTTGGTTGTGCACTCTAGTTGGTCCTTTTGCCTACTGACCGTTCCAAGGCAGTAACTGTTGATATTGCTTTATTTTATGTAATGTCGATGTCTCTGTGTTTTTCTCTCCATTTACTAGCAACTCCTGGTGTTTGTTCATTTTTTTTTCATATATATGTTGCATTTCTCATAGGAATTAGAACTATAGGTTGATACCTGTAGTTTTAATGCTCAATTTTAATGAAGAAATTTTTACTTTGACTAGGTTGTGGTCAAGAAAGACGGAGTAAATGTCCACGGACAAAGTGCAGTTCGGCAATCATAACCCATTTCCATTGGTTTTATTGTTTTTATCTTTGGGGCTTTTCGCCGGTTGGGGACTCTGCATTGTTTGCAATACTGACATGTGTCCCATTGACAGTCTCAATAAAGTCAATGACTGATGTTTTATAGGATTTTCAGATTAAAGGGGATTTCACTGAAAATTTATGAATGTAAATACCATTTAAGAATGCAAGACATACATATTGCCCATGTAACTTATGATGTTGTAGAGTGAAATGTAAAGCTGTTCTTGCCGCAAGGTTTTTTTTGTATATATCATTGTTGAATTTGATGGTAATTTAGTCACAGTCAGTGACTGTTGTTGATGAATTTGATGGAAACAAAAATAATAGATGGATAAACTTTTCTCAAATTTTAGGGACATACAAATCGAAAGTGTATTATAATATATAATATATAGCAACTTTTATATCCACATTAAAATGTGTTATTAATTTTCTTGTAATACTGGAATTGATATTAATGATTTGACATTGAATTGCGGGGTCTTCATTGTATACATGACTAACTTTCCTTTTCGTCATTTTTCTTTTTATGATTGTCTCAAAGAAGATGGCTATACTGCTTTATATCAATGACTGCATTAATAGTGTGTTGTTGTAGTCTGCCATTTCAGGTTTCTTTCAACCCTGATACTTTGAGGTGTTCCGTGTACCATGAGAGGTCAAGGCAAGTTTTCATATCTTTTGTGGCCACCGATATTGTCTGGTGTATGTCACACAGCTTCAGAATAAAGGCGCTGTCTGCGCATTCTGTAGAGAAGATATACAGCCAATTGGGAAACCACAGGACGGTTAGACGAAACTACTAAATGTGTTCATGTTTTTGTTTGTTTGTTTGTTTGTTTTTTCTGTTGTTGTTGTTGTTGTTGTTTTTTTGTTGTTGTTGTTTTCTTTTTCTTATCTTATTTATCAAATCTTGTTTTCATTGAGCAAACTTTAGTTATTACTCGTCATCAACAGCTTTAAACATAATTGTCCACTGTGCATCTCTAGCTAATTATTGTACATATATGGGTAGAAAATGACATAGTTGCAGTGCATAAGGGCAATAACTTTATATTGAACACCTATTGAGTTCTTCCTCTTTAACAATGATTTTGCTCTAGCTTTTTGTCCTGGGTATGAAATTCTTTTACAACTTTTTATCAAACTGAAGTAAAATTACATATGCAAGTAGAAAATGATAAGAGAAAATGCAGTGCATAAGATTGGAAGACTTCTGACTTCTATCAAGTTCTTCAATCTAGAAAGACATACTTGAATAGTCGAGTGTGCTGTCATCTTGCACCTCGAGTAATGTTTATCATTTATTTGAAACATGGTATTTTACCTTAAAAGCATTTAATCATAGTGCAGATGGAGATTCTAACATTGTAGAATAAGTGAGCATTACATGTCTTGTTAAGAAGTATTAAAGATAATGGCACATTTAGGACATACGAATATACGGGTAGTTTTAACCATCCTGTTCTAGAATGTTCATAAATCCTACTAATGGTCAAAAATGCAAACCGTGACCATCTCCCAGCAGCAGGTTAATATTGTCAGTTTAGGATGGTAAGACTACTTTTTTCATATTTTGTAAGAAACACTTTAAAATCTTATTAGATGAACCTTCAAAATATTGTTTTATGTTACGTTGAATATATGATTTTTTTTCTGCCTTTGTTCAGAAATGGTGCGAAAGATGTAATATTCTTTCTACATCTATCTATCCATACTGCCCAAACTCTCCCTTTGGGTAGTACTGGCACTTGCGTCAGTGCAAGGAGACTTCACAGTAAAACAGAGAGAAAAAGTAAAAGTGTGTTAATGTTAAGGCGAAAATATTTATATAGGTTAAATGCAGTTAAAACATCTTTTTGTCGATTCAGGGGTAGTGCAAGATCAGAGAGAGGTCAAGACAACTTTTAAACCCCTCAAGATCTTTTTGTAAGACAGTAGTTGCGGGCAGGCTCTTCCAAATTACCACGGTGTATGGAAAAAGGGAATATTTAAAATAACAAGCGTAAGTGTGGATCTGAGATAAAAAAAAATGCAAATGGATGCAAATGCCGAGACATCTTCACAGGCCTCTAAGATATGAAGTCAGAGGAACAGCAGCAAGGTAGAAACAATTTATAAAACATGATGGCCATCCAAGCTCCCTATGTATCAAGTGACACTGTCATAGTTTGACTAGTTGTTATTTACCCAGCGGACTGCTTTTCTTTGAACTTTTTTCTATTTTGTTTGTGTATAGGGGTTCCATACTGTTGAAGCATACTCTACCTGTGGTCTTCCTAAGGTCTTGTAGGCAACTTCTCTGATTTTTATTCTTTGTCTGGATATTTCTGCGAAGAAATTCAAGAGTTTTATTAACAGAAGATGTTATATTATTGATATGTTTATTCCAGGAAAGGTCTTTTGATATGAGAATGCCAACATATTTTGCATTATCCACAATTTCTAGGATTTGTCCATGTATTCGTAATTAAAAGGAATATGATGCTTCTTTTTAGTAATATTTAAAACAACACATTGACTCCAACACAACTCCATTTCTCATTTGTTCCCCCAGTAACCTAACTTATCTTAATCAATTTTAAGAGTAGAACATTCTAACTTTTTGTTAATGGCTAGGTATACAGCAGTGTCCTCTGCAAACAAACGAAGTATCTGGAAGGTCATTTATGTATGACAGAAAGAGAAGCAGGCCAAACATCGAGCCTTGTGGTACTCCTGATAGGGACTTCTGGTGAACATCCACCCTCACAGACGACTTTCTGTGTTCTGCCTATAAGAAATAATTTTAACCATAAAATAGTATCTAGTTGTTTTTACACCATATTCCTGTAGTTTGAATAATAATCTTAAGTGGCTAACCTCGTCAAAAGCTTTACTGAAATCTAAAAGAATTAAGTCTGTGGTCCATTAACAAGGTTTCTGTACGTTTATGTAGCTGCGTCTCACATGAACGTTTTTGTTTAAAACCATGCTGTAAATCAGAGAATATTATGTCTGATAAAGTGTTGTTGTTGTTTTTTGTTGTTGTTGTTGTTGTTTTAAATTGGAAGCAACAATGTGCTCTAAAACTTTCCTCAGTATACAAGTAAAGTATAAGTAAAGATATGGGTCTGTAATTTGCTGGATCTTTCTTATTTCCCTTCTTGAAAAGAGGTGTAACATTTGCAGATGTCCATACCTGTGGAAGAGTACCTGTATCAAGAGATTTCTGAAATAAAATTTGCAGAATTGGTGAGATCTGTTGACTGAGATTTTTTAAAACTAAAAGTTTGATATTATCTGGTCCGGCTGCCTTGTGTGGTTTCAGATTAGAGATCCGCTTTTGCATCCCACCGATACTGATGGTAAAGGATATTTCCTGTATGAAGAAAAAGATGCTGACTGTATATATATGTTGGTAAAAATACTCAATAATTTGCATCTGTGCCAGGAAAGACAGGAAAACACACAAAATCATTTTTCAATGAAAACCAAAACTATCCTTGTCTGAGTCAACACTGCTTGTAGAGGTTGTAAAAATTGTTTTTCAGCTGACCCGAGCAAAGCTCAGGGTGAGCTATTGTGCGTCGTGCGTCAGTAATTCCAACAATCTTCTCCTCTGAAACTACAAGACGGATTTTCATCAAATTTTACCAAAATGATACTTATGATAGCCTAATGCAAATTCGATTTTTTTTTCAATTCCATAGGAAACTTTGTTTGCCATGGCAACCAGAATATAAAATCTTTAGAATGCCTTTTCTCAGAAATGTAGACCTACAGATTTGATCTTTGGTACATAGTATCAGCTCATGTTGCCTCAACATCAGTGCAAAATTTTTGCCCCTGGGGTCACAATGGGCCACGCCCAAGGACCACTCCCGGATTTTTGTATAGATCTATATAGGGAATTCTTGAAATATCTTCTTTTCTGAAACCACTTCATGGATTTTCACAAATTTTCACTATAATGAATTTTCACAAATTTTCACTATAATGATATTTATATAAGCCTGAGGCTCATTCCTAATTTTAATTGAATTTCATGAAGAACTGTGGTTGCCATGGCAACCAGAAGACATAACTTGTGTTGTTTGCGTCCACAATTTCAACAATCTTCTCTTCTGAAACTTCCAAATGGATTTTCATCAAATTTTACCAAAATGATACTTATGATAGCCAAATGCAAAGTCCTATTTTTTTTCAGTTCCATGAAAAAACACGTCAACCAGAAGGGAAACTCTTTAAAATGTTTTTTCTCAGAAATATAAAGACCTACAGATATTTTGTACATAGCATCAGCTCATGTTGCCTCAACATCAGTGCGAACTATGTGCCCCTGGGTTCACAATGGGTCACGCCCATGGCCACACCCGGATTTTTATATAGAATTATATAGGGAATTCTTGAAAAAAAATCTTCTCTTCCAAAACTAGTCCATGGCTTTTCACCATATTAAATAAAATAATACTTATGTTAGCCTTAGGCTACTTCCTATTTTTTCTTGAATTTCAAGAACTTTGGTTGCCATGGCAACCAGAAAGCATAACTTCAAAATGCATTATTACAGAAACATACAGACCTACAGATTTGATATTTGGTACATAGCATCAGATTCTGGTGCCCAGGGTTACAGATAATGTGCGTAATTACGCAAATAAAATAGATGAAAACCCAATTCTTTTAAAATTCTAGCGTATCAAAAAGAAATTAAAAATTAGGTTACTCAAATATCTGAAACATTGAAGCGTATTGGTACGCAACATTATGAAACCGAGTGATGTTTACAAATACGTTTACAAATATGTTTGACTGGTTACTTGCGAATCCGCAGTATAGACTGCAAACGATTTCCGGTAATTTCCTACTTTGGGTTCCATTCAAATAAAACAAAAAATCCAGTCAGTCTTATTCGTTCATCTCACGCTTTCCTATTTGTTTACTTCAAATATGGTTACACAAGGCAGGAAGAAACGCGTAAACGTTTAAAAAAATACTTTGAGCGGATACCTAACACTGCATGAGAACCAAACGTCAGGCATTTTTCGCGCAATAATTGACGATCTGGAAGTCTGTAGCGGCACCGAGGTTGTAAGAGGTATTTTAGATGAAGTTTTGGACCGTGTTTACAAACCAAAAAAGCACGACAGCGGTATAGTCGATAGCATATAATTCAATTTTGACCGAACATGTTAACCTGTAAAATAGTTCGTGTTTTAATCTAATAGTTAAAAGTGTTAAATCTTTGGATCAATATGATCAAAAATGATTGAATGTTTTTAATTTAATTGTTGAGGAGCTAATGGTAAATCCTGCATATGATAATTGTTAAATGGACATTGTTGCATACAAGAATAGCAGGCATATATACCTGTAAGTACATGTACTGTTATTTCAGTTCCAAAATTAAGTTGAGGAAAAAAAGCAATAACTTAATTTTGATGGAGTAACCATAATTTCATTACTCAAGTAAATTCCTTGAAAAAGTTGATGAGTAAATACCCAATTGACCTTAAACCATATCTGTAGCCCTGGGTGCCTCAACACTATTAACAAATATATGCATCGGGGTTTACATGAGGACACTCCTTGGACCACACCTAGAACTTTGTATGGAACTATATAAGGAAAACAAAATAAAAATCTTTACTTCTGAAACCATTGGTTGGATCATGAAGAACTTTTGTTGCCATGGCAACCAGAATGCATAACTATAAACTGCCTTCTCTTAGAAACATACAGACCTACAGCTTTGATATTTGGTATATAGTATCCTCTCATGGTTCCAGCCATGCTACAACAAACCAAATTCAGGTGAGCGAGTTAAGGCCATCTTGGTCCTCTTGTTTAATATAAGTTTTAATTTCTTCAGCAAGGGTGATTGAGAAATTTCAAAATCAAGCTCTAAACCTGGGTTTCGCATAATGGTTGACTATTTTGGGGTAATTTGTTCTAAACAGACAACTAATTTAAAAAAATTTTTTTAAATTTTTAAAATTAAAAATTAAAATTTATGTTTTATAAAATTAAATATATCAAAGATAGCTAATTCTATGATTTTAGCTGTTTTATTACATATAAGGGGGTCAGTTTAGTCAGTTTACTTTTATGATTTTCAATTTTTAAATTTTTAGAATGTGTTGCAATGTAAATATATATGGTTTTGCAGTATATGGTTAGGACATATATGATGATATATGTTTCAAATATATCTACTAATATAAGTATATGGTTTTGAAATATTTGCTTATGCAAAAGAATAATATTCTCTCTTTATATAATTGCAAGACATTGCAATGTCTGTATACATGGTTTTGAAATATACGCTAACTTTCTCAATATATAATTACAAAAAAACATTGCAATGTTTTATACTTTAAATATCATATAATTATTAAAAGTCTGTATTCCTTACAGAAATATATATCAATAATTACCATACTTTTAGTGACATTACACAAAATATTGAGAGTTTACGTTCAACTATAAGAAAATAATGACAAATTAACCAAACACACTATCAGAGGTGCGGCGCAGTTGAAATGGCGTTGCGGCGTCGACGTCAAAATAACGATACAATTTTGAAAAGTATAGACACTTCGGATTTTATTTTCTTCCGACATGAGTCGTGTCACCCATCTGACGCAAACATTGTTCATACCCAGATTCTGTTTTAGTTTATTATTTACAATTTATTTACTAATTTCGAGGCGCTCATTAATATGGTGAAAACTGATGCGACGGTCTTTCACTACGAGCTTTTCCACTGTTACGATGACGCCACCGTTCGAAGTTTTTGGTAGACCAGACCTGTTATCATCCTTGTTAAAGGATCGCCCGTTTAAATAACACTTAAGTCACTTGTATACCAGCAAATGACACATCGACATCTGATTAGTTGTTGTCTGTATAATTTTCAAATTGTCCTCGTGTGTTTTGTCAAATTATATATACAATCTGGTAATAATCTACTGTTTCTCTGCATCAAACGACTTCATGATTCTACGGTAATACAATACAATGTTCGCCACGCAAACAACCGTTATTTTTGTATGCAGTAAGCAAATCCGTTAAGTCCAGGAAGTGAAGTCAACTTATAGAGTAAACAGACGTACTTATAACGTCGATGGTACTATATTTCATGGCATTATCAATTGATTTTTATGACAGTGATGAAAGCAATCTTTGATTATTTTATGAACTGCGCCGCAAACATCTGATATAAGGGCTAAAACTGAATCTACACTTTTCGCTGTTCAGAATATTCCTCTAAAATTTTGTCCACAATTGTGTAAATCATGAATAAAAATGTTTTAGAATTAGTGTTTTGCATTATATACTTAGGAAATAGTATAAGGAAATATGATGATATTTCATGGATCACTTAAGTATATATATGGTTATGCAATATATACTAAGGATATATTTGATGATATAAATTTTATTCATAACTACAAAGTTAGTTGCTTTGTAAGTATACGTATATGGTTTTGCAATATATGTTAAAGAAAAGGGGGTATTTTTCTTCATGTATAACTGCAAAAATCATTTCAATGTGTGTATACGTGATTTTAAAATATATAAGATACTAATAACAGATACGAAAGACCATGTTTATATGTCCTATTTACACACAAAAGAGCTGCAATGTTAGTAAATATGACCTTGCAAATACGCTTAGGAGTTATAATCTATATTACACATTACAATAAAAGAGAATTGTCAATTTATTTTATATCATTACGAAATAAACAGAAAATATAATGTAACTATAAACATGTTCATAAAATTAGTGTATATGATTAAGCAATTAAGGGTAAAAAGGTATAAAACGTCAATTTATAGCAACACAAAAATGGGTTACTATTTAGGATTTTGAAAAATGTGGTTAAAACAAAATTATATATAGCACCAAATGGTTTCAGCATGTGTTTATATGAATCGGCAATTTATCCCGTGTATGTTTAAGATACAAGACACATTTCATTCATATGTCACTTTAAATGGACTGGCTATGTTTATATATGTATATTTTTAATGATAAAAATAGATATTATATGAATGCAAATATGATTGTTAGATTAGTGTGAATGATTTTGTGATATGTTGTTTAGTAATAAAAATGCATATGTAATTAAAAATGATTTCAGTGTCAGTATTTATATGATTTTGCAACATGCATGTGGGGTTTTGAAATGAAAGGACAGTGTACATTTCATATAAAAGTAAAAGTGCAGCAATATTGGTGTATATTTCTTTGAAAGGTATTGACAGGAAAGACTAAAATATGTATAATTCATAATACATAATAGCAAACGTATCAGTGCGAATTATGATGAAGAAATAACAAAAAAATCATTGTGTACATAATATGATATGCTATATCATTGTCCTAATGTATCGGTTATAATATTAATTGACAGTCATTGCCCGACCCTGTTGATATGATTTGTGGCCCTGCCCTTTGCAATTCTATATAATTACGTATTTGTCTTATATTCATATGCATGTGAACATCTTCAAGCTTTTCTCAATCATTTTGTGTTCATGTATGCTGGTATTGCTTTTTGTACATACATGGCTGCAATGAAACATGATTTTGCTAATCCTTGCTAATAATGATTTTCAAATTTGTTATCTTGATATATGATTTGAACATAGATGAAATACAGTCCCGGTGGGCTAGGCGCTCTTCCTTTGACACGCATCTCTGTTTGCCTTATACATTTGAATATTGTATATGCACATGTCATGTAAATAATAATTATTGTATTTTATCATAAATTATCTTATTAATATAATTTTTACTTAGGTCTTTATCAAATACCTACTTCTATTAACACTCTCTATTCTTCCATTTCCGCGTTCAATGCATTTGTTAGGACCCAATTGATCATATATCAATATCACAAGTAGCACGCCAAAAACTAACATCACTGTATCAAAGGTGACATTAATTACAATGATATGTTTTAATCACTCACGTAAAAAGATTGCCTGAGAATTCGTAATTAGATATGTTGATTACTTAATGTGCTAAGTCAGGAAACTATTTTAATGTCCCGGAACTCTGACGTATAACCTCCAACTGAAGAGCTTCATTTTTTTTTTTGGGGGGGGGGGGGGTAAGGTTCATTACCGAGGTAAAATGATATTTAATATAGGTACTTGCTTCATTACTCATTATCAAATTTTAAACGTGTTGTAAAATTTTATATTTTTAAGTATTTATTAAACAATAAAATGCTAATTTTTCATGCAAGTCAAATGATTGTAGTTAAATTAAGTTAGACGGTACATTTATAGAGATCTAGACTGTTTAAATCGCAGGAAATAAAAAAAAAAGATATCGGACTTTCCTGCCAGTTTTTCTGATCTATAGAAGTTGCATTTACAATGAAATACTAGATACCTGCTTATGTACACGTTAGGCCGTGCAAACGTTATTTACCAAGCTGATTGCTTAACCCTTTATCTTATGAATATTCATGCACAAATTCTATACTTGGATTTTTGACTTGAATATTGATTTAATGAACAACACAGTGGATTCTGTGTGGAGTCTGAGCTACAATATTTTATGAGCAATGAAGGGAGACCCTGGTCAGACAGCGGCTCTAATAGGAGCTGTCTGATCTGTGTCTCTTCAGTTTGCCGATGTGTCAAAAAGAGTCTACATTTAGTTAAAAGGCTTAACAAGTTTGATGAGTATTTTACTGCATTTGAAATTTCATTTCCTATGATTCAGATAAAAGCTTACTACGCACTTGTCAAAGAAGCTTCTTTATGCTCAATGTCTCAAATGATTCATCTGTTATATCAAATTATTTGACAGTAAAAATGAAACTTTCAACGCAGTAAATGAATCATTTTACCTTCACTCTTTATTAAGGCTGCTGGGTGATTTTGCTTCCTAAAATAAGTGTCTTTCCGCGTACACAATAAACAGGGAGAGAAAAACTATCTTTTGTCAGACAGACAATTAATGGGATGATGAATATAGTTCATTCTAAGCGTGTTGTGGTCTGTATGATAAATTTATCAGTGTTGTTTAAAATTTGAAGTGCTTTCTGGTGCTATGATTGAGGTTTACCAATGGGAAATAATTTCCATACTTGATTTGCAGTGAGGTTTAAATGATAATAGAATACTGTATAGCATGCAGCGTATGGGGATACATATTTAAATTTATAAACCATGTGTATCACGAGTCAAAGAGAAGTTACTCATCTTTAGGAAATAAAATTGATAAATAGGAATTATTAAATATATCTTATTATCAATCTGTGAGACTCAAAAATAAAATAATGTCGATTATTCGAGAATATCATCATTCTTCCGGGGTATTTCCCTAGTCCTACCAGAAGCTCATTTACTTCCTATGAATAATATGTTTTAAGTTTGTTCTGTTTTCGGGGGCATGCGAATTTTCAAAGATATTCTATTTACACTTTGATTCTTCAATTGTCGCACTTAAGAAGTATTGTTATAAATGCACGTAATGCAAACCAGATAGGTGATTATATATACACAATGCATTCCATTCTTGAAACAAAGCGACACTATAACGTAGACCAACTTGACGCCTGGTCAACCTGTGTGACAGCTTAATTGTTCAGCCAGTTAGAACCGGTTTGGGGCAGACGAGTATGTGGTTTGGGAATAGAACATATAATGAAGCTTCCTCGGTAATATCATTTAACATTCACCTCTGGTGTGATATAAATACAGGCGCCATCCTCCACTTCAAGGCATTGTAGTTTAACCTCACAGAAAGCTCTTAGGCCGAGCAAAGTCTTATTTTTTTAGCCTTTATACAGTACGAAAGGAGATTGATTACAACAATGAAGGTCACAGTTTTTGTCTTTTTATGCTTTGCCCTCGTGCTAGCTGTACAATGTCAGTCATCAGGAAACGTGTCTCCGCTACTCCTACGGGCGATGGCATCCCGGGGACAGGGAAGTACGGATATCTGGACACTGCATGCCATTAATGGCGCCTTTGGTGAGTAGATATGAAACATTTGGACCATTAACCATTACTTTAATAAATGTTTAATTCAATCTCGCCAAAGAAATAGTTTTTTTGTGTAATTTGTGTGTGTTGTAGAGTTTTTATAGTTTTAAGGTTGTTTGGAGTGGCTTATCTTTTTGAATTGTTTCTGCTTTCTTAGACAGTAATGAAGAAAAGAAGTTCTGAGATTCTGACCTAATCTTAAATCTACAGAAATAAAATCCAATTTTTTTATATTCAGCTACATACATACTATGAGACAATAACCATCTGTATAGACCCGACTAAATATCGACATGAAGAGAATGACTTACATATGCCATCAAATACACACATATTTTATTTACTATAAATAACATAGTTTTGCACTTTAATAGGCTGAAATAGAGGATATGGGTTTATGGGGCCGCTTAACATTTTTTAAGGCACTGATATTTCTTTGGAACATTTTTGAACTACTTTTCATTGCATGAATTGAGGCAAATGTTTCATTTTTTTCAACAAAAACATTTGTGTAGAGGTTACTGCATAAGTATATTGCCATATACAATATATCCAACGGCTGCAAAATAAATTCTTGTTTCTGTATGTACATATGTGGTTATTTCGTACTTCCTTACTTTTATCATATTTGTCAACGTGTTTCGCCTTAAGGCAGTCGAGGCGCTACATATATTGGGCCGTAATTTTAATATTACATCTTTGTATTTACTCTTAAAATATTATCTTAAATTAATTAGATCATAAAATAAGATAGTGTATTGAGAATTCGTGAAATAAAAATGTATCTCATACAATTTATTTTTAAATATACAGTTTTTTCCAATTGATTATTTATGATAGATTTACTTGCAACTTTTTTTCACTTCTCACTTACAGGTGACAAGATGAGAGACATGGCCTATTGCCAATGGCTTAACCTTCCGACTTTCTACTGCCTTACTGGAGCCATAAGCCTTTAGCTTCGAACAAGGAAATACGGATCTTGAACGCTGGGTGTTGATATCAATGTACTCATCTTGATGTGTTTTGTGACATGACATATCGTGACATTCATTTCATTCTTCTTCATCCTTCGATACATCGCATTAACGTGAGGCTCTCGGGTAAATCTTCAAATGGACTGCGTCGTTTCTATGGAAACTAAGCACTAAGACTGATTAATATGATGAAATTATTTATTGAAATTGTTTCAATTTTTATACCCTGCAATATTTAATTCGTTTATTTTACTTTTATGTAATGGTTTAATTAAAATAATAAAATTCAGCGCTTTTTCTTGTATATCTGTTGTCATGACTTTCACATACGCAAAGTACTGGTCCAAACAGGAACCATTGAGACGGATCATTTTAAGTTCCAAATCGATCATAAAATGACATATATACTATAATCACCAATAAAAATAAAGTAAAAGACAGAACTTTTCACACAACTTTTGACACACACTATTTTACCAAGGGAACTGTTACTTACTTTAATGTGAATTACTGCATGTAATTGGTAATTCACATTAAATCAATCCTTGGCAATAAGATTCGAATCCCACCAATGCCTGTTCTCAGTGTGGCCATACCACGTGGTATGGCCACACTTAAGCTACGCGAAAAGTATATTTTGAATCAGTTCAGAGGGAAAAGACTGCTTTAAGTATTTTATTTCATTATCAATTTTAATGTTATTTAGCGCATGCGCAGCGGATAATTATGCCCTACACAGATCTCGATGAATCTTTTGTCATATATACAGAGATATTCTTAACATTCGGGAAAACCTTCCGAGTTCATGAATTTTTTTTTTTTGCTAGCACGTAAAGCACATATAATGTTTTCCCGAATGTAAGGTTACACTGTTCATCTGACAAAAGAATCATTAGGGTTTTTGTGTAGTGGACGATTTTCCGCTTCACATGCACTATATCCCATTAAAACTGGTAAACAAATAAATTACAGCAGTTTTCCTTTTCGAATCGAGGCAAATAATGCTGCTTGTGTCAGCTTAAAATGACGTCATATACCACGTGGTATGGCCACACTGTGTTCTTAAAGTAACTCGTTCACAGATGGCCAAGGAGTTTGTATTGGTTTTTAATTACACAATGTTTTACTGAGAAGCGAACAGTATGAAACTTTATCAAACTACGGCTGTAAAACTGTAAATATTGTCGCCTTTTATCTTCCTTTATCTTATACCTTTCGTGAAGGTATGCAATGCAAATATTTTGGAATCCAATTTAGTCATAAACACACTTTTTTCATACTCAAAACATATTAAAAATCTAGGAAGTTTTGGAATGATATGAATACCAGTGTTAAAATAAATAACAAAAAATCCAATTGGTATGTAACCTCAGAATGTATGATTCAGGTGCGATATGATTTGTTTGAGCGTCACGACCGTGCAAAAAAAAATATCTGAGGGCTGAGGGTTGACGTGCGTGCACAGGTCTTGGTATAGAGCCATTAATATATTGGCTAGTTCAGGAAGACAGATATTTCCTTCGCCGCAACTTAAAACTGCCTTATTAACTTCCTTATATTGCATCTTGGGATAGTAAAGAGAATGGGGCTTGTTCAGTGTTAGTATAACTTTATGTATTTACATGCCACCAGTTTAAGTTTTCGGAACTGTAGATATTTCAATAGATAAATAACTCAAGTAGTCCATCATTAGATCGTGAAATCTCGACAAATATCGGTAGTTTCCGTCAAAAGATGATCTCGAGTTCGCATCTTACTAAATATTACTACTGTAAAATATTTTTACACTTATTTCTCAAAACAAATGGTTAAGTTATAAGGTATTAATCAATAGTGGGGGAAATTTGAGTTGATATTAAAAAAAGACAAATTTAAACTTTAGCGTAGAGACTATTTACAGTACACGAAATATACAATAGACAGCGGACACAGTCGAAAAGTCTTTGTTCATTTAATTGTTTTTGTGTTAAGATTAGGATATTTCAAGTGTTTTACTTCTATTCCTATGAAAGAAATGCGACTAAACGCTGCTGCGTAAACAGCCCTTTTTGAGATTAGTTCCCTGTAATTTCAAAAACAACAATAATTCGGCACGGGGTACAGGTTACAAATATGTTTTGTTTCCCCCAAAATGCATGGTGGCCCTCTATTTTATAGAGTTTAATACGAAATTTTGGTTCCGTGAAAAATATTGTGAAGGTTTCAGTTTTCTGTTATTGTTAGTTGTTTATTTTGCATTTTTTTTAATATTTTGTTCGATGGCATGTTAATTTTAATTATCTATTCCGATGTATATGAAATCAACATTATATCATATATGAAAAAATTGCGTTTAATTTATTCCTACAATATATGACAACTTCATTTTCCGTCCATTATACTATACAGAAATACACTCAAAACAGGGTTTCAAAGGTTTAAAACAGAAAGAATGGTCAAAGTATAGGTTTGGAAACCGTTCGAATTTGTGACTTTTCTGAAAAGTGCTTAAGTTGGATGGTTTACCTTAACTACGGCTGGAGAGGCAAACAAAACATGGGCCAGAATATCGAATTGTGAACTATTACTGATTTTTTATTTGACATCTTTGCCTATTTCCTGTTTGGAGCATTTTTAGCAGAGTGGCCTTTCTTAGCTTTTGATAAGATATCTACTTTGTCGGCAACTATTAGTATAAACATATATATACAGATTTTTTTTGATTTTTTTTTTAATTTTGCAAGGCAACTTTCAAGTCTGAATGAATGATTGGACCTAAAAGTCTCGCATTACTAAACCACGCTATACAAATAATTCGAAGCAAACAAGTATGTGTTGTGTTGAATTTCAAACAAATACACTGCTTGAGCAACAAGCGATAGAACATTAAACAGTTATAATCTTTAATATCAAAATTCTCCTAGCACAGTTCTCTCAACGGCCCCACAACATCGTCGCACCGTCACATTTTCGCGTAGGAAAAAAATGTTCTATTAGACAAATACCTTGCATAGCTTTTGTATACACGATTCGTCCATAAAAGTATTTTGCTACAAAGTCTCGTGTCATTTTTGATTAATATGTGGTGGCTTGTTTGTGGCTGCTCACTGTTAGCGATGCAGGCAGCTTCGCCTAGGTTTTGTTTATTTTTAGATCAAAGGACAACGCAATTCGCGAAAAAAAAATACTTTCCGTTCATGCGCGACGGCTATATATGCTCCAGCCACCGGTATTTTTGTTATTGTTGTCGAGTGCGCTGTTTGGGTAATTAGCACTAACGATCACTGTCAGATTTAACTGCATTTTTACAAGAAGCGGATTTTAGTCATGCATCGTTCGAGCGTGTACAAAATTGCTGTAGTGTGTCTGCTGGTTATGGCAGCTTTTGTCGTCTGCACAAGTGGCCAGAGACCGAGGGTCACCGGCAGCAGTAATAATTTATGGCCTCTCTTGGCCGCTGGTTCAGGTATGTTGGTGGCTTTTTTCTCCAAATGTTAAACTAGCTTTTGAAAAAAGACGGTTTCACATTTTATAATCTTAGTGATATAATATTTTGTTGTTGTTATTTTGTCTGTTGCTGTTTTGTTTTTGTTTGCTGTTGTTTTTGTTTTGTTGTTGTTGTTGTTTTTTCGCAAATATAAAAATAGATAACATCAAAGGGCTAAAAGCTATTTTATTCATATTCCAATTAATTTAGAAAGTAATTACAGTTGTCTTTATTTGTGATGCCTAATTCAACTTGTTCGTTAAAATCCACCAATTTAATGTTTTATTACACCAAATTACGGACTGCACATTTTAAGTTTCAATACATATGGCAATTAAATGAGTTAAGCCAATAGCATCATAATTTACCATACACAATCTTACTGCTTTTAATCAGATATTTGTTTGTTTATGGTATGAGTGGATTTGTTTTCCAAATCTTCAAATATTTGAGCCCTTGTCACTTTTTAAAGGGTTGTTAGCAGTTCTGATAGAAAAATTTTAAAAAATGAAAAGATCCGCTTATTTGATAAGATAGCAATTCACATGATCAATAGAAACACATCTTAGATTATTTTTTATGCTTTCAGTCCGTTTCCAATAGGAGTTATATCCCTATTCAACTAAACTTCGTATTTCTACAAAATAAATAAAGACAAACGTTTGGTAAAAAAAAAACGAAATTCCGGTCAACACAAAGTTTTTATTAACTTTTGACATGGACTTCTTTAATTCCAAAGTATCAAAGAAAGACGTATCGAAATACACTGGGTGAATGAAAAAATATATATATCATTTGAAATATAAGTTTACAGAGTAAAGGAAACATAGATGCAATATTTCTATTAACATTTCGGAAAATGGCATACATATTGCAAATTAAATATTTTTCGTTGTCATGAAATAAATTTTGTTTTGGTGTTTTTGAGAACACTTATTTGTGGATTCAATGTAGAAAACGTCATGTCTGCTTTTTTAAGAGATTGGAATAAACCGCATCCGCGAAATCCCCGAAATTAAATCCCATAGTATTTACCATACACTATCAAATAAGTTCATTTGTGTTTTTAGCTATTCCGATACAATTAAATTGTCCAAAAAAAAACAACTCAAACATGTATGTCTTTAAACTGCAACAAACCTGTTTGTTTGTCTTATAGATGCATGTCTTGAATCCATTTGTGTATTCACTGTATGGTGGTGGATAAATCTAACTGCAGTCTTGTCATTTTCACTTAAAACCTCATTAATTCCAACTTTTCTATATTATTTCGTTAATCACGACATTGTGTTGTAAAGCCAAAATAAAAGCTGAAAATTTCTCAACGCCAATACGCATCAATAGACCATTTCATTCCGAAATGAGACGTAAAACTACGTAAATCAACGAGCACTTTCCGAGCACTTAATCTACATTTCACAAATTGAGAAAGAAACAGCGCTTTAAAGTAACTGATTGGTCGAATTTTACCGGGTATTGCCGATCCTCTGGAGAAGTATATACGCCACGCAAATGACAGGAAGGGGAAGTAACCACTTCTCAATACGATATTTATTTTCTGTTACAGGAAACGACGCCTTTCGAGACTTCTGGCTTTGTCGCAACACCAACATTTGGGTCTGCCTTATGTATCTGCAGTAACCATTGTCATGGTGACACGTGGAGACATTTGGATGCATGTGCTTGATTCATAATGGACGGAGAGCGCACGCGCTATTTCCGAACATTAAAACACGGCTGTCACTGGAAATCTAATCAATATACATGTAATTTTTCACGGGTTATTGAATGTTTATAACCACTGAATGTTTTAATATGTTCAATTGTATAAATTTGTTTTGACATAATTTGAATTTCAGAAGCCACTGTGTTTAACCATAAGTCACAGAAAATACGAATGGTTATAAAACCCAGCCGTGGATAAATTTTAAGGATATCAGAGATTCGCCTTTCGCTCTTTTTGCGCTGCACGTGGTAATGGAATTACAAAAAGTCTTTGCTTGCTAAGTTTCGTTATTATCTGTCCGTGTCCTAATCTTCCTGAATGTTTTGTAGTCACAGCACTTACTTATATGTTAAATGTCATTTTACATTTTCTTCTGTTCTATTCCTTGTATAAGTCGATATGTATTTACATTTTTTTGTATTAAAGAGAACTCAAATTAATGTATACCTTATCCTTAATTCCATTATTTTAGCAAACAAAAATATTTCCCAAAAATATTTGATTAAATGTGTATTTGATAGGAAACACACGCAACATACACTTACAATAATGCTGATTTACGCATTTATTATAAGAAAAGGACGTTGTAACCTTACAAAACACGAGGTAAACACAACGTTCAACATTTTTACACGTGTGTGTGTGTTAAAATTTGATATTACAAATGTGAACGACATCCTTATAACGATATTAAAATGACACTTATATAGTCAAAAAAATGATAGAACGTTATATACGTAATGATATAAAAAAAGAAATAGAAAACAGGGTGATAATGATAGTTTCAGATCATGTAACTTTATTGAATTATTTATTGATTTTATATTTTATGTGGTTTAATATTACGTTATTATATTAGAACGTCGCCTTTGCAGATTAAAGTTATCTTACAAATAAGAAAACATACGATTTCACATTTCACTTGGCTATTCCGTATCGAAAGCATATATATATATATATATATATATATATATATATATACACGGCTTTGTCACACCCTACAGAGCTCCCTTACAATATATCTCCACGGGTATCTATATTTGAATATGACTATGAATAAGAGCTGTATGCTCCATTCGGTTTACTTGTTGATTTTATCCGGATAGAGCTCTCCAGTTATCTGACGCAAGATAAAATTCATTTAAATTCATTGTATATGCAGAACGTGAGGATGCAGTAGCCATGTAGTGTTGGGATGAGACGTTGGCTAACTGACAGGCTGTGTTATGATATTAAGGGGTTACAACTTGACATTATGAGGCCTTTTCAAGTTATTTAGTCATGGGGAAAAAGTTGTATTCTCGAGTTAAGAATTATTTTATGGGGTTAAAATGATTAGAGAAAGGGGAATAAATCAGGACATTGTTAAAGATATGTATGTTTCTTTGCCGTGCTCTGACCGACTTAACAGAATCGGTACTGACTCATTTTTTAGCCTCAGACCGAAGATTTTTTTTTCAGTTCTACGATTTTGGTCTTTCTGCATTTTCAATCGGATTTTCTCCACAATTTTCATTCATAAATGTAAAACAAAACAATGTTTGATGAAGCAAATGAAGTCTTAATAACTTGTTCATCTATCAGCTTTGTCATTGTCAGAGTTAAATATTGATAAAAAAAATATCTCTAAAAGCTATCCACCTTAAAAGTTCTAGGTCGGATTACTGCAAACAAACATATTTTTAATGATGGCATTATCCCTACTGTTTTTACTCACTGGGTCAATTATCAAAACGTCTTTGATCAATATCTCATTAAAACCTCCATATTTTTGTTTGCTGGGTCTAAGGTCATTGGCCAATGTCCTTATAGGTTTGAAAGTATTGACATTTTCTTAAATTAAAGTCAGGACTGACGACAGATAGACACACAGACACAAATCGAATGCCTTGCTGGCTAATCATTCAGCATGCCATACGCCACACAGGGATTCGTGCCAAATCCCTGTGATACGCCATTGAATGGTCAGCCGAAAATGCTCGTCTTACACTCTCTCGTACCTACTTCCTCAACGGGGGACCTGAACTCGTTTGGACAAATAACTTACAATTTGATCAAAGTACATAACAGCTGTATTTTACTTTAAATAAGCCTTTTTGTATAGATTTCGGGTGCTATTCAGCAAATACAGATAGGTATATATATATTCGAAGTTAGCTCTATGGGGTGTGCCGCAGCTTTGTACATTGTTTGATGACTTGTAGTGTTAACCACACGTGTTGTCGTGTTGTCTAAAAATAGATAGTTGGGAAAGCAATTAGACGATGACATCTGACATTTACATAAAGGTATTAAAAGTCTGAACTTTCGAGAAATAAATTAATATTTGATGTTTGATTTTTTTTAATTATCTATTCAAGCCTAAATGCTTATTTCAAATAACAGTAAAAGTAATTAGATTCGGGCTAACACATCAATCACAGAAAATCTATAAAATATATTTTGCAAGACGTATTTTATATGAAATCAAGTGCGTATATGATATGATATGAGCGGTGAACTTTAAGAAATATTTTTGCATGATGTATTAATGTTTTAGATTTTGGCGGTGAATATGCATAAACTTGCAAAAATGCATTTTGTTGGGCGGGGGTGGGTATAGCTAAAGACGACCGAAAATATAAAAGAAAATCAATGAATATCCGGAAACAAATATTTCGCCGTTGACAGATCGTATAATCGTTATAGCTTTAACCCTTTCCCTAATAGAGGAAACCATGAAAAGACCTATGCGAACAGCATAAAACCAGATCAGCCTGCGAGTAACTCGAAGGCTGATCAGGTTTTATGCTGTTCGCTGCTCCTCAGTGGTCTGGAAATGAGGACTTTATAACTAAATTTGGTAAGGTTTAACTGTGGTTTTCTGCAGATCAGGCTTTATGTGGTACCTATTGAGTGCGTCAAAATGAGTCTATATGAGGGAAAGGGTTAAATTATCTGTTGTCGACTCTGAACCTTTAATGCTTATATGTTTCTATTGTCCCACACAGGGTTTTGGGACTGGGGTTATGCCCCCTTTTACAATCAAAGACAGAAAGAATTTTTTTTTTTTTTTTTGGGGGGGGGGGGGGAGAATAAACAATTCATTGAAAAATGCAGTCATTGAAAAATTGAAAAATGTTTCGTTTATTTATTTGATCTTTGATAGGTTATATATAATATAAGGTAGCCTCAAAATAGGTGTTTGCGGTACTACGTGACGCGTTTCGCAGCATGATGTTTTCACCAACTTAGGGTAGTTTCATAAGTTATTCCCATGAAGTTAGCGCATGCGAGGAGAGTGAATGCGATCTACTGTCTGTCTCGGTATTGCTTGTGATGAGGAATCCAACCATATGTTTTTTACCATCAAGGATTGTATGCATTGGGTGACCATGCGTCTGAAGATGGGTATTGATAGATTTAATACACACATATTGTTAAAAATCGAATTCTTTGTCAATGACCATTTGTGGACGAGCTACTTTAACGTAGTTCCTGTACTACACAAACTGTGGTAAGGTCATTAGGAATAAATGTATTTTAATATCACATAAATGAATATGTCAAGTGTGTTATTTTAATGGTTATGTCGGTGACATATGTTGATGAAAATTATGTAATAAATGCTGTAGTATCTCAACGCAAGTTTGCCTTACGACCGTCAACAAACAACGATATGTCAGAGAGAGCCCATTTGCATGTTATGACAGGAAAACAACATGTATTAATTTGAAATGTAAAAATGAACGTCAACCGAATGTCTTGCGTCAGACTTTTTATCACCGTTGAAGACGTCAGGACAATAAGATAAATTTAAAGAATTACAGTAGCAAGAAAATCTATGGCATAATGTTTAATTATTCATACAAAAATACCTACTTATAATTTTCACATAAATCTATAATTCTCCTCATGTTCGTTGCCATGGGGACCTCCGTGGCCGAGAGGGTAAAGTCCCTGACTTTAACACTAACCCAGCCCCTCACCGCGTGGGTTCGAATCCCGATAGGATCATTCAGATTTTCATGTGAGGAAGCCTTTCAGCTGGCTTGCGGTAGGTCGGTGGTTCTACCCGGATGCCTCCGTGCATTTGGGGTCTTCCTCCACCTGTAATTAGCAGAACGTCGCTATATGACTGAAATACTGTCGAAGCGACGGTACACTCAAATAGTCAATAGTCGTTGCCATGACATTCATACAGTCTTGTTTACTTATTGGTTATATTTTTATGTGAATTGTTACGCGATAGAGAATTAGGTGAAACACGCGAAATGTTCACCCACAGTCTTAACACATGGGAAACATTTTATATAACATAACAGAGCGGTACTTTTAAATGTTTTAAAGTGTGTAATGTTTTAGTTTAAACATATTTATTCCTATCATACACTTCAGCATAGTAAATATCATTCGAGCAGTTTGAGATAGGATGTCGTACAATACTCTTCTAAAAAAACCAAAAAAACAACACGTATTTGCACAATAATGAAGCATTTTAAATGGATATATAAAAATGTCATGATAAAAACTAATGATAATCAAATTATATTCATGTTTGTAAGAAACCTTTTCTAAAATGTTATATCAAAGTATGTGATTAAAAATCCAAGGTCAGTTGTTATCTTCACTTTACTGGTTTACATATGGACGTCTAGCTCGGTTAAGGAAATTGCAACATAAACTCGCTTAACAAATCGGTAAAAAATATGCGAATTTTTATACCATTTTAAACAATATGTCAGTACAATTCATGAATAATGAATATTTTTTCCACATCCATTGTTTATATACGATATTTTCTATATGCGAAATATGCATTAGACTTATAAATACTTTATAATAAACCATGTTTATTAACTGTAACTGAAAAACGCTAATATTTTTTTAGAAATATAGAAACAGTAACTAGGAATTTATGTATTTTACATGAGTTTTGTTTGGTTTTTCTAAAATAAATCTGAAAATACGTTTAAACTAAAAGGTGTTATGCTTTGTTTATCAAGTGTCATCCTTACAAAAGTTGCATACATGTGAGAAACATTTTCGTGTAGAAAGTGTATTTCCCCAAAGGGTAAGCTGGACAGTTTACAAAACACAATTAAAATCCATGGCCTATTACGTCAACAAGTTTGTTGTACTCACGATGTAGGTGAGTCAGAGGATTGTGATCCCATGACAAGAGGCTTGCAAAACATCTAACATCACGTGTCTATCAATAAAACTTGACTCACAAACCTAACACTTTAATGGAGTATATCAAGGGGAGATAACTTCAACCAACCAGCATTGTCACTTTCATTACCGTAGGACATGAGGCATTAGATTGCTTGTATTTTTCTTCTTTGCGATGAAAAAAGGGTTACAGCAATTCGAAAAAAAGCTATACATCTTTTTTTGTGTAGATGTTGTGTGTGGGGGGGGGGGTGGAGGAAGAGCCTCCGTAGAGCCTCCCAGGTGCCTTCGACGTTGATTTTTCTCATCCAAACCGCATGCATATGACATGAAAATATCACACGCAGTCTGAATTAATATTCTTTGAGATAAAATGTTGCTATTGTCATATAATGTTGGTAGGGATGCGTTTGTGTTATGTTCCCCACTGTTAGTATTTGGTTGTAAATGATTGGTAAAAGAACCTATGTTGCAAGAAGAAAAGCAACAAATGAGCATCTGTATCCTCTTCAAACATTAATAATCCATCCATTGCAAACATATCATAAAGATAGAGGTAACTTAATAAGAAGTAGTCAACTTTTTTGGCAAAATGGCGATCTCTTTTAAAGGCCCCTTATTCTTCCTCAAGCAGGGTACATTCTACGGACAGAAAAAGCAATGTGTGTGCTACAGATTTGTTCCGAGAACGTTATTACAATGCATAAATCAGAAAGAATCTTTTACTTAAGATCAATCAGTTGTTCACAAAAATAACTAATTTGCATGTTCCGCATATCTTCGTCAATTTTCTGACGTTTTCCATAGACCCTCCGTATGCCTCCGTTAACGAATCACGAGTGCACAAAGTGATGACGAAGCAGATAAACAAATTGTGATTCGACGTCGGTTTTTCAAATTCATTTTTTTATCCGATTAAAGACCGCCTTCGGGAAAACTCGCCAGTGCAAAATGTAAAATACTGAAGTGCGTAATTTAATCAACATTCAAATGCGTCAAACTCTTATTTTACAGCAAATATTTGCACATAATGTACTATTTGTATTAGGCAGCAATATGTCTATGTTATTTTATATTTTCTTTTTCGTGAAAATTGAATCATTATGAAATATAATGGGCCTTTACATTTCATGTCAGTAAGATTTTCCTAGTAAAGTATGATGATATATAGAATATAGATCTATGTAAGACACATTTCAGGAAATGTACGTATGTTATGTACAATGTATTTAAAATCAACGGTATCCTAAAATGACTAATTGGTCACACTGATTCGAATCTTTGAATTTGTCGGTAATTATTTAATATTGAAACACTTTAAGTGTAAAAATATGACTGCCATACGACTTCCCGTTGCAAAAATCTTTTGACAGGCTTACCTTTAGACAGTTACGATGAAGTTGTTAGTTTGGTGGTAGTTTGGTTACAATGATTCCATTAATAAAACATATCAGATGTTTTAATTTGCAATGCATGAAGATATGGACGTACGAAATATAAGAATGTAGTAAACAGGAAAATGTTAAATTGTCTTAACAACATCAGCATCAGTAGCGCATCATCTTCAAAATTTACGACACTAAAAGCATCATCATCATCATCATCATTGTCATCATCATAACAATAACCACAATCGCTACTTTCAGCCGAACAACTAATGTTCCGTTAACCTGACGTCAACATTTGCATGTTGTTGTTGTTGTTGTCAATATCAATGATGATGTGTTAATTCTATTTAACTTTGTGGCGAAAATGAAAATAAGGAATATAGGATATCGATGTGCATAACGATTTTCTGAATTGTCCGCAAAATCAACTCCCATCAATGTCCATAACTGTCGTCTTGTTCTGTGGCACCCATGCATGGCAGAAACATCTGTAATACACTCAGGCATTTACATTTATCGAAATTCAAATAAAACGTGTAAGAAAGGTAATAGTTGGAAGTGCCTCTGTTTAATTTATTATTCACGTGACCTTTAACTGCACTACAGACCTTGTCGTTGCATAAGGTCAAATACTAATTGCTGACACAAATGCTAAGTACTCTAAATGCCTTATTGCATACAATGCATAATGAACCATGTCAATCTGTCATTTTATGTCATTATTAATAACTTCGTTAGACTCCGCCATGTCTAATTTGATCATGCAGGGGCCGCGTACACAAAACATAAACAGTGAAAACTTTAAATCAAATGAAAATTAATTAAGCGAAGCGACGGTAAACACATTATATATATATATAAACATATATATGTAAAGAAACAAAGCCATTGTAATATTCACACAAAAACATGAAGCTTCAGTTCTTCACATCACATTGTTGTTGTTGTTGTTGTTGTTGTTGTTGTTGTTGTTGTTGCTGCTGTTGTTGTTGTTGTTGTTGTTGTTGTTGTTGTTGCTGTTGCTGTTGTTGTTGTAGTAGTAGTAGTAGTAGTAGTAGTAGTAGTAGTAGTAGTAGTAGAATTTGGGAGAAACAATTATGACGAGCAGTTCCCCTCTACACCAGTCAATATTCTAATATCGAATTATTTTCACAATTGATGCACGACAGAATCGGTTCTAGATCGGAAATCATTATACTGGTAACATATTTGATTCCTGATGTCGACAGATATGCATTTATTTTCAATGTATCACTTAGTTAACATGATTAATAAAGGGGTTCGATTTTTCAAGTTAAAGGCTTCAAGCAAGATTTTGGCTGGTTATTGTTCTACCCGGGTGCTTCTGTGCCCTAGGGCTTTTCCACCACCCGTAATAAGCTGGGCCGCACACATTGACTGAAATAACGTCGAGCTCCGGAACAACCGCAGTTAGAAAACGCAGCTGCATTTAGGTAGTTAATGAAGGTATTTTATTGGTCACATACGACAATAATACAGTTCACATCATATAATACAAAGTAGGATTAAATCAAATGCATACATTTTATTGAGATTTTCTCCTTTAAAAAAGAAAACCTCAAATGTCTCAATCGAATATGCGTTAGATACAACCCAAGACAGGTCGTCATTAGAACAATGCATTAAGAAATTATAATATAATATTAAGTCAATTAGACTGGATTATAATATCATGTCAAAAACAGTTTTTCAAACCCGCCTAAAACAAGATGTCCGAGTATAAAATATTACATGGGATTTTGGTCTGTTATCAACAGTTATCCCCCATAGAAATATAGCGTTAATATCACCGAACACAAGAAAAGAAACCCATGTTGTCTTGATAATGAAGGTAATGTTTGTTATGCAAATCTTATCTAACGAGATATAAATTCACGAGATAAATCCCGCCTGGTGTGTTTACAGATTTAGGATTAACGTTTCATCAACAGTTCTTTCAGTTATATGCAGAGAGACAAAAAAAGGCACTGCCTTACTGTGATATGACTGTGATATGACTTTAATATGACTGTGATATGACTGTGATAAGACTGTGGTGAGAATGATATCACCTGTAGTCACATTACCCTGACAACAGAACAACCAGTCATGTAACAACCCTTTGATACTGATTCCGAGGAAGCAGTATTTTATAACGTTGGTATATCTCGGCCAGGGATTGTACTTTCGACCTACATGGGATCTTGGGGACCGGTCAAAGATCAGTTTATCGACCTTAAGCCTAAAATACACTATACGTGTGTCCAGGCGGAAGCAGACTTAAACTGAAGAATTCCTGTCCTACTTTAAAGCAAAAAAGAGGAAAAACTGAAATGATTTATTACTCTTTGAAGTTACTGAAGCTAGATGAATAAATAATCTTGGTTGAACCATAGTCAGAGTTACTTAATTTATTAGATCATTGGACGCGTTTATTATACGATAAAACACATTTAATGAGGTACTGACGCCCTGTGATCCGTTTTGTCGACAAGTTGACATGGTTACCTACATTTTTTCATCTACGGAAATGTAAAATTACTTACGTTTATATATTATTTCCTCATTAAAAATCAGTATTCCATACTAGGAAGATTATAAAAGCATACAGGTTTATTTTTTTCAGTATTACTGAAGATTTTTTTTTCTAAATGGATTAAACTACGGCATAAGATATTTAGAATTTTGTATTTTAAGATAATCATAATTATTTTCCCAATATTTGAAACTATCTCTATTTCTATGACTTAAGTACAGTGAAACCTCTTTACAACGGCATTCATTACAACAGCAACCTCTGTATAACAGCAACATCTTTGTAGGGGCCGCCGTGGCCGAGCGGTTACAGTCGTGGACTACAAATCTCTCAGCCCCTCACCGCTGTAGGTTCGAATCTCGGTAGGGACTTCGGATTTTTCATGTGAGTAAGCCTTCCAGCTGGCTTGCGGTAGGTCGGTGGTTCTACCCGGGTACCTCTGTGTACACGGGGTCTTCCTCCACCTGTAATTAGCTGGACGTCGCTATATGATTGAAAAACTATCGCAGCGACGGTTAACCCCAATACAACAACAACATCTTTATAACAGCAGTAGTCTTGAAAACTAAAATCCATAATCCTTTTATGTGCCTATTCTTTGGGGCCGATAGGGTAAAGTCGCTGACTTTAACACTCACTCAGCCCCTCAGGGGTTCAGGGCTCGAATCCCGGCAGGGTCATTCGGATTTTCATGTGAGGAATCATTCCAGCTGGCTTGCGGTAGGTCGGTGGTTCTACCCGGATGCCTCCGTGCATTTGGGGTCTTCCTCCACCTGTTAATAGCTGGACGTCGCTATATGACTGAAATACTGTCTCAGCGACGGTAAACTCAAATAGTCAAGTCTCTATTCTTCACAACGACAATTTCTTTATAACAGCAAAATTCACTGAAACAAACACCGAGAGTTGACTGTAGTCGTTTGTTGTCGGGTATATGTATTTTCATTTTTATAAAAGAAAGGTTTTATAATAAGTATCAGTCCAAATCATTGTTTGTTTATATGTTTATTGGGTTCAACGTCCCACTGACAGTATTTCAGTCATTTGGAGACGATATCTACCTGAGACAGATATAGTGCATCACGCCGTAGACATGTGACATGATACCACACACCCAGTCACATTATCTTGACACCGAGCCAACCAGTCCTGGAACTACCCTCAATTATGGGAGCTTTACAAGTACCATTTTTAACGACTATAAAGTAATTATTTGATCTTTTGTAAGTAAAATATCAAATAAACACCATGGTAATCAGAAAATTTCCTTAAAATGTCTGCATCCATGAAGTAAGTAAACAATAAAACAAAGTCAACGTGAGACAGCGTGTGCCTAATTTAACCCCATAGAATTTATTTTGTCTTTAACCGCAAGTTGAAATTTGTTGTTGTTGTTGTTGTTGTTGTTGTTGTTGTTGTTGTTGTTGTTGTTGTTGTTGTTGTTGTTGTTGTTGTTGTTGTTGTTGTTGTTGTTGTTGTTGTTGTTGTTGTTGTTGTTAAGAAACAATTTCTCATTCAAATCCTTCCGGCGGTTTCTGGGTTAGAACAGTACTTTACATATAATGTCATATAATTTTGCTGCCCCTTCCATCGGAATTCAAATCTACAACCTTTAGTACCACTATCACGTACTCTGCCATCAGGCCTTATTGAAGTTTGATTTGACAGAGAAGTTTCTTCAACCCGGTCTGGCTTTTCAACGGTCAAGCATATTGTTGGGTGGATTATTGAATTTGTAGAAGTCTAACGGTGAGTAAAAAGATTTGCCAAAAGATTTTATTCCATGCTTTTTGTTAAGGAATGACAAATATTTAATATTAATACATAATAAAACGTGAAAATGAGCGTCATGGTTCATTTATAAATATACAATAATCAATATATTTTTACTAATCTTATTGAAGATTATTTTGTTGGACTGGCACCTTGCGTCTGAGAAGTTTTTAATTCATTCTCACCCATAGGTGGTCTCGAACTCGCAACATCCACTCAAAAAAGACTCACATTAGACCATGGCGAGCCCCCAAGAGTGCCCGCGAACTTCAATGTCTGAAAATTGGTTTTATAAGACAGCTGATCTCGAACAAGTATCTATTAATATTACATTGTCCTTTATATCGGTACTTCGCACAGTTTCACGATGCGACAAAGGCCACATTGTGCTGATACGTATAAACGTCAGATTTATAATACAAAAACTTGCAGAATCATGACATTGAATGACCAATAAAACCACACTGAATTCAAGATAAGCATGGTGAAGTCAGCTTGAGAAAACGTCATAAACATGGGTTTTCCTTCTGTACTTTACGCAAGCATACACGACGTGTGTTAACCCTGTCATAAAAAAGACGATCTAAATCACTCTATATTTTGTATTTATTTTTGAGTTTCTAAAAGTTTTGATATATGTGTGTGTGTTGTTGTTGTTGTTGTTGTTGTAATTGTTATTGTTGTTGTTGTTGTTGTAGTTGTAATTGTTGTTGTTGTTGTTGTTGTTGTTGTATTTTTTTTTTCTTTGAACTGTTTCTTATTTCGTAATTCATGTAATCTAATAGTATTATAGTATTTGTTTTGCATTTAAAAGTGGGTTAAATTGACTTCATGAAAGTGCATATTGTATTTCAGGTAACTTAAATGTATTACAATTGATGTGTTGTATTGTTGTGTTAATATGCAATACAACACATTAGTGTCATATTGTTTATTACCTTATCATAGTTAAGCTCTCTTTCTCTCTCTCACTCTCTCTCTCTCTCTCTCTCTCTCTCTAGTTAAAAATAACAATAATATATAAATTCATGTTCTGATACACCTTCTTCTGAAATATTTGAAATCAAGAATTTCAAGCCATTTTTGGACGGGTCTTTCATTGAGAAATCCTTTAAATTGATGATGTCCGGGCGGTTGTCGGGTGTCCGGTCAGGTTGACTTTTATTTAATCTGCTTTATCTTCTATTTCCTTCGTTAAATTACTTCAATACTTGAACAGTTGCTTAAGTGGATGGACCCTTACATTCTGCAGTTACAGTTTGACCTTGTGACTTTGACATTGACTTTTGACCTACTTTTGATGAAACAAGCGGGCGTCTGGACAGGTTTGCCTTTTGGTTAATCTGCTATAACTTCTATGTGCGTCATTGGCTTGCTTCAATATTTTGACAGTTGCATAAGTGAGTGGACATCTACATTATGTAGTTGACCTTGGCCTTTGACCTTCTTTTGATAAATATAGCCCGAAAAAAAAAGTCCATAAAACCATCGGATTTCGTTTATATATCAACCTAGTTATGCACGAATATGAAAATTTATATCATCTAAAACTCGAAATGATTCGAAATCCGAGCCTCTGTGTTTCTGTAGCGCGTCTAATGAACGTAACAGTCGCTATCGTGAAGGGTTGCATCCAAGGCAGTTTGAACGCAGTAGATACAATGGAAGCAGAGTACTAAATCGAAATGTTAGCTATTGTTAGCTAATGGTCGCCTTCACTGAACTGCAGCTGGTTGTTTGTTCCTTCCCACATTTCATTTTAACTTTGGGAATCCGAATGACGTGTACACCAACGGATAATCTCGGCTATCTGTCAAATGCAACATGTCCGAAATGTTACGAGAACAATAATAAGGGATACATTAATAGGTTTGATACTGTACTAATAGGCCAGTGTTAACACCAAATATCAATATCATTGTCGTAACGAATTTTGTGGACAACACGATAAAATGAATACAAAATTAATGATTTGAAGACTATAAAATAAGTTCTATCTTTTACAAATCATCTGGTGAAAAAAATTTGAAAACGTATACGGAAATAGTAAATTTGGTGTTTATAAGCAATCATTATTTTCTTGATTGGTGAGTTTGATTCATTTTATTCAAACCTCTAAATTTGCATCAAAAATTAATAAATGATACACATCATGAACATGACCAGTGTAGTTTCATTATCAAAATCATTAAAAATTAAACTGGCTTAATGAACATGTTGGTAGTTCAAATATGTTAATGGGAGGGGGACGTATTTTGAAAATGTAATATACATGTTCTGTGACACTAACTTTAATGCTAATCCTTTTACTTCGAGTTTGCCGGAAGTGCGATTAAAAAAAAACGTACTTCATAGCGTCATTAGAAAGGTTAAGTATTAACAAAGAAGATAGTATTTTCATCGTTTATAATTTAAATCTAGTCACACGCCCTGTTAGCGTATCACGTGACTTTCCTGTCAATTACGCGCCCACCTTGACTGACAGCAGACGACAGGCTATTCAGACGAGAAAAGCGCTAGTTATAAACGTCTACGCCATTCGCCAGCCAGTCACAGATAGTGCGAGAAGGAGGAATAGCAAGGTGCTTACAATTTGCAAACAGGCAAGAACTAAACAAAAATGAAGGCTTCAGTATTTGTAATATTAAGTATTCTAGTGGCATCAATCACCGCCCAAGATCTTGCCAGTTTAATGCTTATGAACTACTTGGGCGGCCGATCTGGTTCCGGAAGTTCTTCGGCAGGAATTGGTAGAGGACTAACCGGCAGCAGTTCTGGCTCCAGTGGTTTGGCAGGCTTATCAGCTCTGATGGGCGGAAGTGGCAGAAACCCAATGTCCTTTTTGGCCATGTCGGGTCGTTTAGGAGGTAAGCGATTTTTTATGCATGTCGAATTCACTAGAGTTCTCTACAAGTTCGTTTATACTTATTTATTTCACGGCAGTTCCTGGGCCAATATTCTAACTTTTCTTTATTTTCTCGACGATAAGAAAACGAGATCTTGCAGCATTTACTTATTCCTCTCGGCAGTTCCTTGTATGAGCTAGTATAGCGGTACTTATTTCTTTTTTCTTTTTTCTTTTTTCATTGAAAAACAACAACACACAAACACATTTGCAAGACATTCCCTGTAAACTAACAATTAATATAACTGTTTTGTTAATTCTATTGAGATATTTCAATCAATTTAAGTTTTAATAATTTGAGATAACTATTGTCATAAATGTGCAAAATATTAAACCATGGATATGTGTCAGGATTCCATACAATGTCATAACATCCTGGTAAAGTCTTAAAATCCCCGTTTTCACTGAATGCAAAGTGTGGACGCTCTCAATAGCATTGAAACGACAGAGAAACCGAGGATCAAACACATGCCCTTTTGCTCATTAGGTGAACTAATCATTCAATAATACACTTTGGCATTTATCTTACATTTTCTCGGGGTACCCGCTTTGCAATACATTCAAATATAAACAAACTGGCAACTGCAATCTATATTAACAATATCTTATAATTTGTGTGATTAATTGATATTTATCTATTTTATAAAAGAACAACATGATACATGATATTTCATATCACACCATTCAGATAAGTCATTATATTTCATTCTTTTCATGAAGTTCTATTTAATTAGACTGGCTGTTACATACATGTAGGTTTTACCCCCCAAAAAAGTGTACGTGTATATCAAAACGAATGGAAATATAAACATGTGTTCAAATGCAAATCGGTTTTGTTTCTAACTTTGCCAAAGTTCATGATTCATTTGAAATGTCGTCATTTAGAAGATGTTTGCCTCAAATATGCGCGTTGTAGAATTAATGGCACTGTTAAAGGGCAATTTTTTATAGAAATCTATATATCAGATTCTATATATCAGTAGTCAATTCGTTCAAGAAGCAGATATCTAAATTTGGTAATTACACTCATAAATGTGCATTTCGATTATTCACGTGATGTCACATAAATTGTATTTTGTAGTTTACATATTACATTCATATGTCAATTTATTTAACTTTCATATTAAAGGAACGTGTCTTGTATTATGGCAATAGGGCTCCACTTATTAAATTTAAAACATTAATTTAATTTCATATGGAAACAAAATGTCGAGAAAAAATACAAGAGTCATTACTCTTAATGATACTGAAAAAAAATGAAATTTGGCGCAGATAAATCATAAACGTAGCTTATAGCAATCTACAGTTTTAAAAGCTACTTGCAATAATAATTATATGAAGTGAGGTTATACATTTTTGCATTTGACATTTGCAAAAAGGATACGCGAGCAAATGGTTAGATTTGAATCAGAGCCAGTATTATAAAAGCTTTTATCACTAGGGAAAGTAATTCATGCATGTGTAACTTGAAGTTAAAATTGTCTTTTCTATGCAAACCTTTTCATTTTTTATGTATATTGTTGACATTGCTGTTGTCATTTTAAAAGCCGAAATCCCTAACCCTACTTTTAGATTGAAGTACAGATATGTTATAAATAAACAAAATTAATTAATCTAAGAAGTATAAAGAAAGATAATTTTCATCTGGCTATCATTGTGTCAGTAGGATTGATCCAATCGCAAATATCCCTGCATTCCGAATTCGGACTCTAAAGACCTCACATAACGCCTTAGAGGCGATGATTGCTGGTGGTATTTTGCACTTAACCTCATAAAAACCCCACTTGACGCTTTGGCAAACAGAGCAGGCACTTCAAGCAGCTGTCTGATCAGGATCTTCCCTGTCCACTCCTTCAATACTGTAGCTCTCCTACCCAGTCTGCAAAGCAAATAAAATTCATTGTTTCATAAACCATTTTATATTCTGTACATGAATATTCATCAAGTCATAAATTTGCACATGTGTATTCACGAAAAGAGTTAAAGCTAAAGTTGTTGTTGTTGTTGTTGTTGTTTGCAGAGGAGGGTCACGTGTACCTAATGTGCAATAACCTAATATGATTACATTCAAAATGTCAATTTTATTTCTTATTAATGTAGGATCGATCACGTATAAGTAATTACGATTGATATTACAGTCGTACATAATGGCGTTTTACAGCCGCCTTTTTAAGGGTATATATGTCAAGTTCTTGTTGATTAGTTTAACTAGAAACCAGAGAGATCAATATTGGTTAACATATGATAAATCGTCAACAATATTGTTTCTAAAAATGTGTCTTGTTTCAAGGGCAATTATATTTATATCGAATATATTTTCTGCTACCGATTAAACCCATATGACATATATATAGAAATATACTCTATTATTTTTACGGAATTTTTTTCCGCGATTGATAAAATTAAATGAAGCCTGTCAAACATAACATTGTCAACACTGTATGCATGCGGCAAAGAATATTTTTTTAGTTGTATGGCAAATTAGTAGGACCTTAACAATGCCTAAGACCCATTTTGTTTTCTTTTTTCAGACAGATTTCAAGAATATGCCATGTGTAACATGCTACCAAGCCACATGAAAACTATGTGCATGATGCAGACCTTCTAACGAGAGATACCGAGGGTTGCTGTAATCTGTCCACGTCTTGGTACATGCGCAGTGCCAACTTAATATCCTGTAATTGTCTCATCTTTGTATCATTGTACAGCGCATTTGCTAAAATACCTTCCATCTCGCACTTTCGGTGGTATGTCTTCCAGGTTGATAAACACCGACAAAACTCATTGTAAGACAATAAATAATAAAACAACAAAGTCTAACTTATCCTAAGATCATTTATGTGGAATATATAATGTTCAGTCACGGTCAAAAAAATAAAAATGTCAGTCTACATTAATGGTGTTACGATTGAACTTTTTGTAATCTCATTTGAAAAATGTACTTCTCATGCAAACAAAAGGATTTAATTAATATATATATTCAATAATAGATTGATGCCATTGATTATGTATGTTTAGAAATGTCAGCAAAAAAAGTGCATATAATTCACAAATCACTAAATATCACGATGGTCATGTTTTGTCGTTGTGTTTAAATAAAGATAAATAAAACAAGGATAATGAAGTTGTTTTTGTTTTGAGTTCCTCATTCATAGACAAGAAGGATCATTATGACGTCATCAGCAATTGTCTCCGTGAAGGATTCGGGATATTCCGGAGATAGGCGAACAAAAAATAGAAGAATGCAAGTGTGTGTGTGTGTGTGTGTGTGTGTGTGTGTGTCAAAGGAACATGAAAAATGACTGCCTCGTACAGGTGGTTGTTAAATGGGAATCTTACAATTATCTGTTTAGCCCAGGGTGTCACTGAATTTGGCTTAATTTTAATTTTCCTTCTATCGAGTAAACACAAGGCCACTAATGGCAGGTTGGATTTTGCATAGCATACGAGGATGTAGAGGGGGCGGAGATCTGCACCCAACGGCAACCCTTAATAGGAATTAAGAGTCTCCGCATCCGATATTTGATCAGAGGGGTTTCTAAATAAAACATAAGTTCCATCAACAGGGCTTATGTAATTTAACGTTACATTAAAGTGTGGCGCTGAAGTGAAATTTATACAAAAACAAGAAATATCTTTAAATTAGATATTCGGCGTAGCTAAAAAAAAAATCAATTGTAACATGTAAAACAGATTAAAAACTATTATAAAGTTGGAAATGTTAGCAACATTTTTTTAAATACATGTACCAATGAACCAAGATTATGGGGGTATTGTGAAGACTATATAAAAAAAGGATTTAATATACAAATTAAAAAAGGCTAATCTACCAACTTCCATTAAATATTATACACGTGCTGTTTTTTAAAGTTAAGACAATTCATAGTAACCAAGCAAAACCGAAAGATCATAAATTGCGGTGCGATTATTGTTTCCAGATCCGCACAATAAAGTGCACAACTCCTCCGCAGTAGGTACCTCCCCTAAAGGCCGAGTCCACTTTTACAAATTATGGTCTAAAAATAAACTTACGCCTGCTTTTTATTTACTTGTTTTAAATCATAGAGTAGAAAGTAGAAAGATAAGTACAACCTGAAACTCCCATTTTAAATTGAAATATCCTAAATATCCTAAGATAAAATTATACAAGACAATGATAGCATTGCATTTACTCTGGCTTCATTGCTTACCAACATTTGATTGGTTAAAGAAGTAGGTCAAAATCAATTTTATACGGCTACGCCGAAAAAGGTTATAAAAAGTGCTGAGCACGTAACTAATCCGTCTTCTTAAACTTTTTGATACACTTAGAACAGTTTCGCGGTAAACCCTCGAAGACTGGACAGAAAAAAACTCGTGAAACGGTTGTATGTAAGAAAAGAAACTTGAATCTATGCGAGAAGAAATAAATCAATTTATAAGAAATTTGACGGTCAAAATAACGTAAAATAATTCAATTTAATTTGAGTCAAACTCAATTCTAAATGGTAAAGATCGATATTAGGAGATAAAAAGCTTTTTCTTGAAAAATGCGACATATGTCTGAACAGCTTTAAAAGTAAACAAAGATGGAAACAAAGAGCGACAACAAGTGAGTGCATATAAAATTGATTCAATGTCAGTTGGGATTTTATTTAGCAAAGTTTTGTCTCATTAAAGATGTCAAAAATTGCTTTAATGGAGGAAATAAAGGTTTAATTGCCACAATTATTTCTTACACGAGCACGTGTATATGTATTACAGACGTTTTGATAACTTAAATTAATGTCTTTCCACGTAGTGTAGTTTTATTAATTCAACCGTACCTAAAATGATAAAAAAATATTATTCGATTAGGAAACAAGTTCATAAATTTATACTAATGGATTTTTCCTGTGCAAGACCAGTGCTCGGTATTTGGGAGACCATTTAAAATCATGCGCATGCATAAAAATAAAATAGGCATAATAAAAAAGTTACATGATTCCACTAACCCGACCTAGTACCGACCTTCTATCCCAGCATTCGGGTTACCACGGTTACGAAACGCTGTATTCCGTCACATCATCTTTAAAAAAAAAATAGGAATAAAAGGTAAAAAAAGTTAAAAGCTAAATTAAAAGGTTTTGCCGACCTACCGGACCTATTTTGTTTTATGGAGATGTAAATGTAAACAAACATTTTTTTTTTTGGGGGGGGGGGGCATATTTGTCAATTTCTTTATACATATCGCACGTATGATAATGTCATGAGTTGGAAAACCCATATATCAGAGGCTTGATTTTTCTTTAAACAATTTGAACTATAAACGTATTTGAACTACGAACATGTAGTTTGCAGTTGCTAGGGACACCTGTTCTTTTGTAAATATCTCCAAAACTATGTATCGGTAGACAACCAAATTTGCTATACAGTTATAAATCATTTGTACCTTACACGAAATAAAAACCAGAATTTCTGGGTTTAAATAAAACTTTGTTTCCATGCTACTAGATTGTGATATAGACCGTTTTAAAGACACTATCACTTTCTGCTTCACTGCCGAGCACAGTCCTTTTATTCACTGCAATAGCAATTTGAAAGCAGATCTTATTTACTTGAAACAAAGAAATACCTTTTCTTCATCGCAGTCTTCTTGGCCGAGAGGGTAAAGTCGCTGACTTCGACACTCACTTAGCCCCTCACCGCATGGGTTCGAGTCCCGGCAGGGTCATTCGAATTTTCATGTGAGGAAGCCCTCTAGCTGGGTGGTTCTACATGTACCCGGATGCCTCAGTGCGTTCGGTGTATTCCTCCACCTGTAATTAGATGACTGAAATACTGTCGCAGCGACGCTAAACTCAAAAGTCACTTTCATATAAATCTGAATACACTCCTTTATCCAGTTTATCTTTTCTAGTTTCACATTGGGTGCAATGTGTTAACAGAATTATATTTTATCTGGTATATTTCAGAACGAAAGAAATGCTGACAATGTATTGCTAACTTAGAAACACAATGAAATCTATATATCATAAACAGAGATGAGCTGGGCCTTTTGCATTGAAATCAAATGCATCTGTAATGAAAACAACTGTGAGCATATTGTTTTCACATGCAAGGTTGATACGATGAATAAATGAAAACACCTGTTTACACTATGTTCCCGGCGGTCACGGCGACCACGTTTCAGGCCACCGTGGACTTACGGGGTGGTCGTGGGAGAATGTGAGGGAACCGGATTGGAAAACGTTAGAGGCCGTGATCGCCGTGGATGCCGGTCCAGATTTTAACTGTCAAAAAAAGTCACGGTGCGGATTAGAAACCTAGTAGGCCGTAGTAAAATGGGGATGAACGCAACAAGACGTGACAAAAACGTAATAAAACATTATGCTATAACAAAACTTAGAGTGATCCGAAGTGGGACGGGGTGCATTCGTGATGTTGTCTTGTACAACGATTGTTGTTGTTTTTTTAGATAAGTTTATTCTTTCCTTCCTTTTTACTACACAGAGATATAGATCTGATATTTTTTTCCTCTAGTGATGATAACTCTTATGTATATTTAAGTACGGTTTCATAATGGAAGTCGAAACTGAAATGAAATGCGCAAAAATATGCTCAAAATAACATGTTCAATGAACGGAAATAAAAAGACAATGTGCTAGCAAGTAAGTCGCAAATAATTAGGAGATATTTGAAACATTGACAACTTCAATTCCATCACTTGTTATTGCCTATAATATGTACATGCATGTAAGTGTATGAACTGCCGCCCTAAAAATACTTCGGCATCAAAATTTAAAAGTTTTAAAATTTGGACGCCAGATGTTATATACGGGACGGCTTCGGGATCTTCGGAAAACCATCGGAAACCATTCTGGATGCTCGGGAACCCTTCTTCATTCGCTCGGCATCATCGGGAAGTCTTCTGCAAGGTTTCTTGAAACATTTGGAACGGAGTTGGCATTCCGAGCGGTCCCCGAAGCAATGCCGAAAGTTCCCCGAAGGCGGCGAACGTAAGCAGAAAAGATACCGGCAGCTCACATACGACAGCGTTTCAGCACTCTTTCTGCAAAGACGCGACAACCCTTCCATATGTTCTGCAATGTTACCTGAACCATTCCGAACAATCGGGAAGCCTTCATGTGGCTATTCGGGTACATTCGGGATCTTTCCGCGCCCATTCGTGCTTCTTCTGCTATCTTTCCGCGTTTATACCGCAGGTATTCTTGAACATTTCGTTTTCATTTTATCGGCAATTCGGGGCTGTAGTGTACAAAGGGTTTAAGTAACGTGTACGATCATGTGACCGCGAGATACAGTGAGATGATGTGAAAAATTGCTCATTTCAATTATAACTTTATTGAGTTTTTTTTTCAATTTACATTCTTTGCTGATTAGCCAAATACATATCGCAGATATACTGTTCAGAATCTGTCTGTTAGATGTTGATTGCTTCAGCGAGATCTCGTTCAAATCCCGTTCACCTGTTTTTGTCACGAGCATAAAAAAAATTAAAACGTTATTTCTTAGCTTCATATCTCTAACAGGTATTTGTGACCGATTTCCAATAATATTGGTAAGGAATACAACTCGTATATACCGAATTCGAATCTAGTCTTGAACCTTAATATTTGCATAGAAATCATACGTTTAGTTTAGTTTAAACTTATTTCTTTTACGTCGATTGGGAAACAATATCTTACAACTTATTCTTATCTCTCTCGACGGTTCTTGGGTTGGACCAGTACTTTGCGCCCGGGAAGGTCATGATGAGTTCTTGCCTCGGGGTGGGGGGTCGAACCCACAACCTTCAGAATCGTAATCGGATACGTTACCATTGGACCACGGCGCCCTCATTTAGGAATTATACGAGGGCTTTGTAACTAGAACTGTCTTTATATTCAACATATTATCACCATTTTAGTATCTGAACTTAAAAGAAAGACTCAATAAAATTTTTGTTTGGCTTGCGGTAGGTCGGTGGTTCTACCCGGGTACCTCTGTGTACTCGGGGTCTTCCTCCACCTGTAATTAGCTGGACGTCGCTATATGATTGAAATACTATCGCAGCGACAGTAAACCCCAATTCAAATACAATACAAATTTCTTTTTGTCATTGAAAATAAATAGCAAATAGTAATCACCATTCAAAATCCTTACTTTACTATTGTTAAACATGTACGTATTTCATGCTGTTTTGTCCCTTTTTCCCATAATTTATACCCACGTTGGGAAATCTTTTTTTTAAAGTCCCACTCCGTACTGACCTGACAAAGTTTAAGAGATTATCTTACGAGAAACTATTTTTTATCATGAAAATGATGTTTTGGTGTCTTTCATGGTGTGATTTATGATTTATCAACCATAACCTCCCCAATTTTTCATCCTTAAGTAAAGATGTAAAAATAAATGAACTGCCATTTATCTTCGTTTTATTTTTTTCACTCCGAAATGAGACGAAAACCTACATAAATCAGCGAGTACTTCCCGAACGCTAAATCTACATGCTGGTGTATAATTTCACTGGGAAATAAACATACATTTGAGATTTTCCCCCGTCACTGATTGGTCAATTTAAATCAGCGAATTATGCCGGGTATTGCCGATCCTCTGGTGAAATGGTCTATACAGTAAGTTATTTCTCACAGGATAAGTGCAATGTATGAGTAAATGAATCTTTGTTGCATTCCGAGTCGGTGTGAGTGAGTTGAAGATATTCTCGGAGCAAAGAAGTCCGCTGTTGTAATCGTGTTATCAAAAGAACAATGTAAGTAACAGTGACGTTTGATAAATAACAATGGACAAAAGAGTTGAAGTTCTTGTGCACTGCACTTCTCCTCCTGAAATTTAACAAAGTGCATTAACTCCAAAATTAAGTTATAAGTTTAAACTTTATTATTTATTTATTTTTTTGCATAGATTACGAAACAACGTATATTAATCACTCTCAATGGCATTGGTGGCTGCATATGTATTCATAATTGTGGGAGGAAGCCGGAGACAATCAGCGAGTATGGACGGGCGACCACTGTACCCTCTGATGTGCGTGACGGGGAATCGAACTCGGGACACATTGGTGAGAAGCGAAGCGCGTTACCACTACATATCCAGGCACTCTACAGAAATGTAGGGTAACTTTCTTTTGCAGAGTAAATTTCTTTTGCAGTATATATTTCTCCTCTAGTGCACTAGACTTCTTCTTCATGAGGTCTCTCGACCTATAAGGTTTCAGGCTCACACGTCAAAAAGTCGATGATTTGTACATAAAAAAAAATCTGAAAAAATAACAAAGGGAAATAACTCCAAGAATTAACAAAAAAAGTAGAGTAATGATTTTTGTACACTGCATTTTTCTCAATAAAATCTATCCATCTATGATGTTTCTTGAAGATACATAGAGGTTTGCTCCAGACAAAAAAAGAAGTGTGGAATCTAACAAAGGGCAATAACTCCAATATTTTGACGTTCCGTGTAATAGTTCTTGTGCACTGCAATTTTTCTCCATGAGGTCTATTGCATCTGGAGTTTTTATTCTCAGGTATAATTGATCCTCAGGAAAATGTGTATGAAATCTACCAAATGGCAATAATACCAATCAAAGCGCACAATGCGCTGAGAGACGGCGACGGGATTAACATTCTAAACCCAGAGTTTCTGAAATTATTGAAGCAGTCACATGACGACAAAAACTCCATCCGCTGTTGCTACAGAAGTTCTGTTTGTAACATGATAATCCGGAGTAAAGGTCATGAACCTTTCATTCATAAAGAGCTGCATACCTAAGTAGGTCATTCTCTTTCTCTAGTGCTAGCGAATTCTATCTGTTGTTTTGTATATGTAGAAATTGACCAGGTATTTGATTATTTAAGATACTAGAATGTTTGCCTATCTATTTCAAAGTTAAGAAATGCTATGGGAGGAACCTTACTCGCCATCATGCAAAATATTCTGTGGACTACTTTAGGTCAATTACATACATACGGAGCACTACTTTTTCTTTTTACAGGAGTAGATCTCCATGTACGTAAGATGAGTTGCTGTTCTGGTTAAGAAATGTCACGGATATTTTTTTTCACGCTTAAAATTGATGCTTCCAGTGAAAAATAATGGCAAAAGAAAACATGTTAACAAACAGTAACACACTAAAAGCGGTTACGGTTATGATTTAAACGCCTGTGTAACATATTCCACTCGTATTCGTTAGTGCAGAATCGCATTGCATGGATCCGCACTAAGCGCGGAGAGGTACAGTTAAAAATGTTGTGGAAAATATGCAAATTAGCAAGGCCTGATTTCGATTTTCAGCATAAGACGGCTTATCGCCGTCTAAAAATATGAAGTGCAGAGAAAAAGTTTATCACTACTCTTATACCCAGCAATGAAGTTTTATGTTATATGTCTCATGTTGAATTAGTTATGCTCCGGAGAAGACTTAGATATGAAATTTAACAAAGGGCATTAACTCCAAAATAAGATGGACGGTTATGGTTCTTGTGCACTGGAGATCTACCCAAATGTGTTTTTAGTTTATAGCTATTATACTTTTTGAGTTAAGCTCCGAACAAAAAAAAGTGACGGACTGACGGACGGACAAAGCAGTAACTATATGCTCACTTCGAGGAGCATAAAAAGGAGATCAAAAGATTTTTTTTAAATCTTGATGATAAGGTGCAATGTCCGTGTTAAGCAAAAATGCAATATTGATATCAATGAACGTTTATGGATTTTTCAATCGATTAGCCTAAATATAATAAAGATTAAAAACATAACAAATTCGTGGGCTAAATTCAACTGATCTCGAAACTGATTACAGAGATATTATCATTCTTGCGTCATCAGTGATTCGGTCCGAAAATCACCCCTGACCTGATAAACACGTAAATAAATATGAGCACTACACCTGACAACATCATCACGTCCCTGTATCAATCTCTCTCGCTGCTGAGATGGCCACAAAGGGAATCGTGATACATCGCGGTCACATAACCGCACGCTGTCGTGCTTCATTTCCACGTTATAAGTCGGGGTCTTCGGCACAAACGTCACGTGCAGCAATCACTAACCGAATCAAAATTTGTGACACGTCAGCACGAAATTTGAAGCCTTTAGGTTTTTTGTTGTTGTTTTTTTGGTATCGTTATTTATTTATTTATTTATTTATTTATTTATTTATTTATTTATTTATTATTTTATTTTATTTATTTTGCAAGAATTTTAATAGAAACATGTGTGAATATATGACTTTTTCTTCACGAAGCAACATATATATGTTGTTGTTGTTGTTGTTGTTTCACAATAGTGAAAATAAGTGATCTAAGATATATGCTTTACTGTCAATTCTGAATGTTACCGATGATGGAAGATAGTGTTTCAATTGCTTGTTGCACTGAAAACTTCAGATTTCAGGGAATATTGGATGTCTTATTATTTATATCAAATAGATATCTTGTAATGTTCCAAGAACACGCCAAATCGTGGTCACTCCTTGCACGAGCAACAAAGTCACACTTTGTTGATACCAACATCTACAAACGTTTTCAATATTGGACAGACCCATATAATACAAGTCTGATATGGTTATCGGACATATAAAAGTACTTATGTTTTAATGGAAATGGCGTTTTGACTTTACCGTCGCTTCGACAGTATTTCACTCATATAGCGACGTCCAGCTAATTACAGGTGGAGGATGACCCCGAATGCACGGAGGCATCCGGGTAGAACCACCGA
>CM037778.1:74299833-74349833 GCA_021229015.1 Solen grandis
ACTACACAGCACGCCTCCTTCTCACTTCATAATCTTTTTATAGTATACAACCAGTTAGATATTCCTGTTTCACAAAAGAATAACTTATTTGATTCTCTTGTTTTACCAGTTCTAAACTATTCTGCCGAGGTTTGGGGCCATCATGCATGTCCAAACATAGAGGCAATTCATCCAAAGTTTTGTAGACGAATATTGTGCGTAAAACAATCCACAAACCTTGATGCTCTCTACGGGGAATTGGGTCGTATGCCATTGATTATATATAGAAAATTAATAATGATTAAGTACTGGTTAAAGCTGCTAAAACAAAGGGAGCGAACAATACTTTTTAAAACGTACAATATGTTAAAAAAATGATGTTGACAATGGTTTAAATTATAATGGGAATAACTGGGCATATACATAACATCAAAACTATGTTGAACCAAATGGGATAATCATATATGTGGGAAGATCAATTTAATATGGATATAAACTATTACACTGTTAAACAGCGAGTACTAAATATTATCACCAGAGATGGTATTTATCCATCAATAATTCTACTCGCCTAGATTCATGTAGTCTATATAAACATTCATTCAACTTTGAAACATACCTCGACATTATTACAGAATCAAAATTTAGAGTTGCACTTGCTAGAATTCGTACATCGTCTCATGACTTAATTGTTGTAAGCGAAAGACACATAACCATCCACAGAAATGAAAGAATATGTAGATTTTGCAATACCGTTAAATAGAAAACGAGTATCATTTTTTCTTAATTTGTTCGAAGCACTCGGAAATTAGATCAAAATATATAAAAAGGTATTATTATACATGGCCAACTAAACAGAAATTTATCAATCTTATGTCAGCAACATCAAAAAATATTATCAACAATTTGTCTAAATTTATATACTATGCTAATCTGAATAGAAACTAAGTTGAGTTACGCATTACAGATATGCACTATAACATCATGTGCTCTTCAGAAAATCCATGCTTTCTATCTTGTTTGTCATTTTTATTTGCTATAAAACATGTAATGTTTTCATGCAATAAAATATTTGTAGCTGTAGTTTATTAAAAGGGACATAACGCCTTACCAAATTGGCCAATATCAGCCATAATCGAGCTTGGTCGAGACTATATAGACATAAACATTGTCATGAAGTTCATTGCTTAAAAAATAAGTTGTTAAGGTTGTAAACCATTTCCTATATTTCAAAGAGGCTGTAACCCCTGACCTAAATGGTCGAAATCAGCCATAATCGAACTTTATGCATATTAACAGTGTAATGAAGTTTGGAGAAAAGATGATGCTAGAGTGTAAACAAATTAATTGTGGACGACGGACGACGGACGGACATTCAACGATCCTAATAGCTCAACCTGACCACATGTGCTCAGGTGAGCTAAAAGCTTAAGCACAATGTACGATGGAACCCCACCCCCTCACACGATTCTTAGCAGCGAAACATCAGCCCTTCTGGATCAAGGATCCTTTTTACCACAACCCCTCTACCCCAGCCCTTTACACCCGCGCATTCTAATGAAACTGATCTAATCAACTTTACAAACAGAACTGATATGAAAGTGCCAACAAGCAAAATGAAGTGTATGATTTATCCTGTCAAGATCTTGCACTTACTGTAATTATTATATGATGGGCCTTGTAGTAGCTATATACATGTATAAGGACCGAAACTGAAATAGCGACGATCCGCAGGGCGTATATCGATAACAATTGTTTTTGAAAATTAAAGTACTTAAACGTCACTTTCAGTTTCAATGAAACACATTACACGATCATGTCATTGATCATTGAATCAGGCTCATTCATTTGTGCATTTTATTTATTTATTTATTTATTTATTTTCATAAAAATATAATATGCAATGACATGAACATAACTTTAGACGGACAAATGATTAAAATTATTAGATCTTACAGATTGTTGTGTGTGTGTGTTTCGATATTATTTACGGTTGTGGGGCGGGGGAATGCGGGGGAATGTGTATAAATCCATGTATCCGATAAGTAAATGATATAACGTAGATCTATATCATCACACTGTGGGATATAGGTATAATTTCACTGATAGAAAACAGTATTTCATCAGTTGTTGTTGTTGTTGTTGTATGGGGGTTTACCGTCGCTGCGATAGTATTTCAATCACATATAGCGACGTCCAGCTAATTACAGATGGAGGAAGACCCCGAATGCACAGAGGTACCCGGGGAGAACCACCGACCTACCGCAAGCCAGCTGGAATTTCATCAGTTAGCATAAAATAAATAGTAATTGTTGCAGCACAATGTGCAAATATGAGACTAACAATGAATTCTGTATGTTTTTCTGTCAATAGGGAACATCTGGGCATTATAAAAAATGCGAAACATCTGTTCCAAAAATATAAATCTCAAAAGTAATGAAGTTCCAAACGCATAGACAAAATTTGAAGAAAAAAATTATAGCTAACGTTATCATCATACTGTGACAAAACAGAAGACAATCTATTCAGAAATAATGATTAAGAAGTTGTTGTTGTTGTTGTTGTTGTTGATGATGACCCTAAGCATTACATCAAATATGTACAAAAACATCCAATTTAAACGGATTACGGGAAACAAGTATGTACAGTCCCTGATTGGAAGACATAGGACTCACCCAAGCAGGGCTCGAGACCACAACTACCGAAGTTTGTCACACTATCCACCCTTTTTGTGATGCATAAACATTGACATAATTTTGCAAAGTACACGTAATGATTAATATCCGTTTATTCAAATCATTACTTTCACAGTTGTTTCAATATTTAATAACCATTCCCGTGGCTGAGTAGGAAATGCACAATTAAAACACACCAAAACTTAAATTAGAATTAATCATAATCGTAATAGACGTAATCGTAAATTGAGTTTGTGTCATATTCAGTGCTTTTGTTCAACAGAAAGCATTTTTTTCATAGACCGCTATCCTTACTATACCTACAATGTTTCAAATATATAAATATTGGCAAAACATTTTTGTTATAATTTCGTTTATTACTTTTTTATTACAAATAAAACTGGAAAAATAGCCACGAGATGTCTGAATGATTCTGCTTACATATATTTAGTGTGCATTTTTACAGACAATTATTTTTCGTCTATTACTTACTATAGCTTCTTCGGTTCAAGGGAGAGTAGTGGAAAAAGTAGAGTTAGTGATCGTGAAACGATCATGTGTTAGCCAGCACGCGTGCGTGAGTGCGCGCGTAAATGCGTGCGTGTGTTTAAGAGAGCTAGAGAAAGACAGAGACTCAGACATGCAGAGTGACAAAGCATGGTAGTGTTATTTATAGCATGTACATGTATGTCATTACTACATCAACGTGCTATTTTGTGACCTTATATTTTGACACGGGGAGCTAATACCACCCTTATCTGGGAAAGCAAACGATTTCGATACGTGTAAAAGAATATTCAGATAGGTGTAAAACAACGGGCTATACTATAGGAGCCTAGCATACTCTGACAGTTTAAATGTAACAAAATAAAACTTACCCCCCCCCTCCACCCACCCCCTCCCTTTCTCTCTCACTCTTTCTATTTGGAAGATTGCCCTCTTGTGGTATCAGCTATGTATTAAAGTGATAGTGATATTGAACTCATAAATCAATTTTTTTCGGAGGCCAATACGAAAAAAATAACCGGAGCGGATCTCAGAAGAGATTAGAGAAAACCGGGCTTCGTGTAAGTCCATAATATCGTCTCTGCCATATTTACATGAACGAATGTAGTACATATAGCCAGGAAAATGATGATGATGATGATGATAATCGTTATTTTTATAGACGGATACTGTAATATTTATGTCATATCCTGGGAGCCACCTTTGCTGTTGCTCTAGCAAGAGACACAACACAGATATATATATATATATATATATATATATATATATATATATATGGCATTGAATACAATGAATATACTCATACAAACATGTTTGCGGCCAGGAGCCATAATAGAAGAACCTTAGAGTACACGTTATTCCTGTGTGTAGATCAACATGACTCACTTATATGCACATATAGACGTTCTAATGTACGACATGTGTCTGTCAATTTTAAATTTAAGTAAATTTGATAGAACGAACCTTCTGCGTCCGAAGCAGACGACTTTTCGCTCATTACTGGACTTTGGTCACTAGGTCGGAAAACCCCTTCATGGAAATCCTTGGGTTCAAACTCCAATAATTCAGCTGTTTCAATATAATGGGGGCGGATAACAGCTGATAAGAAAGTCATGTGATCATTCACAGGTCATGTGACTAGGCGGTTCAAAAATAATAACGCAAGTAGGATTGCAAAGCTAACGCATATTTGTTGCGTTTTTAATTTATATTAAGGTTATGTTAAGCATGTCAGCTTAATCATTAATAGATAGTTCATCTTTTTTTTAATTTACATTCTTGATAAAATTCCTTACTTAAAAAACAAACATACTTAAATTGACTACTAGCGTATATAGCAATGTATTCGATTGTCTACAACTTCATGCGTTAAATGCATACGTATATATCGTACACGTACGGGTAAATGTCTGACGGAAGTGTGTTATCATTCATGGCGCACGTAATAAAACATAAGTCGCTGATAAGCCCCCCAACCACCTTATACCTCTCTCAGCCCCTCACCGCTGTGGGTTCGAATCCCGGTAGGGACTTCGGATTTTTCATGTGAGGAAGCCTTCCAGCTGGCTTGCGGTAGGTCGGTGGTTCTACCCGGGTACCTCTGTGTACTCGGGGTCTTCCTCCACCTGTAATCAACTGGACGTCGCTATATGATTGAAACACTATCGCAGCGACAGTAAACCCCAATACAAGAACAACCACCTTATACCGCAGATCGACCTTCTTTTTTTCCCTGAACAACTTTCCAACAGCCATATTTTAAGAAAGATCCAAATAATTTAAGTCTCGATTGTGACCCAAGGAACATCTGTGCTAAAAAAACCTCTGAAATCCAATGAGTACTTTTGAACAATAATATATTTCAATTTTGTACTACATGGCGACCATGGTTTTCAACGGGTCCAAATAATTTTTAACATCCTGGTAGAGAGTGATCAAAGGAACATCTGTGCAAAAATAATTTAAAATCCAGTCAGTAGTTTTGCAGGAGAAGATTTTTGACGTTTTCCCCCTTTTAGTTGCCATGGCAATCAGAGTTTAGCATGGAATTTGAGTTTTTAAACAACTTTAAAAGAGGACCACAAAAGGAACATTCCTGTAAAGTTTTATGAAAACTGACCCAGGAGAAGATGCCGTTTAAGTTAAATGCTGACGACGGACGGCGGACATTCATTGGTCACAATAGATCACCTTTGCAAAATTACAAAGTAGCAATTTATCTACATGTATTAGAAACAATTAATAATGGCATGAAATTGAACGTTCCCAATTCCATTTGATTGCTACCAATATGATTTTTCTCGGTCGATTTAATTAACATATGTATATTTTTTATCATCATATTTGGACAATATAGATTAAGTTTTCAATCACATGACGCATGATATTCTGACGCATGGAATGATACAAAATGCCGCATTTCGTATATTTCACAATTTACTATATAAGCTTGTGTAAAGCTCGATTTTGCATAAATGAATACATGTATCTAAAAATATCCAGTGTTTCAGCCACATACAAAAATTACCATTTATATTTTTTAATCTTAGAAAATACATTACTTAGCCAGCACAAGCTTCAAGTGCACCTTGCCTCATCTAAAAACGATTTCTGGGAAAAATACAGCAATCATATGAACAGCTAAACAGTTACGAACATATATAACTCGCATTAAATATAATAATGACTGCAATAATAAATAATAAGAGGGCCAAGATGACCCTAAGACGTTCACTTGAGGAATATTGCCACCATTGCCTGTAAGGTTATATCATAGTTGTACTGAATGCATAACCCATGAGATCATTTCAATTTCACGAACCGATCAGTATCTGTGGTCAAAATTTGAAGTTGAACTTGGCTGAGAGATTTTGGCCAGTAACATTGTCATGAAACTTCTAAAGGATTGCTAAAGGAATAACTATAAGAGTGAAATCTGGCATTTTTTAATATTAAAAGGGCCATAACTCCTGACCTAGTTGGCTGATATCAGCCATAGCCAAACATAGCCTAAAGGTAATGGCTTTAAACATTTTCAAACAATTTAGAGAAAATTGTTTAAGAAATGAAGATGCTAGAGTGCAAACAAAGTGAAATCTTGGTTTTTCATATTAAATTGATCATAACTCCTATCAGCCATAATCGAAGTTGTCCAAGATATTATGGCTTTATAAATGCTTAAGAAATGAGAATGTTAGAGTGCAAACTAACTGTGGACAAGGGATGGACACCAGACAAACGCGCGCATGCCGGACATTCATTGATTCCAGTAGCTCATATATACTTAGTACTACATAACAAAGTTTCAGCCTGGACACATTTATTGCAAACACAGACACAGGCACACACACATGGACAGGTGTGACACTATTTGCCATTTCATGGTGGGGGCATAAAAACAAAGTATCTATAACAGACATATGGAGATTAATCCTGGAGGCAGATTACACATTTTAACCATTGTGTACTTGTATAGTGGATGTTGAGTACATGATTACTAGCATATCAGTGCATTTTTGAAGTTATGACTATTTCAGTTTACAATTACAAAAATAGTATGTGTGTGTGTGTGTTAAGAGTATTGGTTGCTGGTAAAATCATTCAGAATTTTAGAGTCACATATTGTTTTCTTTTATTAACAGTTATTATGATTAATATACAGTTTACAATTTGGTAAAATGCTTAAAAATTCCTCTTAAAAATTAAAAGAAGATAATTTTACTTCAATTACATACTCCTCATTCCAGCCTGGGAGGTTTATGAGCACTCTATATGGTTATCACAATGTATATAGGCAAGTTCTCATGCATGATTCCTTGTACTACTGTATGTTTACAATCTCTTACTACAAAACACATATCCTTATTAATTGATTCTTTTCACCAGTCACCATGTCTATATCAATTCTAAAGCAAAAACAGATTATATTTACCAAACTGACTGAGTTATACTATTATGATAATTTAACTGAGGTTTGTTTTTGTCATATGCAAAATGTCGAAACACTTCAGACAGGTTATAGCAGCTCTCCTTCATCAAACTCAATCTAAACAAATCCACCATATGCTGTCAGAATGGCACTATCAGTGTCACAGTCTATGGTCACATGACCTGGAGGTACTGTAACCTGCCCCCAGCAGAGTCCATGGGGGTCAGTGGTGTAGAGACTAAGGTCAGGTGAGCTGTAGCTCCAGGTAGTGGACACAGCATGCCAGGTTCCCTGAGGAAAAATATATTTGAAATTAAATATCATAGTACCTTATCAATGGTACAACATACATAAAGTTTTTATAATACCATCAATATTTAATATATTATATTTGTTTCTGAAAGTTGTATCATGGTGATATTTTGACTTGCATCTATTGCATTATTTTCCCTTGTAAGTTCTGAAGACCCCCACCCATTATTTCCCATAAGGCAGTAGACATATGAGCAATCTTAAATGTCAACCTGCTGGCCATCTCTTGTACAGGATGTTCATCCACTTCACCATGTTTAGTTTGGAAGATGTCGAGGGGGTCCCTCAAATATCTTAAATTACCATGTAAAACTAAATTTTGAGAAAAATTTGAGGCATTTCACCAATGTACCTTCTATATTTTCCAACATTTCAGCATCTCCACTCATCCAGTCTTTCCTGAAACTGTCAGTCACCCCATCTGTTTCTGGTGTGTATGTATCCAGCAGGTGATGCTTACACAGATAACTCTCACGGAAACCTCGCTCTGCTGTCTCTATCCACTCAAGTATCTCTGAAACAGTCACATCTACAGATGTGATCAGTACTTCAAGCACTTGCCCCATTTTCAATTTTCTTTTATCAACACTGAGTCAAAATGTGAGCTAACTCAGAAAGCATTTTTTATTATCAAATTCTTATCAACCGGATTTCAATTTCACTAACCAAAACCTTTCAGACTATTGCAAAAACTGCTCAATGTCTCAAAAATTGATGTCAAGATGTCTTGTAAATGGTAACCAATATCTGTTGTCATATGATAGATAGAGTATTGCAATATGAACTCATTTAAAATAATCTTTGTTCACCTGTTACTGCTGGATACATGGGTGTGGCAGTGACAAGGACAGGCAGGTCAGCTGGACCACAGTTCTTCTTGTAGTGGGCCACACAGTGGTCATAATGTTTACTTATCCTGTCAGCATGATCCTTCAAGTGGGACCTACACAACAGTCAAACAAAATTGTCATCTCATTCTCTCATTTTGGATATTACAATATTATAGCCCTCATATAGACTCATTTTGATGCACTCAATAGGTACCACATAAAGCCTGATCTGCAGAAAACCACAGTTAAACCTTACCAAATTTAATTGTAAAGTCCTCATTACCAGACCACTGAGGAGCAGAGAACAGCATAAAACCTGATCAGCCTGCGAGTTACTCGCAGGCTGATCTGGTTTTATGCTGTTCGCATAGGTCTTTTCATGGTGTCCTCTATGAGGGAAAGGGTTAAACAAAATACTGTTCCATATTTAATCCAAAGTCTTAAGAATGAAGGCATGTTATCCAGAATAACCAGATCATTTGATTGTTTGTGTCAGTTAAATGTACCACCAACAGTATTTAAGTTATTTTGGGACACTGTCTTCATGAAACAGATATAATAAATAAATATACTAGTGTTTCACTGCGATATAATCATGGACAGATGGCATGATAACTACCCTAGTCACATGGTGACATCAGGCCAACCAGTTATGGAACTACTGGAATATCGTGTACACCAAGAAAAGGAGATATATCGGCCCAATTCTTAACACCTGTTATATGTCACTGACTGGAATCAATCCCACTACCTTCAGGTTCCACGGCAAACACTCAAGCCTCTAAGTCACCAGGACTGATGAATAACCAGTATAACAATAAATAATGAAACTCAGTCATAACTCTGTGACTAAAACAAATGAAAATATTGATTAAGGGTTTTAATAGTTATAATATGAAACTTACAAAGTTTTCTGTAATTCACTGCATTGCTCATTTATTTCTGAAGTTATTTTAAACAGTAGTCTATCCTTAACATCAGCAAAGTGTTGAAACCCTGGAAGAGCCTCTTCTCCAACTCTAGTTGAGCACTGGTACTGCTCTGTGAAATTCAGAAGTTTGTCAATAACAACTGATGAAGACAATGTACTCTCCCTCCAGGCAGTAACACACACTTTCAGCACTGATAATGATTTTTGTAGCTGTTTGTTTACATCTGCATATTTCATGCTATATCCAATGTTTTCTTCAGATTTCATCCTTCCTGTAAATAATGTAAAACACTTAAAGATGCATTGGCATGAAACAACTGTAAACAGAACTTTGTTATGATTCAGTTTGAAAGATAGGATCTTGTTTTTGTTTTAAATTAAGTGCCTAATATGTAACTGATTTCTGTACAATTTGATCCACTTGTCATTATGTCAAACAAATTGTGAAAAAGACCCTAGCTAAAACATATATACCAGTAGCGATCATATTATCTTTGGAAAATATAAATATCAAATCATAATGGTATGCCAGAACCAAATTATTTTCAAGATAAAAGATTATTCTCATATTTGAGATAAGATAGCTTAACCATTTTGTGCATGTTAGACTAACTTTTGCATGGTGCAGTGCTCTATATCTAAAAGATGTTGATATCAATATTTATGTAAATCTGAACTGTCCATAGTATATCCACAGTTTCTATGCATAACCAAACTCGCTCTTTAACCCTTTCCCTCATATAGACTCATTTTGACGCACTCAGTAGGAACCACATAAAGCCTGATCTGCAGAAAACCACAGTTAAACCTTACCAAATTTAATTATAAAGTCCTCATTTCCAGACCACTGTGGAGCAGCGAACAGCATAAAACCTGATCAGCCTGCGAGTTACTCGCAGGCTGATCTGGTTTTATGCTGTTTGCATAGGTCTTTTCATGGTGTCCTCTATGAGGGAAAAGGTTAAGTTGCATGCAAAAATTAAACCAATATTTCGAAGTTCAAAAGGGGCAATAATTAACAATAAATTCAGCTGAGAGTTGTCTTACTTGATTATCTAATGCCCCTGATAACCTTAATCCTTTACCTCATGAATATTCATGTACAAATTTATGACTAGATGAATTGACATAATATTAATTAACTAAACTTTAAAGTCAATGGATATTTCTTTGCCATGCAGACTGTGTAGAATTTGGGCTCCAATATTGTATGAGCAAACAGAGGAGACCCTGATCAGACAGCTCCGGAACTTAAATCAAAGAATTACACAACGCCTCTACAGACGATGATGCTCGATTCAGAAGAAAAGCTATTCTGATTTTTCAAATTATAGAATAAAAAATCATTATCAAACATTTTTTAGGATTTTTACAATAAACTGTTTTACTAAATATATCTATAAAGTGAACAAATATGTGAATTTCAATGACAGATGGTTATTATGTATTGAAGAGTACCAATTATCAGTCTTCTTCATCTGAACTGAGTAAATCTTCACACAAAGAGATTGAATATATAGCCGTAGAGGGTTAATAGTTTTTGTTGGAACTGTAGAAAATATGTAAACAAACAAAACATACAACACACAAATAAGGAGACAATAAAAAAAATGACTATGCAAACCTATATCAAAATGAAAATCATTTTAAGAATTAGAAATAAGGAGTCATGATTTTATAAGTATGCAAACTTAAAGGACAGAGTCCTAATGCTGCATTAAGCATAACCGGAAACAGTAAAGCAGAAAGTCAAGTGGCTTGAAATCTGGAAATGTTTTAATCATTTTCCACATCAAATGGATCTTGCAGCTATTATATAAATTTACTGTGAGGGCTAAACACTTGTTTTTCATTGAAATACCTATTTGATTAACTAAGGACATATTACCGGTACTTGCCAGAGGTATGTGAATTGCAATACTTCATATATGATTTACAGCGCGCCACTGGCTTACATCACACAATTTCATTCATAGTATTTTCACTGATAATTTCCCCCCCTTACATATCATTGCAGAGTAATTGTTTATGTGCCGAGACAAATTCTGTAATAAAATAAAAACCATACGAAGAAGATTGAAGTGCTTTTAGTGTTGTGTTTTCTTCATGTAAGATCATATAAAAAATGTCACTTGCCCAAATTGGAGCTTGTCATGCACGCCTATGTATCTATTGTATACATGGTACAAGCAAACAGGTGCACATGTTGCTTGCTCTCTAGAGGGCATTGAAATTGGATATCTAGTATCCAGATACCCATAATCAGTCCTAGTTAAAATTAGAATACTGAAATGTATAAAAAAAATCATAACACAATATCAGAAAACATACATACAAGATAAATATGTTACATACCAAATAACTAAACCCATGATCTTGCAGCTTTCTGACAAGAAGATCTTTTATAGACTCTCCAGGAGTCAAAAATTCCATTCGTCTGCTCATTATTAGGAGTGGAAATTTGACAGGACGAGTAAACTTTCTCAATCGGCTTGTCCTGCAGAACAAGTATATTTTTAGGGGGAAATTAGCATCACTTTCTACCTCATAGCAGCTTGTCCATGGCAGAGTATTTGTTCAAGTTATATCCGAGATCAGTATGAAAATGAAACCAGAAATGCAGTTGAGGAGGCTAAAAGTCGGAATATCCCAGTATATCTATTGATATCCATAAAATTGATTTTATCAAGTATTCCTCCAATGAATCTTAGGCCAACAGTTACTGTTAATTGATTTTTTTACAATTTAGCATCTAGAAAGTCATGATTTTTTTTAAAATTTTATTAGGAAGATAATCATGGCCATGGAATACGTTCAGTATTCACATCTCTGCCATGGCAATTTAATTTTGTATTAAACCTTAGTAAAACTACATATCAGATTCTATAGTTATTCAGAATATTTAAAAATTGTGATAATTTCAAACAGTATGATTACACATCATTCGGATGATAAATAGTATAACAATCGTCTACCTTTTTTGACAAAATATTGTGGAAAAAAACAACAACAGTTGTTGACTTTTATACCATCTCAAGTTATATCAGGAAATCAAAAAGTCTAGGCACTGGTGAATAATCGTGCAACAATAATATTGCAAGATGCGCGTTCCTGCCTGTAGACTGTGTACCCAAAAGTCTCGGTTTTATGCGTCATCCACTATCCAGTTTTAGTCATGTAAACTAGTGAAAAGCGTCTGTTTGTTGCAGAAGCTGAAAATGTTGGAATGCTTTCATTTTTCATACCTAATTGAAGGACGAGTAATGTCAATGCAGGAACAGTTATTTTTATAAATCACTAGTCCTACAGGAAGAGTACTGTTTGAAAAAATTTTTTTTCCCCTGCTCCCCTATGTAAGTCTAATTAAAAATTAAAGTGACCCCTTGGCCGGGGTCAATTTTGATCCCAGGGCCATGATGTGAACAAAGTTCGTAGACGTCCATTGGGCCATGTTACATACCAAATATCTAAACTCCAAATCTCTATAGAGGTCCGCTCGGGTTATTTTTTTCGAGAGTGTATCTCAGTCGAGATTACTTAACTCGAGGCTTTTTAGTTTTTGACAAAAAGAGTTTTCTAGTTTTTCCAATTTAAGTCAGTGTAAAATCAAGAGATCCCTGGGGCGGGGCCAATTTTGACCCCAGGGTCATGATGTGGACAATCTTGGTAGATGTCCATATGGCCATGTTACACATCAAATATCTAAACTCTAGGATACACCTTACTTAAAGCAACTTTCTAGGTAATTAAAATCTCTGGACTGTGGTGATTGGCCTATACATATGCACTTCTAACAGCCTTGCTGTTGGGCTAGCTCTTTAGCGGCATGGTTAGAGTGTCGGTCTACTGGCCCAGGGGTTTAGGGTTCAATCCCTGAGAGAGGCCATATATTCCGCCCCCTTCCTTGAGATTACTTCATTGGTGATAAGGGTAATTTGGATATATGCAGGGCATGCATATAGGTGATCTGGAACATGCAGATGCGGGCTAGACACCACAGTAAACATGGTTGATAATAAAAGGGGGGGGGGGTGTAGTGATTGGTCTATATAGGCACTTCCAACTGTTTTGCTGTTGAGCTAGCTATATTTCTTCCCCAAACAGTCCACAGGTATCCGGCTCGTAATCCAATTTGACCTATATACATGTACTATAGAGACAAGGTAAACAACTCCCTCAATGGGAAAGTACACTGGCTTCGTTCCGTCACCGATATTTTCATTACACTTCAACGTACATCTATGAGATCTATGTCAATCGAAAGGTCGATAAATTACGTACATTTGGGTATATGTCTATGATCTAGAGATAACTAGATTTTCCCCCTAGAAATTACTTCAGGACATACGAACTCATAAAAAAAAAATGGTAACAAATAATGAAAGTGTGACTCTGTATTTTATTTATTACAAAGGAGCGGTCTGTTTTCTTAGATCACCATATTTCAACCTTGTCTGTTATATTTAGTAAAAACTTACAATCCTCGCTATATATTACGAGAGCGCAGCCATTTTGTTGATCATGTGATCACGGCCCAGTTTTGATTGGTTCAAACTGATCTTGGTCAATCGAATGCTTAGGTTGTCAGACGTGGGCGCAAAATTTAAAAGATCAACTAACGCAGATTTTAAGGTTTGATTTTGACATTTCATTTCGCCAAACTCCGCCAGATTATATAAAGTACTGATCATGAATGTTTTGTTTCGCGTTAATCTAAAACAAGCTGTCTTTGATATTAAGGAAAGATTTATCGGAATGGAAAGAAACAACAAGATACAGGCAACAGGAACTAAACCAATCCGTTCTTGCAAGTTGCATTACAAATATAAATCTTTTCAATTGAACGATAGTGGTGAAATTGGCTAGGTTTGAATTTGAAAAGGGCCTGGTGCAGGTGCATAAAAGGGCACTATCAAGCACTATGGTACATGCTGTGTTGGGTTTGGGGGGTGAGAGGGTTAAAAATTTCATTTCTTATACCTTATAAACAGCTATCATATAACTTAGGATGACAACGTATTTTAAACCAAAATCCACCAAATATTTACCTCGGGTAATCAATTCATATATCTAACCCATTTTGATGTATACATGTTGACTTCATATTAATAGCTCATTAGTCCATTTTCAAAGTACAGTTAAAGTACAGTTAAAAGTGAACCCATTTTTTTTTTATGAATGCAACTCCCTGAAATGGGGAAGTGTGATTCCTGTGACTGATGACTTTGTCATTGTCATGTAGATACTCTGTGAAATTCAGTATTTTGAAACGTTCCCATATCACAAAATCATAAACACGATTGGTATGTACATGATAATTCTTGGTTAATTTTTTTTTCCAATTTTCAAAATTTATTTACTCATAGTAATGGTGTTTTCTAATGTGAAGAGGATGTCAGCATTTAATCAGTTAGCTTAAACAGTGATTTAGGATCACCCTGCGTCCGTCGTCTGTCCTGTGTCATCAACAATTTGCTTAAACGACATCTCCTCTGAAACCGCTGGACAGAATTTGATCTTTTGGTGACCTTCACAAAAATTGCTTGATCCATGTAGAACTCTGGTTGCAATGGCAGTGAAAAGAAAAAAAAAGAGAAAAATCATCTTCAAAACTTGGCCAGATTTCAAAATGTTTTAGCACATGTTCCTAGGGTGACTCTCTACCAAGATTGCTAAAATTATTCCGATCTATAAAAAAACATGGCCGTCAGGGGCGGGGCTAATTTGCCTTACCGTATACATGGTCAGATTAGGCGCAGCTACGTATAAGGCGCATCCTAACTTTCAGGGTAACTTAATTGAAAAAAAAATCACTTATCGTATCGTATGCGGCGAAATCTTGTTTTGAAATTTGCGCCGTCGTACATTTTGACAGACCGAAAGCTATCCGTACGTCACCGGGCTAATCATACGGTGAACCGTTTTATTTACACATGGCATAAGATTACCTTTAGACCATTACATTAACGACGGGTTGGATAAAGGTGACACATTTTCATAACATGACATTACTCAACCCGTGTCCCCGCATTCTAACACTCGGGACCATTGTCACCTGTCAAAATTCTACCAACTAACAAACATTACGTAACAATTGACACCTGTCAAGTTTCTCCTATACATCTTGAGGTCCCGTAAAATAAACTTAATTGTTTATATTGAAAATGGCTTTCATCAAGTTGTTTCAGATTCTCACGATCATTTTATCATGAAATATACCTGTAGGATAACTAATAAGAACAAAAGCAATAATCTGGTATTGTTTATCATGGTTTCGTATAGACTTTGTGTCATATTATCATATTCATTGGCTTTCAGTATATCCATTTTATGACATCGTATACCGGTAATTTTCACTTCTCGGTGATTGAAAAAAGAAACCTGAAAAGCTGTATATCATCATATAAGGCGCACCCCCTCTATAAACTTGAATTATCTGGAAAAAAAGTGCACCTAATCTGCCGGTGTATATGGTATATGTATATAGTGAAATCTTTAAACAACATCTTCTATGGAACCGCTGGACAGAATTTGATTACATTTGTCATGGATGTTCCTTGGGTGAAGCTTAACAAAAGTTGCTAAAATTATTCCGATCTATTAAAAAACATAGCCGCCAGGGACGGGGCTAATTTGCCTTATATGTGTATAGTGATAATATCTCATATCTTTAAATGACATCTTCCCTGAAACCACTTGACAGAATTTGATTAAAGTAGGCAGGGATGATCCTTGGGTGAAGCTTCACAAACATTGCTAAAACTATTTCAGTCTGTAAAAAAACATGGCTGCCAGGGGCGGGGCTCATTTGCCTTTTATGTATATTGTGAAAACTTATAACAACCTCTTCTGAAACTGCTGGACAGAATTTGATAAAACTTGGCAGGGATGATCCTTGGGTAAACCTCAAAAGTTGCTAAAATTAACTTATCCATGTAGAACTCTGGTTGTCATGGCAATGGAGGGAAATTTAAAAGTCACCTACTTCAAAACTACTGGCCAGGTTTCAAAATGTTTTAGTACAGATGTTCCTTGGGTAACCATATACTCAAGTGAGCGATCCAGGGCCATCATGGCCCTCTTGTTTACAATTTTTGATTGCATGAGTCCTGGGACTTGCTAGGCTAAAAAAAATATCAGTTCCAATACACAAAGTATGCATCCTACTTAATATCAGTAGCATTTTCCGTATATTTTGTGCATCCAGTGGATGCATTGAAATTAAATCAAAATCATTGCATCCACAGTGAAAATATTGCATCTACTCTAGGATGTAGGATGCAGAAGTAAAAAAAAAAACACTGCTGAAAGGAATTTGACTGTAATTACATTACCCAGCATTAACACTTGTGAGCTGACATCAAATACAGCTTGTCATATTGTGTTTCAATTGGTTAGTCAGCCATCTGACATATAAAAACAAAGATGAATTGATTGTATCTGGAGAAAAAGTGGTGAAATCACCTCCAAAAAACAATATATAAAATTAAGTATACATAAATATGGTGAAAAGTGGAGGAAGACCCTAAGCACACCAAGTAGAACCACAGACTTTACAGATTAAAGGCTGTTTACATGAAAAACAGTGATTACTGACCAGTCACCAGACTGATTTCAATCCTGCAGCAGTTAAGGTCAAAGAGATATTAGATCAATAACAAATTTGCCATGGATGACCAGATTTCTGATTTCTTCATTTTTCTATCCACTGAGGTAAATAAAGTTAAATGTTTTATTCATTGCAGTAAACTTGTAGTAATCACAACTACAGGATGCCAAGGAAGAGAGCTACAAGAGCACAGACAGAGAGGGCTAAACCGAAGCTCAGTGAGGCGGGGGATGATGTGAAAGGGATGTCTGTGGTTGAAAGGCAGGAGAAATTGGCACACTTCCTTCAGGATTTTGATATAACAAGTAAGCGATTGCCTGCTGAAATGTCATACACTGCAATTTAAATATGTTGCTATGTAAGAAGTTTAATAGGTTTCTTTTAAAAATATTTTTAGTTAAAATATTAGTATCATTTATTACTTGCAAAAGGCACCAATTTGTGATCATATTTCAAAAGCATATTTTTTTGGATGGGTTTTTCAATCAATACTTCAGTCCTTTTAATTAATGATGTCGGGTCGGGCTTCCGCTAAGATTGTCCTTTTTTAGCTGGACTATTCGAAGAATATGAGAGCTATAGTAGTCGCCCTTGCGTTGGCGTTGCAGCTTATTTTGCAGGTTAAAGTTTTGCATGCAAGTTACGATCAACCTTATATCTCAATAACCATTTATGGTATTAACTTGAAAGTTTATAAATATGTTCACGGGCATCAGACAACCAAGGTAGATAACTCTTGACTGAATTTAATATACATTATGGCCCCTTTTTAACTTAGAAATTTTGGTTAAAGTTTTGCATGCAATATAAATTTTGGTTAAAGTTTTGCATGCAAGATACTCTAATGCTTATATCTCAGTATCTAGGCATGGGATTGATTTGAAACATCTTTAATATGTTTAGGGGTATCATACTTTCAAGGAAGATAGCACTTGATGGAATATTTTACAAATTATGGTCCCCTTTTAACTTAGAAAGTTTGGTTTAAGTTTTGCATTCAAATTGCTATCTAGCTTGTATCTCAGAAATATGACTAGAAAGTTAAGGAGTGTATTCAGGGGCATCACAAAACCAAGGAGGATAACTTTTGGACTGAATTTTATACAAATTATGGCCCTTTTCTGACTTGGATACTGGGTTAAAGTTTTGCTTGCACAGTGTGATTATGCTTCTGTCTCAGTAACTAGGCATGGGATTGATTTTAGACTTAAAAATATAAAGGGGTATCAGACTTTCAAGATATATCATTTTTGACTCAGGACTTTCCTTAGTCTTTGGAACCCAAGAGTCATTGACTCTTGGGGCCAAATTTACAAGAGTCAAAAACAAATTAAATTTATTTCTATAATATTGCATACAAAACACAAGAATATCAGGGTTTACCCTGGCTGAAAAAAAGTTTGCGCCACAACTTTCGCCAAACGAGAAAACTTGGGAGCCAAATTAAGGAAGTTTGTGCCAAATTTAGTGCCAATGGCTCAAATATATATTTTTATTATGTTTATTTTTTCTCCCTTTAAAAACAGGTACCGTATGTATTAAATTGTATTACCAGGTATATTCAAACTACTCACACACACATTCACTCAGGATATAATATTTAATTAAAGAGATGTTATTTATTTAATAATTGTAAATTTTATGAAGGGAGGAAGAAAAACTTTAAATTATTATGCAATTGATTTGTTTCCCTTTTGATCTATCTACCTGTAATAACTGAAAAACCTCAAAAATAAAACAAATAAAAGAAAAACATGTTTTAGAACTTTGTCTTAGTAGTGGAAATATTTTTCAATGGAAAAAAACATTGATAGAAAGAAAACTCGGTGCAGCAAAACTAGTCAGCCTTGTGACCAAACTTAGCCAAGTCAAGAACTACTTGAATATATCAAAATCTCAAACTAAACCTCTACGACTATTGCATTTCATACTTCAATATGTTTTACTTACAAAGACTAATTTACATGAAACTGATCATGGCTGGATCTGTAAATTAGCAGCCGACAGGTAAAAATCAGCTGATCAAACACTGTCCCAGAATTTGCAATTTGCTGTTTGCTAAAGTAAGTGAGGTCACATGCCCTCTGGTCATTTACTGCAGCATGATTACGTAATCGATGAATGGATAAGAATAATCTTTTGTCACCTGCTGTGACAAACAATAGACCTATCATTAAGATTACACGATAACGGTAAACACGCTTGAGTAAACTGATTGGTGATCCGCTTTTCATTGCGGTTAATATGCGGAGAATGAAAAATCGGCAACCAAGCAAAAACACAAGTTTATTATGCGGCGCCAATTATGAAAAATAAGGCGTCATAACCTTTCGCCATTTCAAATTTTTTGGAGCCAGATTTTTTTTTCTGGCACCATTGGTGACAATGGCGATGGCCAGCGGGAACCCTGAATATAATAAATATCTGGACAACGGCGTATGCTGATGATTTGTCCTCTAGGAAGGTAGCCCCCTTTCTCCTGCTGAATGGTGATGAGTTCATTCTGGACTATCAATGACAGATTATTTGTCACAATGAAACATAAAAAACTCCTGAAAATAGTCAACCAAAAAATAAATGAAAATAAGAATTATAATCTGTTCCATTACTAAGAAGTGTAGTCACATTGGGAAGCTGCATTTTTATCATGGAATAGTCCAAGTCATCATAATAAACTGTTGTCAATTTTAAATGTAAACAGGATAATTTAATTTATAAATTCTAGAAAATCTAGGTTTTATTTTTTTTTAAAAATGGTGAAAAAATTATTCCCTTAATGTGGAAAGAAAATGACAGCTGCAATATTCTTATTGAGACTAGAGCTACCTTTTTTTATTTAAAGTAGAAAACAAAAGATGACATTTGGTAATGGCAAAAAAAAAAAACTCTTGGGGCCAAATTTTCAAGAGTCAAAAAATAAATTCTTTAGAGTCCAAAACAAAAAAAAATCTGACCAATATCATTCAAAATTACATAGATAAATATCCAGGCATATTAAAACATAATTGCTCAAATCATTATCAGTTATTCAATACAGAAAGATAGCTAAGGCAAATAAAAGTTTTACTTACCTTCATCATTACATTTTGTTTTTTTAAACCTTGTTTGATTCTGTATGAGTCTATCTACTTTCGGTTTTGGTCCCATATTTTCAGTTGACAGACTAATCATACCTATTTGTTACAATCATCACACCTTTCATTTTAACCAGCATGGTTAAAGTACTGCCATTAAACTTTTTGTTATTATCAAACAATAAAAATTTCATCCAATTCCGATCGGTAATTAACCTGAGTAACAGCCATAGGAAGTAAACACATTTTGTCATGATTTCTCGCCTTTAATTATTTCACACATCGTAAAAACGGGATCCAGCAACCTCGTGTACAGAAGCTAACAGCATTGAGAGTACACGAAGGTTGACGACGCAATACGGGAATTTGTAATTAGGTTGGTTACGCAATCGGCTATTACATTGTGGTGTATACGAAGATTGCCGAAGCAATACGAGAATCTATTAGGCTTATTAGAGTAACTGACAGTGATAGCGAGTCAATGGGGGGTCAGTTGCACTTACTGATCACATAATCTGTTTGAGGCGGTACTTTATGACCGGCTGATCTGGTGGTATTGACGCACCAGCTGTTATTGCCCCGAGTCAAAATTGACGCTTGGTACAATTTTACCCCGGGTCAAATAAGCGTCACTGAGAAATCTCCCGGGTCAAAACCCGGGAGCTCGGGTCAAAGGAGAGCCCTGTGACTGTTATTATATACAAGGTATGTGAAGGGCAATAATTGAAATAAATTTCATTTGATTTACCAACAAGCATTTTGAATAGTCGAGCGTGCTGTCCTCTGACAGCTCTTGATTAATCTGCTATTACTTTAGTTATTTCTTCTTCAATATTAAGACATTTTCATAAATGGAGGAACCTTCACATTATGCAGTTGACATTGTGACCTTGACCTTTGACCTACTTTTAATGAAGAAAGTAGCATCTGGAAAGGTTTACCTTTTGTTTAATCTGCCATGCGTTCAGTCAACCTAACAGGAGCTAATGTGAGCAGCTTGACTCGTTTTATCACTGTGATAAGTGTAAGCTGGGTAACAACTTGCAACTGTGAGCCAACGTTCGCTTGACTGAATGCAGCCCAGCTTTAACTTTATGTACTTCATTGGATTGCTTCAATATTTGGACAGTTGCTTAAGTTAAAAGGATGGACTCTTCATTATGCAGTTGACTTTGACCGGTGACCTACTTTTGATTGGGAAAAAAAGCTTGGAGGAAAAACAAAAACAAAGAAAAAACACCAACATCATTAATATTATCAGGTCTTGTCTTTCTGTCATACTTTTTCAGTTGAGAATCTTAGAATTTCGTTGACATATTGTTTTGTTATGAATAAATTATGAATTAAAAGGGTAAAAAAAATATTATATTTAAGCTTGTGTTCTGATTTATTTAATATGAATTATTATTTATTTGTTGCAGTGGAAAATTATAGAAAGATGTATGCAGAACACTTGATAGAGGTAGAGAGACTTATTGATGAGAGATACAGAAAAATCCGTATGCAGCTATCAAAGGTTAGCACTGAATACACTAATGCAAAATTAAATGCACTTATCAATTAATGGTGATGAAACTGATGCAGTAAAGCCAAGTAATGAAAGTTTATCTGTCTATACCAGGTCATTGATCAAACTGAAAACTAAGGGGTACTGATAAATCGTAAATTATATGCAGGCTGATCTGGTTTTATACTTGTCAAGACATGTAGGACTTTAATTTTGATATATTTCTTGTTTTATAAAATCAAATGGATTGATGATTTTATACCAACCTTTTTTTATTCTTTTTCTATTTTTTGTTTATTTATATATTTATTTTTTTTCAGAGAGAAAAGCAGCTTACAGTCAAAGAATATGATGGTAAGTTTTCGAAGCAGACTTCATGGTGATTTTTTAGTCATCATCATGTCAACACTGTAGCATCTTCATTCATAAGTCCTGAATTAATCCAGGCTCCTCCCTTCAGTGTTATTTTTCCAAAAGAAATAATTCGTGGAATTTTAGTGACATTCATGTTATTCTTATAATTAAAATGTTGACTTGAAACTTTCTTGGACATATGCCACCTATTGTTAGATAATTTTATTGTTTATTTAACACAATTTCATTATCTAATAATTTCAGTTATTTTATTTATTGCACTAATTTTCCCAATAAGAAAACCACAGGTAGAAAAAAAAATCTTATTAAAAGTAATTGCCCTTTTTTAAATGGGATAGTTCATAGGCAGTCCTCTCAGAAAAGTTATACAGTTTTCTGCATATTTGCTACGTACCCCGCTATTTTTTCCCAGATGTAAAGGAAATGGTGCATCTTTCCACACACACACACACACACACACTGATATTAAGGCCCTTCAACCATTATCTGCAAATAAGCAAATAAGCCCTGACAACTTAACAAAATAAAAAAGTTTATGGCCATATGGTGTCTGCCATGGTAGATTATGAATTGTATTGGACCAGTTGGACTGGGATTGCGGCTTTTTAATGATAAAAAGGAAGCCATATTTTATTCTGTTACAATATATTATCTTTATTTCATATGCATTCTTAATCAGGAAAGAGTGGTATGATCTTTTTTTTTTTTTTTTTTTTTTTTTTTTTTTTTTTGACTTGTCCATTAAATGCTTCTCACTTTTAAAGTAAGATTATCACTTAGTTAGTCAGAAGTTAATTAGCAGGCAAGTTTGCCAGGCTATTTTTAGTTGGATTCAGTATTGAAGGATTATTGCTGTAGGTGGTGACACATTTTTTGATAAAGCTTAAGCCAATTATCAGTGCTTTGTCTTCTAATTCTGTATGTAAATCAGCAAATAGAAAATAATTTTTCAAGATTTTGGAAGTTTCCATTCTCATGCCTGAAATAGAGATGAGGCTGTGTGTGTTTATATATATTGCTATGGTATCAAGTAACACTTATTCCAGAGGAGCAGAATAAAAAGGAGGAAGATGAGAAGGAGAATGAGATGGTTCAACAGCCCTCAGTCCTGTCTAGCATCCAGCAGACTCTGTAAGTCCTTCCCACGGAAATACCTTGTCCTGTTGTGACAGAGATGGAAAAAACCTGTCAGTAATCCCATCAGGTCTTGCTAGTGGGTTGAACCATGGAAGAGAATCTTTCTGCTTACAGTTTGAGTGAATGGAGTTAGGAATTTTTGAGAGAATTTCACTCATGTCATAAACTCAGTAATTAATAAATAGCTTATCTCCAGATTATATGGTACCCTGCTTGCAGCGCTTTTCTCGATGTGTGCATGGGTTCTATGGGGTGTACAGACAGTATGTAGAAACATGTTTATGAGTCAGTGTTAACTTTTATCAGATTATAAACTTATCAGGTACTTTGTTTTAATTCTAAATCAAAGGCCACATACTGCAGTCCTGTTAGTGATGTTTGTTCTTCGAAAAGAATAAATGACTTTAAATTTTTATCAAATTTATTTTGCTTCTTATTTTGTTGTTTACAGTTCTAAATACCAGATGCGTAAGGTGATAGAGCCAATACCTGAAGAAGAGGGAGAAGATAGTGTTAGTACAGTGAAAAAGGTGAGATTTGTGGATATGCTGGTGTCTAGGGTCATGATTATCATGCTTCTCTCTGACCCCTTGGGATGGTACTGTAATATAGAGCTGTGATGTCTTGTGCTACTGGCTTCATACACCAGATATATGGAATGTTTGATGGCTTGTGAAATTTAAGCTGTGGTTTCTAGGAAAATCTGTATAAAGTAGGGCCATGGGATTTGGACCACTAGTTTTAAAGCAGACCTGTGATGTTTAGGACCACTTGTATACAAGAAAGCTTTCTTAGGACAACTGTATTAAATAACAGTGGTATCTATGGCTGCTGGTATCTTGGGTCTCTGGTATCATAATCTGGAACTGAACTTGTTCATAACTACTGTATTCTTTAAGACCATGCTGTCACAATTTTATTTAGGAATCATTGTAACGTTGCCTTTACAGTTATTGATTAGAAATATTTTTGATGAATCATGACAATTTACCTATTCCTTGACAAATGTGCCTAATGTTAAATCACAATACTTTTACACTGACTTAATAATAGAACATGTCACCAGTTCTGATATTTCTTTGAAAGTACTGGTACATACAGTGTTGTGCCTAGGCCGCAGGATTCCTGCAATTTTTTTTAACAATGGCCCCTTAAAATTGAACATTCACGGGCCGATGGGTGGCTCCGTCGATCCGGCCAATTTTCGCTTTTTTGCATTCTTGTCATTCATTTCCTATCATTTTTCTACTGCAGTACAACGCCGCAATATCGCGGACTGCTATTTTGCTTTGACCAGTTTGTCGCGGTTGATCTATGGACCCCAAAAATATACTGTAGTATCAGTTATTTTCGCGCAGTCTAAATTTCGCGCTACCCTCTCTAAAAACCATTTCGCGCGGTGCTAAATTCGCGCATTTCCCATTTCAAAAAAAAAAAGTATAAAAAATAAACATGAATAAATAAAAAAATATCCATTTCGTTCTGAATGACTGATTTGGTGCCCCGGATATCGAATGCTAATTAATTACCGACTGATATGTTTGCGCTACCCTCCCCCAGGTAAGTGACGTCATAGGGGTTGGTTACTGATAAGGGTTACTGGTAAGTTGTTAATTAGCACCGTCTCCTAATTGCTGAACTGCCGAAAGATGGCATTTCCTTTGTTATCGACTGCAGCACTTCCGGTGATCAGACAATCTATTCTCCGGGACCTTTTTGTTTTACAGGTCTCACTTTGATTGTTGTATAAACAAACTGTCAATCTAGAAGGTGGGGACATGTCAGTACACACGATCTGCCACCATACAGTTAGTAGTAATGTTTGTCCGAAATCTGTATGATGAATTTATGCATAAAGGTCAGTGCCTGAATAATGACTCGGCAGAAATGAGTTAACATCACGCAAGCGTAAATTTCATGCACCGGTTCAACACCGGTAAAAGGTAAGTTAGAATATACAAAAAAAAATCTTATTTTAAAAAGAATAACACAGATTATTGATTTGATATTAGTCTCAAATAGAACACGAGTGTAAAACCCTTGGGAAACTGTTGGTTTTATTGAACTAAGATGGTAATGATTATAAAACAACGCATGAAATTTAGTTGTCAAAATCGGTGTCAAACAAAAAAATACCATATATATTCTATGATTATACAGACTTAATATCGCGCGGTCCTAAATTCGCGGAAGGCCCATTGCGCGAAAATCGCGAAAATTAGACCAGCGCGAACAATACTGATACTACAGTATTGCATCATTTGCATAGGCTTACCGTGAAACTAATCTATCTCCTTCTATATCTATATGTATTTAAAAGAGTTTTGCGGTCAGTATTTAACATGCTAGTGCACTGACACATGGAAGTGATAACAATTAAACACCCCAGATGGTGGGGACAGTTCATGATTACACAATCGAACATTGTCTAAAATCCACTGCATAAACCTACAGTGCTCCAGCCAGGATTTGAAAAGGGCAGGGTGCCAGTGGCCCAAAGGGGCATCCTATTCGCAAAGCGCATGAGAAGGGGGAGGATGTGGGAGGGGGGTACCCCCTCCTGGAAGGGGGTTATGGGGGATCTCCCCCTGGGAATTTTTTCAAATTAAGACTTTAAATAAGGCCTCTGGGAGATTTCCTGGTTGGAATTTTTGTTCTTATTCCAGTTTTTTTGGTATTATGATTTTCATTTTATTATCCTTGTTCTTAGATAGCAGTGGGTTGGGGAAGCATCCCATTGACTATCTTACAAAGAGTTCACATATATGTATATTAAAATCTCTCAGCATCATACATGTAAGATTTTTTATAAACAAACAGAAAATGCATATATTTACATGTAAATAATTAAGCTCTTTTTTTAGCTCACATGAGCACAACGTGCTCAAGGTGAGCTTTTCTGATCGTCTTTTGTCCGTCGTCCGTGCGTGCGTGCGTCCGGCGTCAACAATTGCTTCAAACAACATCTCCTCCTAAACGGCTTGGCCAATTTGAAAAATATTTTGCAGGAATGTTCCTTGGATGAAGCTCTACTAAAGTTGTATAAATGGTTCTGGTCCATCGCATAATTAGGTCACAGGAGCTAAAAATAGATTTTAAAAATGAAAATTTAAAAAATCTTCTCTGAAACCACAAGGCCTAGCCTTTTGATTTTTGGTATGTAGCATGATCTTATGACTCTCTACCAGGATTGTACAAATTATGACCCTGGGGTCAAAATTGGCCCCGCCCCAGGGGTCACTTGATTTCACATAGGCTAATATAGGAAAAACTTGAAAAAATCTTCTTCTCCAAAACCACAAGGCCTAACCTTTTGATTTTTGGTATGTAGCATCATCTTATGGGCCACTACCAAGATTGTACAAATCATAGCCCTATGGTGATAAATGACCCCGCACCAGGGGTCACTTGTTTTACATAGAGTTATATAGGAAAATCTTAAAAAATCTTCTTCTATGAATCCATAAGGCCTAGAGCTTAGATATTTGGTATGTAGCATCATCTTATGGGCCACTACCAAGATTGTACAAATCATAGCCCTATGGTGATAAATGACCCCGCACCAGGGGTCACTTGTTTTACATAGAGTTATATAGGAAAATCTTAAAAAATCTTCTTCCATGAATGCATAAGGCCTAGAGCTTAGATATTTGGTATGAAGCATCATCTTATGGGCCACTACCAAGATTGTACAAATCATAGCCCTATGGTGATAAATGACCCTGCACCAGGGGTCACTTGTTTTACATAGAGTTATATAGGAAAATCTTAAAAAATCTTCTTCTATGAATCCATAAGGCCTAGAGCTTAGATATTTGGTATGTAGCATCATCTTATGGGCCACTACCAAGATTGTACAAATCATAGCCCTATGGTGATAAATGACCCCGCACCAGGGGTCACTTGTTTTACATAGAGTTATATAGGAAAATCTTAAAAAATCTTCTTCCATGAATGCATAAGGCCTAGAGCTTAGATATTTGGTATGAAGCATCATCTTATGGGCCACTACCAAGATTGTACAAATCAGCCCTATGGTGATAAATGACCCCGCATCAGGGGTCACTTGTTTTACACAGAGTTATATAGGAAAATCTTAAAAAATCTTCTTCTATGAATCCATAAGGCCTAGAGCTTAGATATTTGGTATGTAGCATCATCTTATGGGCCACTACCAAGATTGTACAAATCATAGCCCAATGGTGATAAATGACCCCACACCAGGGGTCACTTGTTTTACATAGAGTTAAATAGGAAAATCTTAAAAAATCTTCTTCTGTGAATCAATAAGGCCTAGAGCTAAGATTTTTGGTATGTAGTAGCATCTAATGGTTCATTACAAAGATTTTCAAAGTCTTGGCCCTACGGTGATAAATGACCCTGCGCCCAAGTCTTCTCTGAAACCATATGGCCCATTGCTTAGATATTTGGTGTGAAGTATTGTCAGGGGTAAAATGTTTTAGATTAAGTTATATCAGAATCCTTGTCTGTTTTAAAAACCTTGACATCAGTTGAAGCAATGGTACTCAGGTGAGCGATTCAGGGCCATCATGGCCCTCTTGTTTTAATCAAAGGATAACAAAATGAGTTATTGAATGTTGCCTAAAGAATTGATAAAACTTATAGAAAAGGAAAGTATACATAAGAGAAAAAAGGTGCTTTTGCATTTATTGTTAAGTTGCTTGGAAATATTTTTTGCAGAGTTTAAAAAATGGAATTTGTTTCAAGAACATTTGATCACTAATCTTATTATTGTAAGGTTGCTTTTGCCGGTCATCTTTGCCAAAAGTAAAAAAGAAAAATGCCAATGAAGCTCACATTTCAATTGCATATTGCTGGAAAAATTTTGACAACAGGCATCCAAGTCTCCTCAGAAAATCATGGATCCCAGTTAAATTTTGTTATTAATTTCTTAATATGTATACCATAGAGAGGCCCCCATTTTGATGACTCCATAGTGCTCTTCCCCACCCCTGGACATGAAAAAGGGCATAGTTAGTTGCCCTAAAAGGGCAGTTGTAACTTGTATGTGCAATTTGATAAAAAAAAGAGCATTTCTTTTTCAGAAAATATAATGAAATTCAAAGTATGAAGCTTTCTTCTGTAACATTGAAAGTAATCCAAATAAAAGATATAAGATCTAGAATTGTTTATGTAGACATTTATTATCCATTCTGACCGGATAATTAACAATACAGGAAATATCTTTTGAATTGGTTATGTAGAGACTCAGATTATAATTGAAATAACTTAAAAATAAAATTCCATCTTGATAAAAATAATTATTGTTTTTAAAATCAGATTTTTCATTAGTTTTTTTTTTTTTTCAAAACAACAATGGGAACTTTTATGCTAATCTCTTAATATCATATTTTTTTTTTTTTAACCCACTTACTTAATTTAACCTACGATCATAAATATTGTAAGTTTAAAGCCAATCTTTATTTCAAAAAATGATGTAAAATCTGTATTTACAGTTTCTTATATCAAACATTTATGTTTTAAAACAATTTTTAATTGTTTGATGGCTGTAAACAAAATTTATCAGTACATGCTTTTTAAATGGTTTTTCTTCGAACATACCAGAAGTAAACATAGATACATTTAAAAACTGTAATAATTTATGATTTTAACATGATTAATCTTTAGAGACAGATAAATAAACATTAATGATAAAAATTATTATGACAATTATCCGCCTCTCTGAACATAATTTTATCATTGGTTGATATTTTTGGAAAAAATGGAATTTTTCGTCTGTAAAGTTTTCGTCTGTCTGCAAAAGACTAATCTGACTTTTGAATTGTTGACACTGATTTGCCTAAGATAAGTTGAGGCTTTGGAGAGAAGTTTATTATAAATCTGATGGATTAACTAGGGCATGTTTTCCACTTCATCATACTTGGAATTCAAATGATGGCAGAATACAGTACGCGTTTTAGATGACTAATGACAACGTACTATATTTTTCCCCAGGTAGTCGACAATAATACTCACCTTAGTAATAAATGCAATTAAAATTTACTTTTTTTGTGCCAAATATCTACACATAATTGTGTTGATACTTATTACTAGAATAGCCGACTGTTTATCATGGCTTGTGCCGGTTGATTGACACCGACTTTGAACATTGGGTGACTACGTCTGTGTAACACACACTAATGTTTGTCGGCAAAATCAAAGATGCCGAGAGTTGAGGCTTGGGGAAACAATATGGGGTGAAACTTTTACTAACAAAGGCAAAGCAGGGCACTGTCTGAAAGGGGCAGGGCGGAGATCAAAGGCAGCAGGGTGTATATCAAAGGCGGCAGGGCGCGGCGCCCTGTCATTTCGGCCTAGCTGGAGCACTGACCTAAATAATAGTATTTTTGTTTATTATGCTAGCGTGCATAATCTTACCATGGATTAAAAAGTCCCGGAAAATAGCCAATCTTTTTCACTGGAAGTAAACAATAAATGATAATTAGATCAGTGTCACCTGGTAATTTGTTTCATTTAAATTAAAAATAAGTACACTCAGCTTAATTTCAAATAGCGATAAACTGTAATTGAATGTCAATTTTCACACCGGTATTGTTTTGATAAACAATGGACGGCATATAATTTCTTATAATGAGATATGCTGAAGAGTTTGTACACACTACTCTCTGAATCATCGGCAATTACAGTACAAAAAAAAAGAAGAAAACCCAGAATCAGTGATTATGGAATTATTTAAAATAATTAAATAACTCTATAAATAAATAATGTTTATTGCTTTATATTATGGTTTTTCAAGAATTTACGACGATCACAGACACTTGTATATAGCATTCATTATATAAGGATTGGTAATTCAGGGGTACGTTATGCATGTTTTGGTTAACATTTATTTAGATTATGTCCCCTAGAATTATCAAATGTCCCCCAAATAATTAGTCTGGGGGACACTAGTGTCCCCTGGAAAATCTGAGCTAGGCACAACACTGTATATATAATTAATAATAGACACACTTTTTGTGTGTTGAGGCATATTGATTTTAAGCAGTGTGATTCACATAAATAAGGCAAATTTCACTTTTGTGTCACCTTTGGTAAACAAGTGACACATAGGGATCATATTTCCATCATCTGTCTGTCTCACTTTTCCCGCCACGCTTCAGAAGGTGACACATGTGTTCCAAAGAACACTCTTGTATGCAAAAATTAATGATTTCAAAAACATGCATCTGACAATAATAATGTGTATTTTTTATATACATGTATATTTGCAGGCCAAACGTGTAAAGGGTGCTAACAAGAGTGTTGCTTTCAATCCCACACCAGCCTCCTCTAGCAGGTAAACTTTGTTGAACAAGATACAGCTGGCTGTCTATGCATAGTTATTCTCAGGAACTAAACAAAAGTAACCTTTATAGAAAGCAGGTAGTTTTTAACCACTCCTTTCGAAGGCTTTGAATCTAGAAACAAGAAAACAACAACAAAAAACAATTTAAATAAAAGTGAATAAAGGGATATGGGGAAAACATATTTCTTTATGCTTTAGTATTACTCTGTTCTTTATCATATATTTTCCTATAGGGAAGGTCATACACATCAATGCACAAACACGTAAATACAGATTGTAAAATCATCCCCAGTGGCAGAGTGGTTAGAGACTCTGTCTCAGGAGCGAGAGTTTGTGGGTTCGATCCATGCCACGTAACAAATCATAAAAAATGGTACTGGTGTAGCTCCCTTGCTTGGCACTCAGCATATAAGGGTAGTTCTAGGACTGGTTGGCCAGGTGTCAGGATAATGTGACTAGGTGTAGTATCATGCCGCATGTCTATGGCGTGATTCTGCAGTGTCATCACTTTATCTCGAATAGACAGGCTCCAAATGACTGAAATACTGTCGGTGGGACGTTAAACCCAACAGATTGTAAAACAAAAGATTGTCTTTCTTTGCCCCCAGGTATGTCACACCCGCCATGCAGAGGAGTATGCAGGTGATGGAGTGGGGGGCCACACCTGCTGTCACACCCAAATTTAATCCCAGGTATGTATGAAATAAAAAAAAATAAATGTTGAATTATGCAATCAGCAGATGATAATATTTATTAAATACAATGTGAATGTAAAAGAACTGGAATTTCTTGTGCAATATAACTTGATTAGAAATGCTTGCCTGATTATGTATTGTACATTTTGACTGGAATTACTTGCATGTTATACTATGATTTTTTTTTTTTTTTCATGAAAATGTTTCATTGTCAGGCTGTAAGTTCATAGGCATGATGCCTTCTGTTAAAAAAAATATTGACACATTCTTTTTTATACACATCATCTTTTCTTTCACACTAGAGATAAATACTTTGTGAAAAAGCACTTGTATAGGTGTGGTATTAGGTAGACTGATCTCTGTGTGCTGTCACTATATCAAATATACCTTGACCTACAGGCTGCCCATCACCCCAGGACTAAAGCGTCAACCCAAGCCTGGTGAGATCCTCATGTCCCTGTCTGGCAGCCCTATAGAGGTGGGGTCCAAGTCACAGAGAAAGCAGGGCAAGGTAAAGTCCTTTGTTCACAATACTGACAGTATATTAGTGCTTCTCTTCTCCATAAGTAACAATGAAATGTTACATATACATAGTACCAGTCCTTATAGAAGCTGGTAAGAGCACTTGTCCCATAACCAGGAGGTTAAGGGTTCAATCCCAGACCACAACAAAACACATTGATAAAATCTAATATATCTGCTTGGCACCCAGGGTAATTCCAGGACTGGTTCCCATGAAATGGAGCACAGAAATAAATTTCTGAACCACTAGATCTGGTATTCTCACTTAACCGTTGACATGATTGGCTATTGTGTACTACAATATGCATTCTGTAACCATTACCATACTTAATAGGTTACTGCAGACACAAATAATTGCGTTTTACTGACATCATTTTCGTAGCCATAAATGGTTGCATATTTCAATATGATGACGAACATAAAGTGAGATTTGAAAGAAATATTTTACTTTATCTTATGATTTTCAATGAGATACTGAAATATATCGGTGAGATATACTTCATTTCTAAATGTTGAAACTGAGTGAGATATGGAATTTTGGTTCCTGATCTGTTCATTAAAATATATAGCAAATGATGTCATAGTTACTTCATATAATTCAGCATAATTTGGTGTCATGTTTGGTAATGTCTGACTAGTGTAATGCAAAATCTATAGAAAACAACAAGATAAAAAAACAACAACTTGTTTTTAGTGCATATGAAATGTATCTCATCTCATAGTGATACAACTTCAGTTGCACAACACACTCAAGAAAATATTGTAAATGTATCACTTCTCTATGAGATATATTCCATATTCCCCAAAGCAAACAAAAATCCTCTATTTACTTTCATTATTGGTATTTATTAATATTTATAACAGCATTAGAATTTGGGTAAATGGAAATGAGGCATGAAAATTAGATTGATTTGAGCTATGTAAGACCACTTATATCCTACATTGTGATGTTACAGACACTAGAGATCCAGATACCAGAAGGCCAGGAGTACAACGAGATGTTAGAGAACCTCAATATCCCTGATGTCATAGACACCTCCGACATGACAGGCGCAAATATAAAGAAGATGATGTCTGTGTTTGCCAGTATAATGAACAATGGTGGAAGTTCATGAGGGTGAGGTGACTGTGATACTTGTGTTAACAGATGTGGTGGACCATGGGATGTCACCAAATACTGGAATATAATTTGACGACAATTCTTACATGTGGATGTGCAATTACTGTTAGACTGCAGACATAGTGAACTGGCTCATCCAAAGTGTTGAATTCGATAACTGTCAAGAAGTCTTGGGCCTTGAATTAGCTATCCAGTTCTTACTCATGTAAATGGTCTCAACATTTAAAACACGTCTGTCTTGTTCTTAACCTTTGGTCTACACTCAAATGTATGTATTTGCCATGTAAAACTTGACTTAATAAGTCAGCAGTGACTTCAGATACTGGTTGCTACAGAAAGTCTAATGACAAAGGACACTAGCAATATGGTGGCTAGAAGATCAGTCAGTTGTCTGTGTAAAGCATGTTCTTCATTTCAGACTGCGATGTTAAGTACATGTAACAGTTACTAACCTCCGTCACATTGAGGGACAGTATGTTTCATAATTCCTTGTTATGAATATTTTATATTAACAAATTTTTTTTTCGATATTTCACTGGCATCCATCAAATACATATTGTGTATGATTTTATCATGTAGTTAATGTCTTTGAGTATACTAGTGACAGTCACAATTGCTTATGTTCTACTCTGTTTTGTTATAAAAATCATTCAGAGTAACTGTTTTAAAACACTAATGTTCTGAAATAAGAATAGTGATCTATCATTTTTTTTTTTTTTTTTTTTTTTATGAACTTGTTTCAGATAGTAGAACCTTTCACACAAAAATGAAGAAGAACAACATTTGTTGTTTATTTTCATTAAATCACTGCTAAATCATTATCATATTAAGATCCCAAACCTTTGAAGAGTCGAATAATTTGCTGGTATATTTATTGATAATGACCGAGCTTGTGCTCTAAGCTAAAACTTCCATATTGTGTCTTTAATGCAGTAAAACAGTCTCAGTAACTGTCATTTTTTATCTGCTTATACAAGCATGATCCTCTCTTGATCTGTCACATAGCTTAAATATAAAAAAGTGGTCTCTAGATATGTCCTTGACTAAATATCCCTCCCAGACTTGTAAATAAGCACATGGAAGCAGCCCCTCACTGCGTGGGTTCGAATCTCGGCAGGGTCATTCGGCTTTTCATGTGAGGAAACCTTCCGGCTGGCTTGCGGTAGGTCGGTGGTTCTACCCAGATGCCTCCGTGCATTCGGGGTCTTCCTCCACCTGTAATTAGCTGGATGTCACTGACTGAAATACTGTCCAAGCGACAGTAAACTCAAATAGTCAAGTCACATGGAATCGTCCCTCACACTTAGCTTGGAATGTATCAAGTGGGGCAGAAAAAGGTGTCCTATCCCTCTTTCTATTTTCCCCAAAACAAGCCATGTCCTGTCCAGTATGTCCGATTTATCTTGACTATTCAAAGAATGAGAGGTATTGCAGTCACTCTTGTCTGTTTTGATTAAAGTTTTGCGTGCAAGTAATGACCAAGCTTTTATCTCAATAACCAATCATAGTATTGACTTGAAAGCTCATGAAAATGTTCAGGGGCATCAAATAACAAAGTTAGATGACTCATAACTGAATTAAATACAAATTATGGCCCCTTTTTTAATTAGAAATTTTTTGAAAGTTTTGCATCCAAGCTACTATCCAACTTATAGCTCAATAACCATTCATGGTATTGACTTGAAAGCTTATGAATATATTTATGGGCATAAAACAACCAAGGTATCAGATAGCCAAGGTAGATAACTCTTGACTGAATTTAATATATCAAACTTGGAATTTTTGGTTAAGTTTTGCATGCATGGTACTTTCCTGATTATATCTCAGTAACCAGGCATAGGATTGGTTTGAAACTTCTTTAATATGTTCATTGGTATCATACTATAGAAACAGATTTTGACTGCGTATGATGCAATTTGTGGCCACCTTTTGACTCATGACGTTTTGGTTAAAGTTTTGCATGCAACAGAAAAATTGGTTAAGTTTTGCATGCAAGCTTATATCCAGGTTATTTATTTATGGTCTTGACTTGAAAGTTTACAAGTGTGTTCAGAGGTATCAGAAAACCAAGGAGGATAACTCTTGGCTAAATTTAATAGTTTATAGTTTATTTCAGAATACATGTAGGCCATAGGCCCCTGAGTACACAGAATTAACAAAACCATCATATAAACAAACTCTCTCTCTCCCTCCCTCCAAACTCTCTCTCTCTCTCTCCCTCCCTCCAAACTCTCTCTCTCTCTCTCTCTCCCTCCCTCCAAACTCTTTCTCTCTCTCCCTCTAAACTCTCTCTCTCTCTCAGGCACGCGCGTACACCACACACACAATTCAAAAAATAGACACGGAAATTTTTTTTTTTTTTTTAATTATATCCAGGTTATTTATTTATGGTATTGACTTGAAAGTTTACAAGTGTGTTCAGAGGTATCAGAAAACCAAGGAGGATAACTCTTGGCTAAATTTAATACAAACTATGGCCCTTTTCTAATTCGGATATTTTGTTTAAAGCTTTGCATGAAGCATGCACAATGTTATTTTGGTTATGTCTCAGTAATTAGGCATTGGATGGATTTTAGGCTTCATAAACATATTCAGGTATCAGACTATCGAGGTATGTCATTTTTGTGTCACCTGCTGTAAGCAGAAATGACGCATCTTTTTTCTGTTGTTTGTCCGCCCATCCGTCACACTTTTTCGTCGTGCTTTAGCAAGTGACACGTGTTCCAGAGAACACTCTGCTGACAATTATATTATTAGGGTATATGGGATTTCATTTGATTTACCAACAAGTGTTTTGTATAGTCGAATATACTGTCTTGCAGACAGCTTTTGTTTTATCTCCAGATCAGATAGAAATGGGATTTCAGTGAAATAGTTGCATACTTATGATTTTATTTGTGGTGGGTTTTGGTCAGTGTCACATTAGGAGTATGTGGTGTGAATTGGAACCAAGTGACACTGCTGTGGTATTTACCTTGGAGTTAGATCTGAATGTTTTACACTGAGAACATTTTGATATGTAAAAATTATCCAGGGTGACTCGGACTTAGAGTTTAATGTTAAACATCTAGATTACCATTGTGAACTTGATTGTCTTGAAATTATGAAGTGACATTGTCTAGTTGACTGGCAGAGGAAATAAGGCTATGACATAATGGTAGGTTACCATAGCTGGACATATCTTAAAGGTGAACGTTACAGATGTTCAGAGAGGAGAGTGGAGTGTCTTTAGATGTAATGTGCACCTGGAAACTGTTGTTTATAGTGTTTAAGAGGCACTTTTTACAAATGAGGAAGAAAAATGCTGCGGAGACACAGATTGTTATCCTTTAACATGCATTGTCAAATATCAACACCCTTGTCTTTTGATCTATTTGTGATTTTCTGCCCTCTTGACAGTTATAAATATTTCTAAAAATATGCACATTCATACAAAGGGGTATGTTTCTTTTATTGAATATAGAATATGTGTTTATTATTCTAAAAGAGACATTCAGCTGGGGCAAACATTTTCTATGACCCTTTTCCTTTTCTTTCTTTTTCTAATTTAGAGGAGCTACAGCTCATTTTATGAACATGGAAAAAAAAAATACAGATCTGATAACCCTGTGTATTTCACTCTCTCTTACACAAAATTAATTTGATTTGGAAAATTATCATTATTGTATATATTTTATGTGACAATAAGCTTAAATGCTTGAGTCTTGAAAATAAACATGTTCTGTACTGTTCTATTTGTTTTGCTTAATTAGTTCTGTTACATTCAGATTTTTTTTTTTAGCTTTAGCCATAGTGGATTATTAATGTTGAGCCTAACTGTTAAAATGCTGCAAATTGGAGATTTGATTTGGTTTTGCCACAATAAATGATTATAATGATATTATATTCTTATTAAAAGTGAACCAAAGCTAAATGTGTCCTTTTGAAATTATTACCAATTTCATCTTTAAAGATATCTGCATGGGAACAGACAAGATAAAACAAGAAACATTTCATTTCAATTTTCATTTTATTATCAAAACAAAACAAATGAATAAAAACAAATGCTTATGTAGTGATTTTCTTAAATAAATAAACATCCTTTGAACTCATAACTATGTACAATATTTATCTAAGATCTTTGGTGCTCTATGTTCTAGACTCTGATCATGATGTACCTACATAATGAAATGACAATGATGAACATAACCAGTGGCTATTTAGAAATCCGCTCACAGAAAAAATACATATCAAGTAACTGGTCATCATATAAACCAAATATATGAAAGAAGCACACATGACATATCTAATATATTTGCTTTACATTAAATTGACTTATTATGGTGGCTATTATGGTCATCACACCTTTTGATCAGACAAAAAATACATTTGGAAATTCCTAATCAGGGATTGGGAACCCCTCAAAATATATCTGGTTACCACTGTTCACTGTGTTGCTACCTTGTATAATCTTTTTTCAACAGTCTATAACTGGTTCCATTCTACCAAGTATGATGCAAATTTTGACATGAAACTAATGTAGGTTGAATGTCCTATCAATTATAATAGATATATGAACTTTATTATAAAGCATGTATGTGTGGTGCTGTTAAAGTCTTGTTAAGTGCAAGATACCTCAAAAGTGCTTCAAACTGCAGCACGAGCATTTCTTTTAAAAGAAAAATTATTACACAATGCTATTAAACAATAACTGGCAAGACAGTTGAATACCACTGTGGGTTCAAATCCCGGTCTAGTTATTTTTCACGTGAGGTTGCCTTCCAACTGACTTGCAGTGTTATTTGATGCTGCTACCCTGGATCTTCCACCACATGTAATTAGCTGGACAATGCTATATTTCTGAAGCATTATCAGCACTCCAAAACAACAGCTAACATGGAGATGTATAGACAGAACAACATGAATCTGGTCTCTATGGACTGGGGACAGTATTTTTTTTCCCCAACTTTTCTCTTCTGTCCCAAAACACAGGGAGCCGGATAATCTCCCAAATGCTCAAAACAAGATTGACCGGTAGCACCATCTGAATCCTGTTTCCATGTGTGAGCCTAGACATGCCGGGGTACACATGATGAGGAGTCCTTCACTGTCCCATCAATCTGCTGTTAAGTGTCTAAACCATGCCCCTCCATCAAAAACGTTGATGTAGAAGAAGGATTCTATACAGTACAAGGATTCAAGACAAATTTGATAAAAATCATGGCATTAATGAATTAACCCTTTACCACCTGAGAACTAACAAGGAAAAGATCTTGGCAGCCATAATAAAACCAGGGGTAATGTGTAGCTTATCAGGTTTTACACTGTTTCTTTAGGAGAGAAGGTAAAACTCAAGTCTGATTGAGAACAGAAATGGTATAAGGTTAATGTACAGCAATGCCATGCAGGAAACAATAGTAATAGGGGCTGACCATAAAATTGTAAGTTCATATAGAGAATGAAAAAAGAAAGAACAGTTTCACAATCAGCCCTCAGAATATCTGGCCTCAAGTTCTCAAAAATTACTCAAGTATGATCTCAGGCTTAACCTCAAATATGATACTCAAATGCTGCTGAACTAAATGGCCATACATTGAGATTTAGCATATCATTCATGCTTGGGAAGGGCATATACTTTTGAGAACATGAGGCCCAGTGTGTAAGTGACTGGCATGATTTTAATGGAATCTGAAATGACTTGTAATACACTTTTCACCAAAAAATAAGGAAGAACATTTATAATGAGCAAAAAAATAAAGAGATGATGTAAAACTCCACGGAATTTGAAGCTGCCTAGTTTTTTGTAAGTTATCTGTTCCTTGAAAACAACTAAATAAACTAAAACCATCACATTTGAAACTGTTTATGTTTAGAAAGTTATAGTAAAATTGTACACTGTATATCTCTAAACATTACTATGAAAATATATTTCGAACTTACCAGTATGCCTGAGTCACATTTTAAATCATGCATGTACATTTGAGATCCAATTAACTAAAAAAAAAAAATATGAATAAAAAATTGATATTTAATCAAAATCATTTTCTCATCAAAACAAAAATTTAAAAAGCAAAGAAACTTGAATCAATATATATCTATCAACAATGGTGGGTGGGGATTTAGCAGGCTTATAACTTTTTTTTTTTTATTTCTCCTGTCCTTTACATTTATGATATGAAAAACATTTAAATACAACTGTTTCAATACAAAACAATTTTGATGATATTCAATAGCATCTAACAAACTGGTTTCTTTGGCACCATGCCTGACATTATCATACACATGAGCAAAATATTAACATGTAATTCCCACATTCTCCCAGACTGACATACTATCACAGTCAGAATTAGACATCTTGTTTATCACATTCAACCCTCCAACAGTCTGCAACGTACAGGCGGGATTGCATAATAAAGATGAACAACATTCTCAATACTGTAGTATCACAATGTAAGGAACTTTGTACATGAGGCAAGTGGGGGTACTCTAGTAGGAATGGATTATATAGGGTCAAATATAAGCAATATACAAGAAGTTACCCTATACTTAAAGAAAACTTTTACAAGTCCATTTAACAAACAATTTCCATTTTTTTTAAATATTATTCAACATATACTAATAAGATAAAGTCGGCACCTTTGAACAAAAACATTATAAAATTAAAAACATAATTTTTATTACCTTACACTGTACTTGTAAAATGTTTCTTCACATCGTTCAGAGGAAAAATACACAAATACTTGTAAAAAACAAATATACATATCTGATCTGTGTTGTGAAGATATTTATTAATTTGTGAACAGCATTATGTGTCAGATGAATTTATCCTGATCTTTTAACAGCTTTGCATAAAATGACAATATTCAATATTATCTCCCATGAAATAAGGCCTTTGTATGAATATTACCTGTTACAATTATTTGTGAAATGAATAATTTTATCTTGAGCTAGCTCCCCTGAACACACATTTCTTTATTTCAGATCTTAAGCTTTGGATGACAGATAAAACCAGAGAGAAGAATTAGATTTAAAACAATAAACTTAATAATAATGCCAGTACACTGTATATATTAGAGACTGAAAACAGGTTTTCTTCAAGATGAGTGTAACACATTGGATGCTAACATAACATGTATAAAATTACCAACAACTTTTTTCTCATAAAATCTATTTTCAGAAATCAACAAATAACAAGTTAATAAGACATTATATACACAACAGGGAGGAAGAAAGATCATCTACCATATATCACAGTCAATCACTAAGTATGTGTAGCATGAGGAGGTTCTCCTGTGACACTATATCTCCTGACTGCTCAACTCATATGTCAATTATTCAGCATTATTATCCATCATTACAGTTTACTGCAAACATCATACACACATAATAAGCACATTCCCGTCTGTACGGATGGCCAGATATGAAGCCTAAATATAAGTAACATATCATGATTTATGATTGATGAATTCAGTGACTCAAATAAAAGACTGGTATGAAATGACATCATGAGCAAGTGTAGCTGACAACTATATGACCACATGGCAGTGGACTGACCCAGTAGGATCCATATTGTGCCCATTAACACAATGGTGAGTTGTGAGGGCTCAATTCTTATCGCTTTGATTGTTGAATATATCCTGCAGTTTCTATTATATCAAAATCTTGCTTACAATGATGTCATATGAGCTTATAATTAACATGTGGCAGCGAAGTAGATATTCTTATGATATTTCACGTGATGATGAGACTCCTGTTGCTCAGGTTTGAGTGATACAAGATAACATGGTTCTTCAGAACTCTGTTGGTCATCTCCATCACCAGACAGACCAGTGCTACACCTGGCATGTAAGACATCCTTCACAAGAACCATGGGATATCCTCACCTGCACTGAGTCCTCATCACAGTGTTGTTTAGGCCAAATGTTCCCATGACAACATAGGCTGCATCATTATGTACTGAGCTAAGTTGTCATGACAACTGCCTTGTATCCATAACTTCCAGTCCTGCTGCCAATAGGACGGACAGTGCCTGACTGTCCGGTTCCCAGGGCAGTCTGTCTGGACCAGTGTCACTAGTCCCCGGTACCCAGCCCCGGAACTCTGGTACTTGGCAATGAAAGAATTAGAGTTATAAAAACTAGACCTACACTGGAACCCTTATTCTGCTGGCACATATTTACTGGGGGCCACCCACAGAACCATCTGAATATGAAAGTAATCCTCTCTGAAACAGAATAGTGATACCCTTGTGTGTACATTATCAACTTAATATATTATGAACTGAATGAATAAGTCATATATCTGGTCATATCTTATATAATATAGAAGGCAAGTGGATTTCTGTTATTTATTATTTATTGATATGGTCATTAAAGGTCATTTTAAGAAATAAATGACAAAATCACCAATAACTTTTCATTCAATTCTCTTACATCATTTGGGAAACAAGATTTACAACATTTATTGATGGATCTTATCCAGTGTTTACAGATGTATTCAAATACTAACAGGCTCTCTCATGCACCTTTAGCAAATTTAAAACCTGCCTTTCCCATTGATGACTAGGCCAAGTGTTCACAAACAGTATCACAAACAAAATCTATGATGTGTTTTGTGTGAACCAGGTCAACCATTTTCCCAGTGTAGCTAATAGGCAGCATCAGATACTGACAGCTGCCTTTTACTATTACGTGGGATACTTGGCTAGCACTTTATTGTTAAAACGATAATCATAAGAGGCACATCGACCAGTAAAAATGCTGCTTACACAAATGAGTACTCTTCAGTTGGAGATCTAATATCTGTAAGTCTGTAAAGGTTGTGTAAGTTCCATAAGTATGAGCATTTCTATTGGTCCACAATTCCCTACTACCTAGTGGGATTGTGAATAGTGGTGTAGCTTTTTAAATAATCGAAAAAAAAGCAAATGCTATCTAATAGTCCCACGGGCGATGTATGGAGTAACAGAATGAGCGCTTGTGGGTCTCCGACGCTGCAAGTGAGTAGGCTCTAAGTAAACTGATTACATCTGTAAATACTGAAAAAGGTTTATAGATACAACTGGATATGTAGTCAATAGTTGACCTGGTTTACACAAAATAACACATGGATTTGTTGTGATACTGTATGTGAGCAAGCAACTGATTAAGCAATGGGGTGGAAGGCAAGGTTTGAATTTTCACTGCTAAAACTGGGATTGTGTTTCCCTTTTGTGATTCATCAGTCGGATCAATACTAATTACACCTGGAAAGGTCTTGAACAATTCTTGTTATTGAAATTCTGTACTTACTCATCCCTGGAATACTCTTCTTGTAGACAACAAATGGGAAATAGAAGATAAGGCCGCTGATGGTGAAGAGAAATGCATACAGAAACTCAATACGTGGGTTCTGCATAATGGGAGCAATCACTAGGTAGATGGACACCAACAACACAATACACGGGACCACCAGGGGTACCTGCAGGCATATGTTACCATGGTTTATGAGGTCACACAATGTCTAAATGTTCACTCTTACACAAATCAGAGAACATCATAAAATGAGAATCATGTTATTGAAATATTACTTAAATTTATTTATTTAAAAAAAATATTGTTTCATGATATTGATGCTAGACTGACAAATTTGCTTCTATGTGATAATATTTACATTATTTATCATGAACAACTGAAGAAAATATAAGCTCAATATACCTTGTAAGGTCGGTGCCTGTTTTTCTGGGTGAGACGGAGGACTATGAGAGAGAACATGGTGAGGCCATAGAAGAACCAGGCCGTGAAGCTGAAGAAGTCTATAAGCTGGAATATCTCTCCAAACAGAACCATGGTGGCAGCTATCGATGTCTGCAGAACAATAAAATGAAACTGCACTTACTTTAAACCATGTCATATACAGATGAGAAATATGTTGTTGTTTTTTTGTGTGATGGGTTGAAACTCATCTTTTTTTTCTATCAGTGACTATGTATTGTGTATTTATTCAGAAGTTTTATATTTTTGGATGGAAAAAAGACAAAATTTCGATATTTCCTTGATATGTGTTACAAATACTTGTGTACACCTTCTTGGAGGTACTGATATTTGTGGATTTAAATGTGCTTCAATAACATCTTACTGAGTAACAGCCTTTAAAATTTTGTGAAAACGTACTTGAAAATCTAATTGTTGAAACTAATTACAACTGGCACTGGGGACAGCTGTAGAAAGTTAGCTATTGTGAGAAAAAAGTCAATCACTTGGTGGCAAAACAAGCTGTCAAACTTAGCGATACTTTACATTGTTTCATATCTCAGACCAAGAAATGGAAGTGACTTGGATACTGGTAGCTGGCAATGGGAAATAACAAACAGAAATGGTAAGACTGATAATGTGTTGATCCGTTTAAATACCAAAAAACATAAACTCTATCTTCATTTTCTTTGTACATGTAAACAGAATCCTTACACAATTGTTCAATATGTTTGACAGTCAGCAAGTACAAATGTATTTAAGACCATGTCACATGTACATCACAATTATACAAACGGAAGCTTATCCAGCCATTCATCTGCCTGCAAAACACTTAACAAATATGAATACTTATATTTGAGAGAGAAAAAAAAAATGCAACCAAATTGGATGAAAGAATGGAGAATAACAAGTTAGAGACAACAAAAGGAAAATATCAGCTGCACTATAGAGGCAATGTACATATATATATATATCAGACTTGCAGGCTCCCATGCAGTGTGCAGTGACGACTTCTAGAAGTCAGTCAATCACAAACAGATGTTCTAAATGTAGCCGTCTCCCCATACTGAGGTGGGTACTTTAATCATTATACAGTACACTCGGTGGCTCACATCCGTCTACCCACAGGTAGAACCTACTCATTGACACCAGACACTCATCAGCATCTCATCAGTGTCTGTTTTTTACAATATTAACTAAAAATATCACTGATGGTAATTAATACCCCGAAACAGCAATTTGACACAAAATATGAAGTTTTTACTATCAGACAACGCATTTTTAATAAATTCTAAATTGCAAAGGGGCCATAACTGTGTCAAAAATTCACAGATTTTGACGGAGTCAAACTTGGCCTACATTTTATTGACATAAACATGTGTAAAAAAATTATTAAATCCATTGAGTATGACGATTTCTCAATTATACAAGGCAATTTTGACAAAGTCTAAATCAAGAAGGGCCATAACTGTGTCAAAAATGTAAAGATTTTGTATAAATTTGATCTTGGCCTTTATTTATTGAGATAAACATTTGTACCAAAACCTGACCATCATTTTGTTCAGATAGATGTGTACCAAATATTCTCTAAATCAATTGAGCCTATAATGATGAGTTTTCTTTGATCAAACAAGGTATTTTAGCAAATTCCAAGTCAAAAAGGGGCCATATCCCTGTAAAAAAGTATGGATAGTCAATCTTGATCATTATTTAATAGGATAAGCAAGTGTACCAAATTTTATATAAATCTGTCTACCTGTTCTTGAGTTATTGATCAAACAAAGCCAACAGACCAACCAACCAACAAGCTCACTCCTATATATACCTACATCGCTCCCAAAAACTTTGTTACGGTGTGGATTGATTGTGACAGTTTAAAAATTTTACAAATATAAACAAAATTATACACAACATTTTTTTACAAAATATATTTTAGGTTATAGTTTAACTTAATGGAAGTCCAGTTTCTATTCTATTTAGTTTCACAATTTTTTCACAGTAATGAGTGAAATTTGTAAAAAATACATATTTAAGGAGTCTTACAAGCCTCATGCTTAATTTTGGTGATATACCAGAACTAAGTTTGAATACCAATTTGTAAAGACCTTCATGTTCTCAACTGTACATTTTTTAGTTTTAGGTGAATTGGCTATTTTGGGGGCTGATGATGAAACTATCATCATATAGAAATAGTTGGAGATGGAACAGCTCTGTGGTTAGCCCACTATTTGTATATACATGTACATGAAATGAAAAGTTGAATTAATCAAAATTAGCCTTCAAATGACAAATATGAAGAATTAACATAGTATTTTGTTAACAAAATCCTATTCTAGTTTCTTTAATTATCAAACAACAGCAAAAAATACAGTTTATGTATGTTACACTTACTGCCAGCAATCATATCTGTACAGTGTAATTACGCCTACACTGAAATTCATCAACAGATCTGTAATTTACTGTAAAATCTTGAGAATATCTATAAAGCCTTTGGATGTTTACCTGTATACATTGTTATGAACCTAGCATCTGTATTCTCCTTATATGATAAGTCTATATGATTATAAGGATGGAATGCCAAGAGGAAAACAAGTATGTAAAACATGCTGTAAGATGCAATCTTTCATCCTTATGAAGATCAGAAGCATTGCTGAGCTTTGACCTAGCTAAAAAATGTATAAAACATTTTCACAATTACATTTACTCTTGAAGTGTTCATAAAATAATGCTAATCACAGCCACTACCTGATTCTGTAGTCAAACATACAGAAAATTGGAAGGGTAAAGATGAACACTACATCTGTTTATCATTATTTAAATATAAAAAACTACATTAAGATCAAACCACTGTAATAAGATGAAGTAAGATGCTTGATTAAATGTCCTTTATTTGCTTCTTCTTTAAGCTGCAGAAGAAATGACAATCAGGATACACTCAGAATAAACCTTGAACAGGGCGTTTGATTATTCTGTTTACAATGTGAGCTGTGTTTCTAAAGGGGGTATGTGATTGCTTGTGAATCTGCCAAATATCAGCAGGATCTGTATTGCCATGTACACCATCAGTCAAGGTTTTCATGCAACTTTCAAGTTTTCCATTAACTTATTTCCTTTAAATGAATTGGGAAACACATTTTTTTTTCTCTCAACTTTAGTGCTAATGACTTTCCTCAGATCAGTTAAGTGATACAAATCTTGCCTCCAGCAGTTTCAAACCCAAAACCTTCAGATCAAAAGTGAAACAGTCTACTACTTGTCCATGATACCATTAAAATGTTTCTAATTCGAGAGGGCAAAGTTCCAGAAAAAAAAAGAGAGGAAAACTATTATTCACTGGTTTCATTGAGTTATTAAACACTATGTAAATCACTACACAAGGAAAAACAGCTTATGTTTTATTATCCTTAGATAATCTAATCACTATATACAAGACAGAGGGGTGTTGATAAAACTGGCAAATATCATCCAGAACTTGAAAACTAAAAGGCAACTTGCTGTCTATATACACAATGATGACCAGGAAAAGCTGTAAATATCCATTTTAAATTTGCAGAACTTCTTGCATGAATGTTTTGAAAATAAGAAAAAAAAAATCTGGTTGGGTTGCTACAAATTTGTGTAAGAATAATGAATAACAGCATAGATGATAAATAACCTGGCTTAGACACTTAAATACAAATATGTTTGTAACATTTAAGGCTTTACAATGAGTGAGACTTACGGAGACAATGAGCGAGGGGAGAGGTGTATACTGGCCCACATGGACGTAGGAGAAGACCTCTGGCAGGTGTCCCTCCCTGGCTGCCACGTACATCACCCTGCCAAACAAATAACATTTGCATCACACATATGGCTGTTACTTGGTGGTCTATATTGCATGAGCATTCCTACAAAGTGTCAGAACTATTCCTCAAAACATAAGAAACCTCTTCATAAATATTCATTATAATCTAAGACTTCAATTTACTTCTATGCCCTGCATTGATAGATCAAGGGTGTAATGATTTGGCCTGTCTGTCTGCAGACAACTTTACTTTGGCCATAAGTTGAAAAATATATAAGTTACTTACTTGAATCTTAGAATACCTATAGGTAGATGGTGTCTAGGAGATGTGCAGTGACCAAGAACCATAACTCTACCTGGTCCAATTATATAATTTTCTCCCTATATTTAATTTTATAATGAACTTTTGTCTAGAGCATAACTCATTTATTTTATGGTATTAAGGCTTTATAAATGGCATATTTACTCCACTAAAAAAACTCGTTCAATTACCATCAGTTACTCTGCATCTGACTTCCTTGGGCTGAGCCCAAAGAGTAGGCTCAGACATGGGCTGTGATCAATTTGTCCATATTCAAACATAACTAAGGCTATTTTAAAAGCAAACTAATGTTATCTGATCTTTAAACATGAATCTGAACCAGATTTCTCCATGGCCAAGGATTAAAGACTGTTACTAAGGCAATAAGATGTAGCTTGAAACTACCCACCTTCCTCCAGTGAAGCATGACCCATTGGCAGCCCCAAAGGCAGAGAATGCCACGGCAACAGGAATAATACAGGCTGCAACTCCGAGAACTCGGTCACCCCAGGTCTGTAACAGGATTGTTATACAACACTTTACATCAGATTATACTCTTGTATGATACATGTCACATAAAACAATGAGAAGATCTTCATTGCCAGGGTTCTCACTAACTCCTAATTAGTGGTCCTGGGCTCCAATACATGGAAGGACTCTTGTTGTTGTTGTTTTATAAATTTTTATAAGGGCCTCCAAATTTCAGAATCCTAGTATGGACCCTGAATGTTAAATCTAAATGTTATCAACAAATATGTCATTATCATTATTATTGACAGCTTACTTATGTCAATAATTTCAATATGATTTCTTTTTACTTCCGATACCACATACCTGTTGATAAGCTTTTTACTAAAGGCAAAAAAAAACAAAAACAGAACAACAACAACAACAAAAATTATTTTGCAATAACACAAACAACAAGAGCATATAAAATATATGCCCAAAGGTATTTTAATGTGAAGAAGCCTAGTATGTAATATGGTACAATACTGATGTCTGTCAAGGGCTGAATTTTTTTTATCATATTCACAAAAATGCTGACATGAGAAAAACACCTTTGGTTGACTCCGACATTGTTTGCATTTACTTTTGAAAGTTTAAGATCATCGAGCGCAAAACCAGCCTTCATGCACATCTAAATATAAAGGCAAGTATTGTTAGTAAGTTTGAAAATCACTCCAGGAGTGTAGGAGGAGTTGCGTTCACGAGGTTCTGCTTATAAAACTGCATATGTGAAAAACTGAGAAGGGGCCATAACTCTTGAAAGTTGCATATAAGTGCGAAATCCAGCCCTTATGCACATCTACATACAAGGACAAGTATTATTGGTAAGTTTGAACCAAATCCCTCCAGTAGTGTAGGAGGAGTTGTGTTCATAAGGTTCTGCTAATGGACAGAGGGACAAACAGTCAGACAGCTGAGGGTATAACATAATACAACCTTTGGGCATATAAAAACATCTATAATCTAATTTATCATCTTTTTAAATATACCAGAGCAGAGCTTGGTACAATACATATTGCAGACAGCTTTAGAGAAGAAAATCTGAGGGATGAAAGTGATAGGCACTCTGTCTCAGACAAGAAGCAGGAAGCCTCAGTACCATGGATTGATTTAGAAAGTGTAGAAACTAGGAAGGTGCAGTACAAGGTAGTGGTGAGGTGACACTTACCGAGGCAACAGCAGTGGAGAGGAGGAGCTCCTGGCGGGACATCACCGTGAAGTATGAGATGTTGATCAGGATGTAGCACATCGTCACCAGGGGGATGCCGATCATGATGGCACGCGGCAAGTTCCTGCAATACGCCACAGCTCCAGTATATCTTGTGATGAACAAATAATACAATTATTTTAAAAAAGCTTTTAGCACACAGTATGAAATAAAGTGACCACTTTGCAAAGAAAGTTCTACATGCACACTTGGTAAAGAAATGTGAAAAGACAAAGAAGTTTAAGTCTTACTTGTATGGGTTCCTGATCTCTTCTGTCACATAGTTCAGGTTGTTCCTGAAACAGAGAGAACTAGAATTAGCAGCAAATCAATGACAGTAAACCCTCTCACAGTCACATTCAGTCCACACCAAAAATCAGTCCATGCTGTGACAATCAGTCCGCACTGTAACAACCAATTCCCTGAACACACCAAAAAATCAGTCCATGACTTCCACACTGTAACAATAAGTTTACAATGTAACAATCAGTTCCCTATACACTGTTACAATCAGTTAACTATATAACAATCAGTCTATACTACAATCAGTCAATGCTGTAACAATCAGTCATGAAAACAGTTACACAAAACTGTAACAATCAGTCTATACTGTAACAATCAGTCTATACTGTAACAACCAGTCTATACTGTAACAATTAGTTTCTTGTACACTGTAACAATCAGTCTATACTGTAACAATCAGTCTATACTGTAACAATTAGTTTCTTGTACACTGTAACAATCAGTCTATACTGTAACAATCAGTCTATACTGTAACAATCAGTCTATACTGTAACAATCAGTCTATACTGTAACAATTAGTCTATACTGTAACAATCAGTCTATACTGTAACAATTAGTTTCTTGTACACTGTAACAATCAGTCTATACTGTAACAATCAGTCTATACTGTAACAATTAGTTTCTTGTACACTGTAACAATCAGTCTATACTGTAACAATCAGTTCACACTGAAACAATTAGTCTATACTGTAACAATTAGTTTCTTGTACACTGTAACAATCAGTCTATACTGTAACAATCAGTCTATACTGTAATAATCAGTTAACAATAAAGCCACGCTGTAACAACCATAGTCCATATAATACACACAATAACTGTCTTATAAACACCACAAACATCCTGCAATATCCTAACTTTAATCAAAATACAAATACAGCAATCTAAGATGTCATGGTGCAATAAGTAAAAATGTCAAATTAGAAAAGAAAACTCCAACATCTGAATGATTTTATGATTGTGAGTACAAGAAGAAAAACGTACCATCCATCGTAAGCCCAGAGACCATCATAGAAGGCAAGGGCTACCATGGAGACAGAGTATGATGTCTCCTCGAAGCTATTCTCTGGCTGCAGATACTCAGTGTGACCTGTCAGACAAATGTTGAGTAAGCACAAAACACTCGAATTCAAAAATGAAATACTCTTAAATGTTGTGTATTCGAAACTATCGAAACAACAGTATTACTCTCTCTAACTTTGCTAATAAGAAATACACAAAATAATTAGTTGTCATAGAAACACAGAACAATACTGTAGCCTGTTTAGAAATATGACAAAAAGTTGAAATGCTCACAAATACTCAAAATGTGTTTTTTTAGAAAAACAATATTCAATGTTGCCTGCTCAGAAATATACTAGTACCTTTTTTTTCTTTTAAAAAAAAGTTACCTGTTATGTATCTTTAATAATTTCAGTGTAACCAATTCAAATAAACACACACAAACTACTCAGTTGTATATGTTCAGAACTAGACAGAGACTCAGTGTGACCAGCTGCTTGGTACTGACCCTGTGACAACATGTAGCCTCCACCCACAACAATGATGGCCACAGCAATCAACTTCATCACCGTGAAGAAATTCTGCACTTTGGTTGCCAAGGATACACTCCATGCATTGATGAATGTCACAACAACTGCAAGGTGAAATGAATCAGAAAATT
>CM037778.1:74349933-74399933 GCA_021229015.1 Solen grandis
CCGGACCCACTCGTCATCAACTGGGGCTAGACATGATGTCCTGTAGTGCCTGGGGGCAAGTGGACAATAGGTGCACAGCAGGTGTCAATCAGTCGTCTTGATGACAACGACAAATCACTGTGTTATATTGGCCATAATAGAGAGGGGATCTCTACCTCCTACCCATGCAGCTTATCTACGCAGGAATTTGAAGACACTCATGTATTCAAAAAAATTATGACACAATTTGTAATGAAGCAAAACTCCACAAATGAAAGGATAAGACGAATAATATAAATACAGGTACATATATCATGTATATATAACTATGTACCATAAGACACGACTAGTACAGCGACCACAGTATAAACAAAAGTGGGTGGAGTACTGTAAATTATGGTGGAAACCAACTCAAAATTAGTTGCAGTTGTACATTAAACACAATTAGTATCACAACTAACATTATGAAGTTTTCTTTGGCGATTTGTTTATTTGCTTTTTAATACATTATATTCCATAACATAAACTTTATATATATTATTTAACTCAATTTACTCAAGAGTCTGTTGGGGTATGGGAGAAGGTCGTCATTATCGGTGAGCTGTTTGACATGAAAAATGAAAACTTTTCGTGGGGACATAAATTCGTGGATAGCAGCGTCCATGAAATCAACGAAAATTAATCCCCCACGAAATATTATAATTTTACAGTATATATCAATGCATCATCAATGTGTCACTGGAGACAATACCTCGACTTTTTTTCTTTGAAAAACAGACAAGCTAAAAATGACACTATTGATATGTCAAATATGAGGGCCATAGAAAAAAATCCTTTAACCCATCACCTTATACAGACATTTTGACACCTTCACAAACAGCAGATCTCCTTCCAAGAGCTGTCTGGTCAGGTTCTCCTCTGGTTGCGTATACAATATTAAGCTCTGATTCTACCTACAGCCTGTATGACAAAAGAAACAAATAAACAATAGCTCACCATGAGACGTTAAGACAATTGTTTCATATACCATTTTAAGTCCAGCTGCGCTTAAGTTTTCACTGCAAATATATTTGAACAGTTCCATTGTCAGTCTAAACAGGTTTTACTTTATCTCCTTCTCATATCAAATTGATGGATGAGTAGCTAATTGTATTAACAGAATCCCGTGTAGGCTGGCCTGGTTCCTCACTGGTTGCATGTGCCATGTCCATCATAGGTCTCCAGTTAAGAAGGATAACTCTTAACTCAGGCTATACAGGTAAAATGTTTACACAATACCAAGGCCTAAGGGCCAATCACAGAGTCAAAGGATTAACTTCATTTGTTCCAAGTAGTGTACGCCAGCATATACTGATGTGAATTCCCAAAGAAGCTGACCACAGAATTTTTCATCTGCTATGTAAGTCAGCATGATATCTCATATTAGATGAAAGTGGCAAATTAGCCTGGTTCCTATCTCAATTATCTGAAACAAATATGGGAACTAGACTAGTGGAAAATGTCGGTTTTGCTTGTTTCAAGAGTAACCAGGATTATCTGAAACCACATGACTGGCCTATGCTGGCGTACCCTATTGTTTAATCAATGAAGGACCAATAAGACATGGTACATCACACTACGTCTGAGCAAGAGATGCTTCAATTGCAGCCTTCAGCATGGCATCGTCATCCTGCTGGTAATCCTGGAAAGAGAACACACTAGGTAGTAGGTGTTGTTGATAAGGCCATTTAAAACCATCCAAATGACTAAGTGCTTGTCTCATGTCAGAAGAATCCTGAGATTTGCATCAATTATAATTTATTTCCTCATGAATGTACAAGAAGTTATTTTAAACTATCATAATTGATCTGAAGTGCCAGTGGGTGAGCATTTCATTGACATTTTGCTTTATAGTGACACACTGGTTCCATACTTCTAAATGATCTTTTAACTGGAGCTACCACTGAAATGATGGATACCCCCTATCAGAGCCTGGACATGTGTACAAGTGTACATATACAGTCTGATAGGAGCAATATTTCAGTCAATTGCAAACTTCTAACATCAAAAAGTAAAAAAGGTCAACTTGGGTCAAGGTCCTGACACAACCTTCTCATGATAAGCAAACTTTGTACAAAGTAAGTGTTTCTTATACCAAGGGACACAAATACCCTCTACACAAAGGTATCATACTCAAACAAAGTACTCACTTTATAGGTACCATCCTCAAATCAAGTACCCACTACATAGGTATTGTACTCAAACCAAGTACTCACTATATAGGTATCATACTCAAACCAAGTACCCATTACACAAGTATCATACTCAAACCAAAAATCCACTACATAGGTATCATATTCAAACCAAATACCCACTAAAAAGATATCATACTCAAACTCAAAATAGGTGTCCTCTAGAGTATTCACAAGATTATTCTAAGATATGCCATGGTGACCTACTTTTTGACCCCATGTGACCCATTTTAGAACTCATCCAAGATTTCACGTAGATAAACATTCTGACCAAGTTATAAGAAGGTTGGGCCTAAAATGTGGCCTCTAGAGTGTTCACAAGGTTTCTTAAGTTTTTCTAAGATTTGACCTTGTTTATGATCCAACATGACCCAATTTCAAACTCATCCAGATATCATGAAGACAAACTTCCTGACCAAGTTTCATGAAGACTGGGCCAAAGATGTTGCTTTTAGCATGTTCATAAGGTTTTTCTAAGATTTGACCTGGTGACCTACTTTTTGACCCCACGTAACCCAGTTTCAAACTCATTCGAGATATTATGTAGACAAACATCCTCACCAATTTTTTTGAAGATTGGGCGAAAAATGTGACTTCTAGAGTGTTCACAATGTTATTTCTAAGATTTTGTAAGATTTGACCTGGTGACCAAGTTTTTGACCCCACAGGACCCAATTTCGAACTCATCCGAGATATCATGTAGATAAACATCCTGACCAATTTTCATGAAGATTGGGCTAAAACTGTAGCCTGTAGTGTTCAAAAGCAATTGTTAATGATGCACAATGTTCAAAAGTCTTTCACAAAAACTCATCCTGAGCACAAGTGCTCAGGTGAGCTAAAAAGGTTTCATACTGAAACCAAATACTCACTACATAGGTATCATACTCAAACCGATGTCTGTGATTTAGATGCTGATGGAAATTCTGGCTGGTCTGAGTCCTGTCTCCCCAGGGCATGGACGAACAGATGGGACATACCTGTAACACATCACACCTCTGATCATTATCTATATCCATATGATCATTTCAGAAACTCGTATTTCATATTAAGTTTGACCATTGGAAATTCAGATCAGACAGCCAATGATTCTCATTCTAAACAGAATTTGCAATTTTCACTCATCCCACAGGTAATGTTGATAGCCCAACAGTATATGACTTGATCAACCTGTGCATTAGCCCAGGTATTCTTTTAAGTTATTCTCATGTGGTTATGTGTTAATCCTTTTTAACAAAAGGGGGGGGGATTGTTGTATTTCTGGTGGCATTGGGAAGTGTAAATTTGACCAACAACTATTTCTTTTAAAAACTCCAAGGGAATAGAAAGCTGTTAAAATGGTGCCAAAGGTATTTTAATAGGAAACAAGAAGGCCAAGATGGCTCTTTAAAACACATTCATATATTCCTACATGCACACCTTCAACATTTAGAAATACTTAATGTCAGGTTACCAGAGGGCAAAAGGGTCCTGTGGTAACACAATGTCTACAGATTAAAATGGTGTTGCTTCAAACCCCATTGGGTGGGGTGGAAGGGACAAGGGTTTTTCACTGTCTTGACCTAGAAGTAAAGTACTACCCCTAGATATCCAGTTGGATTATTATAAGGACTTGATTCCTTATCAACATAAACATAAGTTTAATCCTTTAGATTACTTTTATTTATGTTTCATTGATTGGGAAAGAAGTTCTTACGACTTATACTAATCCTTCTGGACGGTTCCTGGATTGGGCCAGTAATTTGTGCCTGGGAAGGTCATGAACACGAGGACCAAGATGGCCCTGAATCACTTACCTGAGAAATATTGCCTTCATTGCCTTTTATAACATAGTCATACTAATACAAAATCTATGCAGAAGAACAGCAAAATAATCTTAATTCCACACAAATACAGTACCTGTGGTCCAAATATTGATGGGGATAGCTATAAAATCAAGTGACCAATTTATACCCCAGAGTCATGATTTAAAAACTTTGTTCAGCTCCACAAAGCCATGTAACATACCAAATAACTAAACCTATGATCTTGTATCCTATATAAGTCTATTTAAAATCAAGTGACCCCTGGGTTGGGGCCAATGTGGATCCAAAGGCCATGATGTGAACTTTGTAATATCTAAGTTCTAGGCCCTGCAGTTTCGGAGAAGAAGATTTTTCAAGATTTCGCTTTAAAAATCTATTTTTAGCTCCTGTGACCCAGATATGCAATGGACTTGAACTACTGGAACAAATTTGATAGAGCATGTTTTCCCGAATGTTTGGAAATACTAAACATCTGAAAAAAGAATCACTGGAACCTATGTATAGGGCACAATTTTAGGCTTCACATGCGCTCTTTCTCATTAAAATTGGTGAAAATGACGTCATATATCACGTGGTATCGCCACACTGATGCAAGAAACATCACAGGCAAGTTTCATCAAATTTGGCCCAGTGGTTTCAGAGGAGATGTCATTTGAAACAATTGTGGACGACAGATGCCGGACAGCGAGACGACAGACAGCCATTGATCCTAAAAGCTCACCTGAGCATGTAGTGCTCATGTGAGCTTTTCTTCGGTTAACTAAAATTCCTTGGCTCCCTTTACATCATACAGTTTCATTTTTATGCATCGACAAAGAGAGCAGAAGGAGCTGTCTGATCTGGGTCTCCTTTTTTTTTTTTCAAACAATATTGTAGCTTAGATTCTACAAGTCTACTAAACAAAGAAAAATCCCTAGTTTTATATGCTTTTTCAAGTTCACTAAATTAACATACATAAGTCGTAAATCTGTACCTGATAGTAATGAGGTAACTTAACTCACCACAGGTTTAGTTTCGTATTGATGTATTTCATTGCAATGTTTCACAAGGGCGGAGCTTTCAAAATTCTTCTCCTCACAATATGGACACTGGAATGTTGATCTGTTTGGCAGGTCACTGAAACATTTTCACATTCCAGTCTATTCACTCCTCTGCTAAAATCTATATGCATAAACATGTTGCACTGCTACTGTTGGCAAGCAATACATTACACATTGGCCATCCTTATGTGTGTTTTGTAACCTTGACCTTGAACCTGGTCTTGTTTGAAGTCCTTACATACCCACTAATCATAAGGTAACTGTGCAAAACATGAGCATGTGACCTTAATTTTGAACAAAAGACATCGGACCAAAGTCATGGCATACTCTCTGGTTATAAGAAGCCTTTTTGACAAGTATGGGCATCCATGATCAGGGGTTCACCAATTTATTGGGGCACACAAACTCAGACCTTACTTAGTTTGTGACCAAGACCTTAAAGAAGTTACTCTTTTGGGTCATAAGCAACCTTTTGTGGCAAGTATAAGCATGAAATCATGAGACAGTAGAAAAAAACTTGGTTACCCTGTGATCTTAACTTAAGCAAATGGCACTGGGTCAAGGGTTTTACACATCCATGGGTTATAAGCAACCTTTGTGCCAGGTATGAGCTTCTATATTAAGTTTAAATTTACAAAACAAGAGGGCCAAGGTGGCCCTAAAGACCGCCTTCACTGCCTCTACAAGTTACTAAATTATAGCATAGTAGTACTGAAAACATAATCCATGACATCATTTATAATTCCACGAACTAAACAGTGCCTTTGTCCAAATTTTGAAGTCAAACTTGACTGAGAAATTATGGCTTTAAACACACAAATTTAAACATTAAAAGGGGCATAACTCCTGACCTAATTGGCCAATATCAGCAATAATCAGACTTGGCCAGGATATTGTGGTAATAAACATTGCCATAGAGTTTGAATGATTACTTGGGAAATGAAGATGCTAGAGTGCAAACAAAGTGAAATCTGACATTTTTTTTAATATTAAAACGAGCATAACTCTTGGCCTAATATGCCAATATCAGCCATTATCAAACCTGGCCAAGAGATTATGCTAACAAACATTGTCATAAAGTTTGAAGATGATTGCTTAAGAAATGAAGATGATAGAGTGCAAACAAATAAAAATCTGGCATTTTTTAATATTAAAAGGAGCATAACTCCTGCCATAATGGGCAAATATCAGCCATAATCAAACTTAGTCAAGAGATTATGCTAATAAACATAGTCATAAAGTTTGTAGATGATTGCTTAAGAAACGAAGATGCTAGAATGCAAACAAACTGAAAATTGGCATTTTTTAATATTAAAATGGGCATAACTCCTGACCAAAAAGGCTGATATCAGCCATAATCGAACTTGGCCGAGATATTATGGTAATAAACATTGTCATAAAGTTTGAAAATGATTGCTTAAGAAATGAAGAAGATAGAGTGCAAACAAACTAGTTGTGGATGACAGACAGACAGACATTCATTGATCCTAATAGCTCATCCTGAGCACATGTGCTCAGGTGAGCTAAAAAAAAAACTTGATCATCCTGTGATCTTGACCCTGAGCAAAATGACATTGAGTCCTATGTTATTACATACCTATGGGTCAAAAGCAACCATTAGCATCTAGGGTCATTGGGTCACAGCCAAGACACAGAAGTGGTACAGGCAGATAAACATAGTGATTCCTTTATACCACCACTCAGGTTGAGGTGAGGATAAAGAAATGAAAAGAAATTTGTCTTAATTTGTTCAAAATGACTGGTGTCAATACCAAGGGGAAAAATGCAGCACATCAAATTACAATTTGTTAAGTGAATGATAGTTCAACACCATTCTATAAGTTACTCCTCTGTACACAAGCAAATGACTCTGCTTTATGCAGTTTGATTTTAGGTGACCTTAAAAGGTAACATTTTGTTTTTTATTGTTTTTTAAAGGGAAAATTCTAATCAGAAGTCTATAACAAGTTATGCCAGTCTAATATAACAGGGACATCAAACATATCAAGTTGTAGCTACAAATATACTATTTACTTGTACTTCTCAATAAAGTTATTGATGAAGATATCTCTAACATTTGTATTTCAATATATCAATATAAAAGTTTTCATCAATAACAGACACAGGTAAACGTAACAGTGTAAAGCTTGTTCAGAATAAGATTTACTTTTGACCTGATTTGGCTTTTCAAGAATCTATCATTGTGAGAATTCTCATAGTTTATACTTTAATTCAATTATTATTATTATTATTATTATTATTATTATTATTATCATGCCATATTTATATAGCACTCTTTTCATATCTCAAGAGGTAATATCCATCTTACCTGGGTATCCTTTGTGTGGTTTCCTTCACTGGCTCAAAGTATTTTATTCTCCGGTCTATCTTATCACAGCCTGCCTGGTGAGCTCGCATTTCATATAAAGGTACCTGTAGGTTAAAAGAAACTGACATCTTTCAATGAAACTGACAAGGTACATTCTAAATTATAAAAAAATCTATTTTTGTACATGCTTTGATATAAATACAGTACCAGCATAATCCAAGTGCTGTAGCACTGATGTGTTCATTGTGATTGGATTCGCGGGTGAATCACGATATGTATATAAGGGCTGAACATTGCTGTTGTATTGATGAACTCTTCATTAATTGAATCATCATATCAAAAGCAATACCAGACTGGATATGTAAGGACATTACTAAACCCTACATTACAAAACAGAACCAGTCAAGTAAGACTGATTACTCAACAATTGAAGTAATCAAAGAATGCACTATTTTGCATACATGTACATTTGTAGTTGCACAGAAGTAGAGCAAGTGCTACAGTTATCGACACCTTAACAGTAAATGTCACACTGACCTAAAACTATGTTGAATATGCATGTAAACAATGTTGTATTTTATTTTAGCATCTTTGATTGGCTGTTTGATTACTCAGCCGGTGCATTGTAATTTTTGCATGCCATGAAATTTTGATGCAAACAATGTCACAAACATGTGATAGTTATCGGCAGTGTAAGACAGCTATAGGCACCTTTAATTGTAAACAATAATTAGCGTTTTAATTAAGGTAGATGTGTATTTTTGGTAAGCGATTTTAATATGCATTGGTTTGTTTATTTACCTTGTCTCCTTTTGCTGTATTGAATAACTTATTCTGTCTAGAAATTGTAGTCTTGGATGGTCATATATGTATTCTTTCATGTACATCTTTGATATTTTTTCTTTTATCATTTTCTTAAGTATGGGATTCCTAAAACCCCCAAATGTCTCCCTAACAATCAAACTGGCCAGTAAAGTCATTATCTTAAGATATATAAAAGAATTAATTAAGTCTCATTATACTGTTATGTATACGGTCATAAGTGCTGATAACTGTCACATGCTTAAGATTCATGCTTCAATAATCCGGCACCCAATAATATGAAGATGGGAACAAGTGCAATAATTTGGCAGTCTGGTACATGTAGCACATTTAAAGCTTATTGGTATTAACCAGAATCAGATGAATTTTATCTAAGTCAATATTACAAAAACACAGTTTTAACGGACACCATATCTTAAATGATGACATAGGCAATTAAAATAGCAACAAATGAAATGTACAGGATGTAGTCTAACCTTCTTTTACACTGGTGTTTATGGAGAAAAAAAGACCTGTAAGCCAAATAGTGCATGTCTTGGCATTTTTTTGTGATTGTGTGATGCAAACACAGGATATTATGCATTTCACTGCAACTGACCAATGAAAATATAAAAACATGCTGATAACTGTAACCTGTCGATAATTGTAGCACTTTCTCTACAAAATCTTGAATCTGAACGTGAGATTCTGAAATATGATTACTCTGTATCCACTGCTATGCAATGAATACAAAACCAAAAGAGTCTTCTGTTTGTCATAATCAATTACTGCACAAGTTTGAGACCAATTGGTGTATTATAACTTCAGATATCACTCACACAAGTCTGGCTTAATAAACTGTTTGTACAATTTCAACATGTGCCATTCAACCCCAAATTTAATCAGGGTTTCTCTTACTCAATATTTGTACATGAGAACAAAAAGTTGAACCTATCTTATGTTGATCTCTTATCTAGAACTTAACCCTTTCCCTCATATAGACTCATTTTGACGCACTCAATAGGTACCACATAAAGCCTGATCTGCAGAAAAACCAAAGTTAAACCTTACCAAATTTAATTATAAAGTTCTCATTTCCAGACCACTGAGGAGCAGCGAACAGCATAAAACCTGATCAGCCTGCGAGTAACTCACAGGCTGATCGGGTTTTATGCTGTTCGCATAGGTCTTTTCATGGTTTCCTCTATGAGGGAAAGGGTTAAATAACCACTTTACACACTGTATGTTATGTAATAATGTGACCTTGATTTAAGATGAAGGTCACAAGATAACATGACATACCTCAAAATCAATAGATCTTCTAATGGTCAAAAACAAAAGTCACAACTTTCTTACTTTTGAGACCATATAGAGGGTAACTAATTGACCAGTACATAAAAAGGACCAAACATTTCAATTTTACTATATTAAAACTTGAAAAAAACAGACCACTTTTTTGCATCCAATGCAGACACAGTTGGATGAATTCATCAGTTTTTGCATTTTTTTGTCCTTCCTAACTTTGTTGACTTTGAATTCTGCTCGGCATAATGTGCAAATTGCTGGCAATGTTTTGAGAATGGGATCAACGCATGCTTTACAAAAGCTGCAATAAAAGACATGTAAAATGTTATTATATTTTATGCAGTATGTCATTGAAAAGGTTATAATGTATTTTAATTTAACAATGGTCAAATAAACAATTTCTTAAAACACAATGTGACTTATGTCTCCATTGTTTGCCAGTCACAAAATAAAGTCATTGATAATTTGATGCAAAAAACATTAAAAGTAACTATTTAATAAAACAAGAAAGTCAGTAGAACTGACAGATGCTCCCCGAAGAACGTCATTGTTACAAATAAGGCCTTGGTCAATGGGTGGGAGGATATGTTGAAATCCCCATTCCTAAATCATATCTATTCTCCTCATCAGATGAGATGTTTTACCAACTCTAATTTGGAGACTTAGTAACAGTTTACTATTTAATATGATAATACGTGTTACTCATCAGATCTTTCATTGATTTTTTTTAAGTTTTTATACTACTAAAAATTAAGTCATACATTTCAATGTGTGCTCATATCAAAGAGGTTAACCAACACTCTTGACATATGACTGGATATTTGAAATAGTGTATAATGGCCTAAACAACAATTAGCTGACATGATTGTGATTGACATTACTAGCATATTGAATTTTGTGGGGTTTTGTTTAAATGATATCTCCTGTTAAATTAGGCAAATGACATGAATATTAGTCAACAACATGGTAGTAGGGGCCATAACTCTCTTAAAAATTGAGGAACCAGGTCACGTCAACGATATGCGTATCTACTCTTGGTAATAAAGCTTCCCATAAAGTTTCATTGAATTCAAGCCATTAGTTCCTGAGAAATAGCCCGGACAAGAATCATGCAATATGTACTATAGGCCAAAAAGTCAATGGGCCTTAACTCTTTGAAAAATTTAGGAATCGGGTCATGCTGACTATATGCGCATCTCCTCTTGGTAATAAAGCTTCCCATAAAGTTTCATTGAATTCAAGCCATTAGTTCCTGAGAAATAGCCCGGACAAGAATCATGCAATATGTACTATAGGCCAAAAAGTCAAGGGGCCATAACTCTGTGAAAAATTGAGGAACCGGTCAGCGACGATATGGGTATCTACTCTTGGTGATAAAGCTTCCCATAAAGTTTTGTTGAATTCAAGCCATTAGTTCCTGAGAAATAGCCCGGACAAGAATCATGCAATATGTACTATAGGCCAAAAAGTCAAGGGGCCTTAACTCTTTGAAAAATTTAGGAATCGGGTCATGCTGAGGATATGCGCATCTCCTCTTGGTAATAAAGCTTCCCATAAAGTTTCGTTGAATTCAAGCCATTAGTTCCTGAGAAATAGCCCGGACAAGAATCATGCAATATGTACTATAGGCCAAAAAGTCAAGGGGCCATAACTCTGTGAAAAATTGAGGAACCAGGTCACGCCGACGATATGCGTATCTACTCTTGGTGATAAAGCTTCCCATAAAGTTTTGTTGAATTCAAGCCATTAGTTCCTGAGAAATAGCCCGGACAAGAATCATGCAATATGAACTATAGGCCAAAAAGTCAAGGGGCCTTAACTCTGTGAAAAATTTAGGAATCGGGTCATGCTGACGATATGCGCATCTCCTCTTGGTAATAAAGCTTCCCATAAAGTTTCGGTGAATTCAAGCCATTAGTTCCTGAGAAATAGCCCAGACAAGAATCATGCAATATGTACTATAGGCCGAAAAGTCAATGGGCCATAACTCTTTGAAAAATTTAGGAATCGGGTCATGCTGACGATATGCGCATCTCCTCTTGGTAATAAAGCTTCCCATAAAGTTTCGTTGAATTCAAGCTGTTAGTTCCTGAGAAATAGTCCGGACAAGGAAAGTGTGACGGACGAACAGACGGACGGACGAAGCGGCAACTATATGTGTCACCTTCGGTGAGCATAATAACTAATACTTGTATATAATTTTTTTCTCTTTAATCTGGTTTGTCTATAGGACTAATTAATATTTAAGGCAAATAGCAAGAACTTTATACTTCCTTTAAAGTAGGTAGCAAATTAATTTTTTTCAGTAATCAACTGTTTAAATGGAAATGCAGCCTTACCTCTTATTTCAGGTAGTAAGTTCAGAGAAATAGATAAGCTTTGTTTTAGCCAATTGAGACTTTATTACCCTTCACTTTCAACACTAACTGCAGGGTTGTCAAAATGTGTCACAGTAGGTGACTGTATTTGAAAAGTAGCAGATTGGGACGGGGGTCAAGGGGGGCTGTCTAGGCTCCTTTTGAGTGGGGACCAGGGGGGAGGGGCAAAGAAAAAAGGAATTGAACATTTTAAGGTACTTTGGAAGCCTCTCCTTGCATGATTTTCTTTCAATCTGTTAAACAAAATAAACTGTAAAATGTGTTTAATATCTGTAAATATGAGGAAAATAATTTGCAAAAAATTCAAATCCTCAATGAATTAAATTAGTTCATTTCTTACCAATTCTAATTATATATAATAAATTTTGTAACAAAAAAGTAAGTATTAGTTCTAAATTGTATTCTGCCAGATTTAATTTATCATCCAAACTAACCAACATAAAAACAAGTATTTCAAAAATTATTTCCAAAATATATTGAATGCATACAGCAATCTATTTCCAAACGAATACAGAACTTTAGAAATAGTTAAAATCTTATTTGACTGGACCAAATAAGGTTTCTTCCTACTCAATTGTTTTCTAGCTGAAGTTGATGCTATTCTGCTAGTTACAAATGTCTTCTGAGCATTTTTTTTTTGAGACTAAACTATTTGAAATTGAGTTTAAAAAATATTTTAAAAGTGACTTTACTACTCAAAACTATCAAGTAGTTCAGTCATTTGTAACATGATAGTTTTAAGCAGTAATGTCACTTTGAGATCTTGCATTCACCGGAGTCAATGTAAACAAAATGACGCACGAAAGGAATTTAAATGTTTTGTCTACAATAAAATAATGTGTATACAATAAAGTTTGTCTTGAATCTGCCGCAAAACTAACCGATCAAAGTATGATTTTAACAGATAATTTTACTTGGCAATCGGTTGATTTTGAAAACCCTGTTAAACTGATAACCCTTTACCTTATAATGATGTGTTTAGATGCCATGGCAAACAGAGCAGATTCAGATCAGACAGTACTTCCAGAAACTGATTGATCAGAGTCTCCTCTTTTTCCTCATATAGTAACATTATTGCAGCTCAGATTATACAGTCTGCATGGCAAAGTAATATCCATTCTTTTATATGCCATTTAAAGTTAAGCAGATTATCTTAAGTAGATTAATACTCGTCCAGTCATAAATCTGAAGTTGCTCGAAGTTGCATAGGGCAAATCATTTCGTACTTTATGGTAACAAACATTAAAAACAAAGGAAGGGAGGACACTATTTTCAGCTAATTTTTGAATATCGCATTTTCAGCAAATAATGACCAGTAAAATGGTTCCTATGCATTTGAAATGAATAGAAATAAAGAATCAAGTCATTTCCTGTGTTGTTTTTACTCTTACAAATGACTTACAAGTGTTTTTTATGTCCCAATCGAGCTTGACAACAGCCAAGACCAGCTACTTCCGGTTTCTTTTGCAGTATGTAACATGTAAGTGCTCATTGGTCAATATATTTACATTTAAAATTTTGTAAGCAGGTATGACTTCCTTGTTCCTTCTTGTCCAAAAATGATTACATTGCGCCCAATTTCGATCACAATTTTTATGCTTGTCTGGACCTCCATAACTCAATGAAGTTTTCACGGGAAATGTCATTTTTGTTTACAATTTGATTGACCAATACCTTTATATTCACTGCAAAAGAAAGAGGAAATAGATTTCCCCAACTATTGTCAAGCTTGATTAGAACAATAAATTCACGATATTATTGTTACAAGAGAAAAACTACCTCAATTACGCTTAGAATTTATGCATTTAAAACACAATGCGGTCCATTTTCACTGTTGATTTTAGTTATAAATGCATTTTTCCTAATTTGATCTCAAATCAGAGTCCTCCCTTCCTTTTTTCGGCGTAGCTGTATAATTTCGATTTCAACTCGCATCTTAAACCAATCAAATGTACGCTAACAGCGGTAAATAATTCTAAGCTGAATAAAACTTAAAAGGACTCCTGCAATTGGTTAACGCATCGTTATGGACTATAAAATTACTGTAAATAAGGGGTGCAGCTTGTATATATCATTCAGCTTGGTGTTATTACTTTTCTTTTTGATGTAAACATGAAAGTGATTTCAGTAAGTTAAATACAATCCTTTTCCATCAATTGAGGAATGCTACTTTGTGAAAATGATTTAAAACAACAAAAAAGAATCCACCGTGTTATGACATGAAACCCCTTAATTACTATGTATATTGAATTCTTCCAGCCTGCCGAGATGCTCTCATTGAAAATTAATTCGCCAAAACCAAAACAACTAATAACGCTTTTATATCATAATTGTCATATGAAATAATGATATGAACAAATATCAAACAAGCCTATTTACAGATATAATTTTTTGTATTACTGTCTATAAATAAGTATATTTCATAGAAAAAATACTGAACTATTTCTAGAGCGTACTAAATATGTTGTGCGTCGGTCTTTCGCGCGCTTTTCCTCGGAATGTTCTAGAAGACTGGAAATCTCGTTTTTCTTTCATCCTATGCCGAATATCTTTTTTTAAAGATATTTCTTGTTTAATGTTACCATGAAGTACAAAAAGCTCACCAAATTTTGAGCCCTTGTGAAATTTACCATAGTCCCTCCTAAGTGAATATTGAGAACGTTAAAAAGGACAGATTTATTATTTGTCAAATAAGTTAGATATATGTATCTATTTGAATCCCAAAGTTACATATTCAATCTAGATAAGTAGACTGAAATGTCTAATTTATTTGACAGCTGACTGTCAGCAAACCGAAAGTAGATATATATCTATAAACAATGGACTTTGATCATATTTAATCCCTGCGACTATTCTTATCATCACCAATTTCTTTTATGAATCAATTTTGTTTCTCAAAGAACACAAAATCAACTTTGCATAGAACGATATCGTTCTCTGATTATCGATACCGTAATGAATATTCATGAAGGAAGAAATTGCAAAAACTTATTCGATGACGATGTGGTTTTCGGTACAAATACAAAAATTAACTGATCGAATGTTTATATATTACGTGTGGTTACTCCCGCATGGTACAGTTACTGGGTCCTCAAACACATCCATACAGATGGAACATGTGTATTCTTCTAAACCCACGGCTTCGGTCTCGGTTACTGCACCAGTTTTAGCAGCCATTGCTTATTGGATACACAGTAAACGCAAGGACTTATAAATAGTGGAAAGGATATTTTTCAATAGAAATTAGCAGAACGGTGTGATATTGTATCATCTTCGTTTCGTATCTTCTTGATTTTTTTTATTGTTGTTATTTTTTGAAATTGTGGTTTTTATTTTACAATAATATCATCATATGAACTTAAGACAACTTTTACGTTTCTTCAACTTAGTTATACGGGTAACTCGATCTGCCATTCAAGTGTCAAAAAAAGACAATTAAGTTTGAGTTGCTGAGGTAAATGACAGAGACAGAGACGTGCAGTAAACTAATCAATAAAAACTACAACGATTTTTAAAATGATTGATTAAAATGTCTAAACATAAATGAAAGAAATATACTGTACACCCAGGAGTGTAATAAGCCTCCATTTACATACTTCAAAATATATATTAAGCCAATTTGAGACACACTCGAGACTCTTTCTGCATCTTATGAATTACAAATAGGGTTACAAATCAGTTCCGATGCACGACTCGTCAGTGTAAAGCTGCCATGTAGGTATGCCGGTGTATCTTGACCCTGATATTTTAAGGACCTTCGGTCATTATTTTACGGAAAAAGTGACCCCGGTCATTATGAAGATCACACGACTCCCCAAAACGTAGTGAGTTGACCTCGCGTGTAAATATAAATGAACCTCATTGTGAAATTCAACTATTTTAGGATTTTAGGATTGGAATGGCAATATGATTATAGCAGGGTCTCTTCATACACACACACACTGCCACATATATATATATATATATATATATATATACATACGCGGGACGTTCATTTAATTTTATCAATAATGCGCCTCCGTATCACGTGGTTTTTAGAAGCACGTGGAAACTGGGGTATTTTCATAGGTTAGTAAATGTGTATATGTTAAAATATGTTTGAAAGTTAAGGTAGGTGCAATCATATATGCTGGCTATGTAAATGTATGTACAATGAAAAGCGAAACAAGTTTTGAAATAGGTGCCTAAATCAAGGTCGAGATGGTGTGAACATTTCAGTTTCACATGGTCAGACATAATGATATGGTGAATTGTGGTAGATATGTGATGTCTAAAAGGTCAGTTTTCAGGTGGCACAAACAAAAAACAAAAGGTAAAACTGACTTAACAGATGACCCCCGTACTGATCAGTCCAGATGACCCCCGTACTGATCAGTCCAGACCTGCTGCTACCAAAGCTAATGTTGCTGCTGTGGAATCTGATTTAACAAGATGCCAGGCTTACAGTGAAAGAAATGGCTGATAGTGTTGGCATATCATCGAGTTCAGTTCATAAGACTTTGACACAAGATTTAAAACTTAGACAGGTTTGTGCTTGATGGCTACCTCATCTTTTTATTGAAAAACAAGGGGAAGCCTGTATGAAAATGGCTAAACATTAAAAACACACCCACACACACAAATGTGACAATCATAGAATTTCAGAGCTGCTTGTGATGAAATTTGAATATATTACTTATACCAATAATCAGCAATGCGTAAAAAAAACAACCAAGGCTATCATCGCCAAATGAATATAAAGCCGGAGATTTTTTTTGAATGCCATATTTTCTTCTTCTTTTTTTTTTTTTTTTTTTTTTTTTTTTTTTTTCAAATTCTGATGAATCTATAATTCGAGTACCGAATGGCCAGGCAATTACAGGTAAGTTTTATAAGGAGAGTGTGCTGTTAAAAGTGAAGATATATTATGAAAACATCAGACCTGTAACCGGACTTAGAGATTTGTGTCTTTCTCATGACAATACAGCTGCTCACACATGTAGTTTCAGGATTACATGGAAATAGAATATATGGTCCAGCTTCCACACGCGCTTTATTACGAGGCTTTAACCTTTGCGAATTTTTCCTTTTTCACAGCCCTCAGTGGACGTCGATATGACTCGATGTGCGTTGGGCAGTGCCATTCTCCAGAGTCTGAAGGGTGTGATACATGTTTACGTTATATTAACAATAGGTGTATATGAAATGGCTGTAATTTCATAGTTGATGATTTTACTTCAGTTCCAATTTTTTTAAAAAAGGGTTAAACTCCATTTATTTTTTTATCGATTTCAAGTTCGAAGTTCTCATAACTGATATAAATCACCATCGGTGACTTGGTTGCTTCGTATATGATCAATATTATGGGAGGAAATAAGAAAAAAAAAAACTTTACATAGTCTTTTTAATACATGTGTTATAAAATGTAAGGTCACCTTTACAATTATGTTTGCTTTTAATTACCCTTCCTACCCATCTAAACTGTTCACACTCATCTCTCAAGTAATGTTTTGGGGAAGGGGTAGGCACAATATTCATTTTTCGTTTCTTTTTCTCAAAACTTTTTTCAAACACTTTGCGTGTTGTAGGAGGAAAGCAATTCTTTAGTGATTTCAATAAAAACCATACGAAGTTGTCAAAATCTGAACTAAGTCAGCGGTGATTTCGTCATGCGACTGTGTACCACTGATCACGCTTTCATAAGAAAAATACCTATCTAAACCCTGCAAACATACATTATTTTAAGGATGTCATAAATTAATAGAGGGATGAATGCGGGACGTGTAGAGAAGTTCATTTAAAACAAGAAATATCTTTAAAAAAGATATTCGGCGTAGGATGAAAGAAAAACGAGATTTTCATTCATGCATAAATATACTTTAATTAAGAAACTTATAAATGGAAATATATGCAAAACACATTTCAAAGACTCTAATGTTATGATAGGTTATAAAAGCATTGTTGTAAATAATTGTAAAAAACATGTCTAATTTTGGTAGTGAACAATGATGAATGGCAATGTTTTTAACAAGGTTTATTTTGCAAATAAGAAAATAGTCCACGAGATGTGTACAACAACAGGAATGTAGCAAAAAAAGTACAATTTTAAAATAATGTCTATATATATTCAAAACAAAATGTACAGTAAAGAATGACTAGACTATTATACAAAAGACACGACTGACCATTATCGTAAACAGGTTTACCTGCACCATAAAAAATTGTAAAATGATTAAAATCAGAATATGAAATGATTTGATGTAACAAATATTTCAGAGTACCTCCAAATGTTCTTATTTAAAAGCAGTGTAATGTTTTAAATTATCCTATGAACTATAAAAAAATCTATGATAATCCGCTGCATAAAACCTAATTTAGTTCCAGGCTGATCATGTAATGAGCAGTTATCTGCTCGTTGTAGTTAGGACATACAATTTTTTCTTCACCTTTATTTTATTTCTTACTGACAAAAGCTTGTTCAGGTCTGATTTTATCAGTTGTAAACTGTATCAAAATAGTTTATACAGGCATATACATTAATGATCAGCACCTTAAAGCATAGATTCATTGATAAAGGACTTCTAGAACATTCCGAGGAAAAGCGCGCGAAAGACCGACGCACAACAAATTTAGTACGCTCTAGAAATAGTTCAGTATTTTTTCTATGAAATATACTTATTTATAGACGGTAATACAAAAAATTATATCTGTAAATAGGCTTGTTTGATATTTGTTCATAAAATTATTGCATATGACAATTATGATATAAAAGCGTTATTAGTTGTTTTGGTTTTGGCGAATTAATTTTCAATGAGAGCATCTCGGCAGGCTGGAAGAATTCAATATACATAGTAATTAAGGGGTTTCATGTCATAACACGGTGGATTCTTTTTTGTTGTTTTAAATCATTTTCACAAAGTAGCATTCCTCAATTGATGGAAAAGGATTGTATTTAACTTACTGAAATCACTTTCATGTTTACATCAAAAAGAAAAGTAATAACACCAAGCTGAATGATATATACAAGCTGCACCCCTTATTTACAGTAATTTTATAGTCCATAACGATGCGTTAACCAATAACAGGAGTCCTTTTATTCAGCTTATAATTATTTACCGCTGTTAGCGTACATTTGATTGGTTTAAGATGCGAGTTGAAATCGAAATTATACAGCTACGCCGAAAAAAAGACCATGACTCCTTAAAAGCATCTGACGTTTGGGCTCCCGAAGTCTGGTACCCGACCTTACTACAGAGTGTAGTATAGTACACTCTGTAGTAAGGTCGGATACCAAACTAGTTCTCTCGAAGCTCTCTGTGATGGAGGATGGAAACTTCCGCAAGGTCCAAGTACTTGACTAAGAACACAATTAATTTTACCACATGTATATGTTCTATATAAGCATATATGCAAATGACATTTTCTGTAAGGGAAATTGACATCCAAACTTACTCTCATTAGATAGATATATTCAATGAAAAAATAATCCTGTACACTTTAAACATGTGCATGGTCACCCGACTACTATTTGACCTATGTAAGGCCAAATAACATACGTATGAATTAAATGTCGGCTGGCCATATTATATAATTATACTGTGTTCTATAGGATGTCTTCCTTTATTGCATGTCTTTCAGTCAAAATTCACCTTAATTCAGCATTAAATAGGGTCACTATTTTCTGTGTAGGCACATCCGGATACAGGGTAACCAAGGGCAGGTAATTGTGGTCTTAGTCCTACTAAGGAATTTTGCAGGTGGTAAATGGGCATGTTGTATGTGTGAAATTCTCTATCAGATTAATAACAACTATAGCTCTACATGATATCCGTACATATAGGATTCTTGAAAATTGTATTCATAATCAAACATATATTATTTTAAGAACAGATGTTGGTTTACATAAATCAGTCATCGTCTGTTTGCTGAGTGTTATCGGTAGATTTAACTGGTGTTTTAAAAAATGATAAAAAGAAGCATTAGTGAAAATGGTATAAAATCGGTACTTCTTGTTTTTATCTGTTTCTCAAACATTTTCAGTGAAAAAACAGTTTGAAAACAAAGATCAATCAATTTTGCCAATTGTTGATGGCTTCCCTGTAAAAATACGTAACATTCAAGGTGAAACATTGCATTAGAGTAAATAGCGCGAGAATACCAATATGGCGAGAACGGAATACTTGAGAATAATGTAATGCCGTTACTAAATACAAAAAAAAAAATCCTCGAGGATAGATATATCACTGCAATTGCGTTTAATATATACTGTTAGTAATTCATCGTCGGATACCCATAATCACCTATTACTTTTCGCTTCATCCGTCGAAATATGGAGAGTAATGAAATTTTCCGATGATGTACACGAAGATGTGATATAAATAATGGTCTAGGTAAACAATTATTGCATCTTTCTATTTTATAATTGAAAACCAGACATATTCAAAGACTTTATTAATGTACATTCAAATAACTTACCCTATTATTTTACGTTCACAACCACTAGAGATAATACAAGGTTAATCTATGCATAGTGTATAAATACCCCATTGTAAAGAGTCCGGATTTTCTTATAGAATATAACTGGATTAGATAAAACTTGGCTATGTTGATAACAATTATTTTCATGATAACTGTTCTTTTTGTTCATGAAAATGTCTGTCATTTCCATGTATATATATATATATATATATATATATATATATATATATATAATACGTGCACACACACTTAGTTGACGTTACACATACACACACACACACACACACACACACACACACACACAATCCGACTATTATAAACATTGATCTATGATGTAGACTGATTATGTGTTCGCTGCAAGAACCGATAAACTGCTCGATGTAGGTGAAAAATATCCAGTAGAATGAGCAATGCTCCGTGGCATAATACCGTATTCGATTTAAACCATTATTGCACTTTCGAACCGCGCGGGCTGCATGCGATTAATAGGATAATACGGGATTAAGGAGGTTGTTGCTCATGAAGGGTATATTAAAAGGTCGAAGGTCGCTCCTTAAATAAGAGTATCGTATCATTGATACGTGGCTAATTGTAGTAACAAAATGTATATTATTGCACTAAGCATCAAACTCGCTGGAGCGATATAGACGAACGACCGCGTGCGATGAATAGGATAGTTCGGGTGTTAGGGGCTTTATGCTGATAAAGGGTGGATTAAAATGTCGGAGGTCACTTATAGCAACTCCTCATTCTCTCCTCCTCCGCAAAAAAATAGCATTAACCAGCTACCTAGAATACTACTTAGCTGGACATTGCGGTTCATTGTAAAAAATATTTTAAATTAAGTTACAGATAATAAAAATCATTAAAACTTTACTACTGCTGTTACGCGTTTGGAATATCTTGTTGCTTTGTGAGTCTTCATATTATGCAGTAGAGTCCCGGAACATTAAAAAAAAACCCAGACGTTTCGCCAATTTAAAGACGTAACAAGATAGAGAGCTGGGAACCATTTATATTGCAACGAATTTTGTCGAGATAAAATAAACACACCCCGGTTCTATCTAAAGCACCAATGAGCATTTGCATTTTGCCAAAGTCGTGTTGTTTATCTGGTAACACCGATTTTTTCTTGGAATAGGCTTAGCTAAAACATAGCTTCAAAGTGGTAATTATAGATAACTTCTATCTGTAATACTAGGGTAGCCCCTGGTATACACTGATGATGTATGTTCGTTGCAGACTTTCAAGTATGGTGTCAGATTAATTTTTTCGTAAGCATTATAATGCAAATTGATGATATAAGTGTTTACATGTGTCTATAATCGCTTCATCTTTGAATAAAATGCATTTTATTCATTATTTCTTATTACATTGATGCTATCAAAACTGCGTTTAGCAACGCTTTACCAGCAATAGGAAAGTGTGAAAAATATATACATAATACATCAAATCCAAACTTTAATATTATGTATGTAACTAGGTTAAGAACATTCAAGATGTCGAGAAATTGCTTCAACAGCATCTTCTCTGAAACACCTTAAGTGGTAACATTACATTGGTGATTCCTGGACGGCGCATCATCAAAATTGTCAACTGAACTGAATTCCTACAGAAAGCAAAAATCGAAAAAGCAACTTTGAATTCCGTCTTTTCTGAAAACAGCAGCTAGAATTTGATCCGTTTCACTTTGAAAAAATATAACTTCTTCATTTTCCATTTGATATCATTTGTTCGTATTACCTAAGCCACCAACACCAGCTACGTGAATTCACTGTTTATTCACTGCGGAGTTCATAAAAGCAAAACTACAGCGAGTTTTTTTTATGTATGAACTTGTTTGACCTTGTAATGGTGAACAGGATATGGTTTCTCTTTCAAGATTATTTACTAGCCTTTTTATAAATGATAAATTAAAAAAAAAATGGAATCTAGACCAGTACTCAAGGTTAAAAAGAGGGACGGGCAATATACCAGATAATCATATTTTTATTTTATAAAAATGTCAGCGAAAAAAGATGTCAGCAAAATAAAAAAAACAAAAAAAAAACTGTCAAAATAGTGGTTTTACAGTATAGGACGAATCTAAGCAAGTAGTAGCTGTGTCGGCTGCATGGTATGACTGTGCACGCGAACGTCCATTACGCGTGCTAAGTGTAACATACATCTATATGTTTACAAAATACATGACTACAACAGTGTAATCATGTCTTTTCCGTGATCATGGGATATGTAACGTGTTTCAAGGTCCCCTGTGACAGGATTTGTTTCAGTATAAAGGGCTTAATATTGCTGATGTGAAACAAACGGTTCATATGTCGTTTTCGCAATGTAGGGCGAACTATACACAGCATACACAGCATACATCATACACAACTACAGCATACACAATACACAGCATGCAACATACACAACTACAGCATACATACACAACTACGCATACAATATACACAACTACAGCATACAACATACACAACTACAGCATACACAATACACAGCATGCAACATACACAACTACAGCATACAACACACAAAACTATAGCATACGCAATTACAGCTTATGCATTGTATGGTTAACCCTTATAATTAGGTAGGTGCATAACAAATACAGTATAAGGCAGTGCATTTCTACTTTTATTAAGGAATGTACATACATCATACAGAAAATGGGCGTTTACAGTACATTAGCAAAGAGAGCACTTTGACGAACAAAAGTCTTGAATTCATCTGCCTGTATAATGTTCGATAACCAAATGTTGAGTTGCTACAATAATAGCAGAATTAATCCTAGTTGTTTGTGAAAAAAAAAACTTTAAAAATATCATCAAAATATGTAATCCTGAAAACAAAAACCAATGCATGTAAAAATGTAAAGGTTGATTATCATGCAGATTGTTCCAGTAACATTAGAGTTTTGTTTCTTCTCCGTAACAGAATTCAAAATATGTTCTGTTTTTCGGGTTAACCTTCGCCGCAACAGTATTTCATTCATCTCCTTACAAGCTGCAGGAAGACATCGAGTGCACCGAAACAGCAGGGAGGGACCATCGACAAACCGCAAGTCAGCTGGTAAGCTTCCTCACATGAAAAATCCGTGGCTTGTGTTTCACTGATCATTTGTTTTTAAGGTTCGAATTCCACCATCTATACTAAGTGTAAAGTCATACTTGAATATGATTAAATGTAATCCACCATTCCTGTTTTACAAACTCTTCAAGTAATTGACTAAGTTAACATGAATTATTACCTTAAAAATACCATATTGTTAAGGAATAAATATTTAGGGAATTTCGATAGAGAAGAGAAATTATGGAATTTGCCCCTTAGCATTTAAGTATTACTTAGCGTCGATTAATCACCCCGTCTTTCTGGCTGATTAATCAGTGAATATTTGCAAACTTGTATATAGACAGTTGTGTATCCTGTGGTGAATAGTAAAATATAACAAAAATTGTGAATGCCTTTGTTAAACAAATATTTGATCAACTTAACAGTTTACAAGACAAAATATTACTGTAGCAGTGTAGACCAAAAAAACTCATTGAAAGACGGTGTCAAACTATAAAATCAGAAAGATTTCAGATACGTTGCTACAAACCAAAAACCGATACTCTGTCTAAACCATTAAACGCATAATTTGTAGATAAATAAGAAATCATAAACGATTAATCAGCGCGATATTCGTCAACGACTACTTAGCGCTAAATATGGGTGGTGAAATTCGGGCCTGACCCAGAATTTTATATTGACCATTTGGCATTTTTGTTATAACAAGGAAGTTCTTATAAAATAGTCTTCAATATTTTATTTTTAAATTGTTGTGATACATAATTAGATGATTTTGAATTCAGGAAAATCTCATCTCGAGGTGATTCAGGAGTCGAACCCACAGTGTGAGACATAAAACTATAGTATGTCATTAACTGCAACCACTAAAATGCGGAATGCCATATCGATATAACATGGGTGATTATATTATGAATCAATCAATAAATATAATGGCAAAATCGGCATTATGCCTTTGGAAATTTACAAAAAGTAAATGAATAAGGCCAAGACGTGTAAATATACAAATACAAAATGTATCTATATTTTTAAAAATTCAAATATATATATATTGTCTAAATAACAGTGATATGTTTCTATATTTAAAACAATTTTATATCAATTTGATATTTGATTTGAGATTTATTTCTAAGTTAACATTTCAAGAAAAAAAACTCATCATGATTGCTTTCTAGTCACTTTTGGCACCATGATATTTGCCGATTTAGATAAGCTTTCGAATTAGTGAGCTTGTTGAGTAAAAGTATGACACCATGCGCCCCAGCCTGGTACAATATGAGAATCAGGCATTCATTTCTTGGTTAACTAAGTGTAATGTTAGCAAAACATGAATGGTGTATGAGTATAACAAGTAACTATAAAATTTAAATTTTATTTAAATATATTTATTTCAAATTTAAGTACAAATGAATACGTTTTTACTTGCAAAACAAACAGATTATTTCTTTTAAAGTTACTAAAATCGTATTACAAACATAAAAATATTCAGCTCCATGAATTTATTATTTATAGTAGTAATAATAACTTATCTAAGACTATAATCACGAAAAACATACCTTGTAAGAACACCAATTTAAAAAAGCCGTGCCACATTGTTTTGAATTAATTGACATTTGTTCAATTGTAGAAGGAACTCTTACAGCTCCAAAATCACACAAAATCTTATGGGCATAACTATTTCATTCTCATTTTTGTTTTATGATGTTTATTTGCTCTTGTTATTTTTGCTTGTGTGATCATGGTCACGTGACATAGTTACACGGTAAAGTACGAAATGAATAAAGTAATAATGGACAGAGTCGGGGTGGAGGTCAATGGGCCGCTACGGGAAGTATCACACAGCTCAGACACGTGACGTCGGTAGGAGTACCCGCCACAAGTGGGGAAGTAAGAAGGCGGGCTGGGGAAGTCCTCTGGGGATCCGACCTTGATCACCATGCCCATCCCTTGCATTAGATGTCCCTTGATGTGGCAGTGGAAGAACCAGAGTCCTAGAGAGCAGACAGACATAATATGGTATGTTTCTATTTATCTTGTATTCTGTCGGTGGGGAGGAGAAATGCTCATCCTCCGTGTTTTCAATGGTTAATCTAACAAGATAAATCATTTGGAAAAATGATTTAAGTTTCAGTTACGTCTCAGGATGAAGATTTACAATAAGTGTTAAATACTCTGAAAGAATTATTGCAAATTTCCTTGGATAATAATAGTAATTTGAGCGTTGATGGTTCCATTGCTATACTGAACAGAAAACCCATGTGGATTAAATAAACGGGTTCAAAGATGATAAACCATGATTATGATAAACTTTGCTTAAATAATATAATGTAATATATCTATAATGTCATCATATTACCTGGCTTTGCACTGATACATTTCTTTTCAAATAATCTATATTCAATCATTCCACCAAACAAGATTTGAGGATGATTATCTTTGCAAAAGTAAATATAAATGTGCGTTTATATTAATTGGAGTTTTGTCACTATTATATTTTTTAGCCTTTTTTTATATCTATAAATTGATGATGAATAAGATGATAGTCAATGATCATCGTCACAACCACTGTCGTCATGACTTGGTGACAATTTGAATCTGACAACCACTAATTAATGATTTAGTTACTATATATAAAACCCACTTGGGTTGTCTGCCTTGAATCAGATGATCGAGTAGCGACCACTGTCGTCATGACTTGGTGACAATTTGAATCTAACAACCACTTATTAATGATTTTAATACAAAATATATATGAAACCCACCTGGGTTGTCTGCCTTGAATCGGATGATCGAGTAGCCTCCATTTCCATCAACATTAACAGTGTCTTTTTTCAGAGGGTTGACAAGGTTTCTAGGATAATCACCGTTTTCGTCTCGCCTTTTTACTTCATCCAAAAATATGGATTTAAACTCATCTTTCTGCTGGGAAATCTGAAAATGTGATACTGAATTGTTACTCGTAGTTTATTTTACATCGATTGGGAAACACATTCTTACAACTTACACTTGTCCGTCTTATTGGTTCCTGTGCTATAGACCAATACTTTGCACATGAAATTCCTTGCTCCCCATGGGGTTCAAATCCACAACCTTTGGAACAGCAGTCGGGTACGTTACCACGATGCCCTTCTCTTGTATTTGATATGCCTGTACGGTTATGCTTGATTAGCGGAAATATAAACAGTGTTACATTGTTTATTAACTTAGGCTGTTAGAGAGAAAGAGGAAAAAGAGAGAAGCGCTACTGTTTCGGTTGAGATCTTTTGAGGAAAAAAGGAACCGCATTTACCCAATTTTGACATTCTCTCAGTCATAGAGCAAAAGCAAAAACAAAATGATTCATACAAGTAAATGTTTTTGGTTGTTGTTTTTTTGTTGTTGTTTTTTGACGTACAAGTAAAGTGTCACCTTGATTAGATGTATTTAAATACCGTTACGATGTTTTTATCATAAGTAAGTAACCCAATCGTATTTACAAACACACAGCAAAGTTTTAGACATATTGGATCTAAGTTCAAAGCTTTTGCTGTAAGAATACATATAGGACAAACCATTCCACTGCCGACTACGCGGTATGTATATCCATGAAGATGCATTGTGTGGGGATCACCTGAATGGGACACAATAAACAACTCTACTACCTGAAAAAATAGATAGTCACAATTATGTTAATTAACAATAACAATATTATCATCATCTTGGGGTCAGTCCTCTTGAGTTTCACCCTTGACCTGACAAAGGTCAAGGCCGTTCAAATTTGCAATGGTATAGGGTATGGGGTTACCTTACTTTGAACTCGGCAAATAACCGGTAGATGTTTAAGTTTTTTCATGCCTCTTGACTTAGACGTGACACCGTATTGGTGTTACACTATACTTATTCACAAGCAGCTTGTGATATTTAGGTAATTCTATATATTTTATCATTCTTTTTAAAGTTTTTATTTAGTTTTTATAATGCTTTTGAACCTTATAATCACATACATACACGTATTACACTAAACTCTTGCGTTCTGTGTATTTATAGTCACGTTTAATTCTTGTAAATGCATTATGGTATTCATTAAAAAATAAAACTATGCAATTTAGATCATTAATCATCTACCATGGTCTGTTTCCTGTAGGCACAGTCTAAAATTTCTATAATATCGTCGTCTGACTGTTAAATCTAGGAAAACAAGAGCATAAAAACATGAGAGGTGTGGTCCAACCTGTCCCAGGGGCACGTCGAGCATGTGCAGACACTCGCACAAGTTGTCGCTACAGTCCCGCGCCGTGTTTACCGTGTTTGAGTTGCATGTCTGCTTATCCGTGACGTCATCCCACTGGGTAAACAGCGGGGCTGCCGGACGCACCAGAGTGATCTGCTCAAATAAGTTGATTTGCGAGGACAACAGTTGTGATGCAACAATACTCACATTATTGCGATAAAATACTAACATTTTTTAGTATTTGAGAAATGACTATTTTACTGAGGATCGAATGAGAAGAAAAATACTCACATTTTTGAGGATCGGGGAGATAACAATACTCACATATTATTGTGGATCAGGGTGATAATAACAATACTCACATACTGACTATTGATGATAAAAACAATGCTCACACTGAGGATCGCTACAAGAAAAATATTCCAACCTGATTGAGGGTAGGGTTGATGATAACAATGTTCACATTATTTAGGGTCAGGTAATGATAACAATACTCTCATTATTGTTGGTCGGGGTGATGATTACAACATTAAAAAAATTGAGGGTCGAGATGACTCACATTATATAGGGTCGGGATTATAATAACAATATTTAAGTACTGGTCCAACCCAGGAACCGTCGAGAGGAATTTATATAAGGCAAGACTTTGTTTCCCAACCGACGTAAAATGAATAAGTTTAAACTTACATTATTCATAGTCGGGGTATTGATGCCTTTCCTGACAGCGTTCGGGTAGTATTCAGGGTGGTTGTAGTGAGTGTTGTCGTTCGTCTGATACTGCAGACCTGCATACACACGGACACAGTCAGGTGATATAAATTAGGTGAGACTACTTACGTTATCAGTTATGTCAGGTGCATTTCTACACGTCTTGGTCACCTGCACCAAGCCATTTACCTGCCATAATAGGTGGACACTATTTCTAATTTTCTTTGCGTGCTGTTTTGCTGGCGACTGTCTCATTATGCTCCTCATTATTACAGGTACGAGTCCAGGTCTGGTCACTCGGATTTTTCATATGAGAAAGTCTTCAAGTTTATTTCTGGTTAATCATTGGTCCATCAAGTGTTTACCTCCACATGTGACTATGTTGCTATATGGTTTAATTATTGTGACTGTTACAGCGACGGTAAATGAAATTCATAGACGTAGTGGCATATCATAATGCAGCATTTTGGTAAATTGCATTTGCCTGGTTTGAGGAAGTTCAGAGATTTGTTAACCGATTTTGTTTAATTTGCTACCGTGTACATATCTTTGATCTCAAAAGACGAGCTGATAAAAAAGCAGTCGAGACGTAAATATAAAAGTTGTATTCCCAAAATTTTCTTCAATACGTTTACAAGTCATTTTCTATTAGGTCATACAGTCACAAAACATTTCTTTGTAGGGCCTACTGAAAATCAAAAGGGTTTTATTTAAGGTAACTGATCGAATGATCGTGATGAGGTATCCACACTGAAAACGTCCACCTTAAGCACCAGCTATATCACTCTCAAGACCAAAGTCCAAGGACTTCTTTTAATTTCAAGATCTAAAGAAAATGTTCCTTGTCAAACAAATGTAAGTCAAGAGGTTCGCTTGGCAACATCTACTTGGCAATATAAAAAGTGTTTTCGCAAAGTGGTCGATATTTTTTCAAAGCTTACAATGACAGTTTGGTCAAAGTAGACATTAATGAGAATTACAATCCAAGCATCAGTAGTGTATGAAACACTCCTAATCGTCCTTAGAACAAGTATTTAGATATATCACTCACTGATGTAATGTTTCACTTGAACAACTTCGTTTTCGTAGTTTTCAGTTGTCCCCCCGTAATACAGCCCGCTCGTGTAGACAGCGTTCTCAACCCCAGCGATAGGGACGGGGTTCAGTGTCTGAAACAGGACATGACTAGATTACTTAGCCCCCAACTTAATCAAATAATTTAAAAGAAAATATAAAAGAAAACACTCAGTGTCTAGTATAGATGTGTGCACTAAAACCAAGCATTTTAAGCTAAACTCAGCTCTGGTATACCATTGACAGTAAAGAAATGCCATCTAAAACATACATAATAAGTTGCTGATTGAAAATTCTATGAAAGGCAACGCAATATCAATGATATTTCAAACACGATATATAAACTTCGAAGACTTGTAACGTGCGTTTTTTCCGATATACATGTATGTACAATTCAAAGAAGACGAAAACACTCCTAAAGTAAGGCGTAATAAAGTAAACCGGCACAGTTATATCCCTTTTAAAACTTCGCAGTCTAGTAGAAACGGGTGTCTTTTTTGGTGCTATATCGTTGAACAATGTACGGTGTTGTGTTCAGCTGTTTCGTAAATTTAAATAATCACTCGCGCCTACGTGATTAGATTACTGTGCCTCTGAACTTTAGACATTGTATTATGCTGCGATATAGCACGAAAAACGAAACTCTAATTCCTAAAGATTAGAAGCTGTTGTCCATTGTCATTAATCTATGACTACGGGTATACGTGACTGGGAGAATGTTTCAAAACCGGCTCAGTGGTATATACGAGTTAAACAGTCAAGAAGAACCGTCGGGAGGGATAAGTAATCATCATAAAAGAAATAAAATTAAATTTGACCGAGGACAATTAAAATGATTTGACATGAATCTGACCCAATGATACACTAGAGGGTGGGAAAGACACACAATAAGTTACCACTCCGGACGATGTGAAGTCTTCAACGTCTCCTGTAGGCTCTTCATCCGAGGCAGCCGTGTAGTGCAAGATGGCGGCGCCGTGACCACTGAGTCCACTGCAATCACCTTGACCTTCTAGTTTGATCCAGTAGTTACCTGCAGTTTGGTCGGCGGTCAGCACGAAGTCATATCTCTCTCCTGAAAAAAAAATATTGTAGATGATAATAAAAAAACCAGCGACTGAAGATAATTATCAATGATATATTTCTTCACTTAATATCTCGTTTGTCCTTATTATACATGTGTATGCAAACTGAAACCATATCAGTTAGTCACACATCATCTTAAATCAGGCCCATCAGCGTTAAAACAATTCTTGTATCCAGTCCTTAATAGTAAGTAGGGTAAATATCATTTCGGTTCATTTAGATTACATCATTTAATAACAATAATAATAATAAGAATATTATTATTATTATCTTTGCATGTATTTTCATTAGACTAGTGGTTAGTCTACCGGTGGGCCAAGGCAGACTGGTATTCATCTGTGTTCTGATTGGAAAGGTTGGGACAATGAAGTCCACACTTTCAGACTATATAGATTTTAACGTTTTCCCATGCTATTAACCACCAATTCCACTCCAAACATGCAAGTAAAACTTGTCAGTATAAGCTTAAAGATGTCAAACTATGTAAAACCATGAGGAACATTGATGAGATATCATATTTAAAGAAAATGTATATTTCCCGAAGGTTTTAAAGTTAACTTTGGTATGGATTATATTCCCCAAATCTAACAAAATTTTATTTAATTCTCGGTGAAACGTTTTTATTTTTGGATGTTTTTAAAGTGACAAAGAGTCATACAAATATTACCATCCAGTTACAAGATATTAAATATGGCTATGAGTGTGGGTGTACATTATCACAGTACCAGCCTTGCTAGTTATTGCTGGTGTACAAGTCGCCATAACCTGGTAGCCATTAGAACAGTGGTAATTTAAAATTGGCATTTGTAACTTGCACTATGAAATATGACTACATGTATATGGCTTCTACATGACATTGTTGACTTAAGGTCTTCCCATCCTAATAGCCATATACCGTATCTTGCCACTGGATGGTTATATTTCCATGATATTTTGTCACTTTGAAGACATTCAAAAATAAAAATATTTCACCAAGAGTTTTTTCAAGTTTTGTCTAATTTAGGGGAGATAATCTGCATATAAGTTAACATTGAAGCCTATGGAAAATATGTATTTTCTATGAATATGAAAAACTGAATTTGATTTATGAGAAAAACTCATGGTAGAAAGATGCATTTTATGATTTTGTATCAATTTCCATGAAAAAATCTAAACTTAACCATAGTAAAGTGGAGAAAATCACTTTTTTAGTTTTCAGGGGAGATAACTCATGGCAACAAAATAATCAAGGGGAGGTAATAAAAGAACTTATGTCACTTATCATAACATGTCAATATGCCCCTAAGATTACCATTGTTTGACACTTAAAAAGTTTATATACTTGTAATTGTTAAGTTATATGCATTGCCTTGATGAAATTGATCCCTATTAGGATGGAAAGACCTTAAATAACATAGGTGGATTTATAACGTGTGAAGAATCAACAAAAACTGTCACATACCCTCGCATACTGCTTTGTCACAGTATGGAAGTACATGTATGTTCTAAACGTTGAGAGCGGTAATGTCTTTAGGTAAATGGAGGAATTTTCTCATGACAATCAGTCAAAAATGAACCTTGGTATCATTTACCTTTCATACAAACGATAAATATGTCAAAAACATGTTTAAAATATCACCCGTTAAATATTCTTAACAGTAATGAATTTCCTTTTTTAGTAACAGTCGCCTTGGCCTCGATCCAACAGCCCCTCAAACATTAGTTTACGGGAGTATTATCGCATGTACAATCGTACATATTATGTTTAATTAAATGTAATTATACGTCAAACTGGCTACGGTTTTTTCCATCAGTAACTGTCGGTGAGTTCCTTATTTTTAACCCCAAAAAGCGGGTTATAATCTAGTAGAGTTGATTTTGCATAGAGATCCCTGTGGTGAAAGTCTCAAGTGGTCAGACCAAGTATGCGAACTGTGAACCAAATACCGCTGTCCTGATATAAAATCCGGGTATCATTTGATGAAAGCAGGTTCGTTTACCACCTAAATATTTGTTAACGTCAATGGTACGTCACCTGGGTAGATAACAAATGAGTCGACTTGGAGCGGGCGCATCGGCGATCCATCTGTTGCGATTATCGTCATCTGATGGCCTTCTATCATGATCCGGAAATAACACCGCGTCGCGGCCGATATTACCCGAAACCGATATCTGACAAGTTATAAGATGCTCTTTAGTGCATAGGTCAATGTCAAAACGAATGTTATTCTTCATATCACCAAAGGGATTCGGCGCAAACGATAATCCGGGTAAATATAGTTCATTTAGGCTCTGATTACTAGTATCGTTTGTGATGAATCCCTTTAAGTTGAACCTCAATTGCGAGACCATTTCTGGTGCCACTATAAACTGGTCTGAAGATTGAAGTGATTACCAGGGTTAATCCAAAAGTAGTTAAGGTATACAGGCCTGTCTGTCATGAAATTGAAACTCAAACTTCTGAAGATCAGACTTTATACCACTGTATTCGCTACTCATCACTGTTTTTGTTTCTTAGTGTTCATCTTAATTTTCAATATAATATGGAATAAAAAGAAACAACCGACAAACGTCGTGCGGTACTTGCCTGGTGTTGCTGACAACGTTGAATGTTTCATGGGGTGTCGGGGTGGGAGGCGGAGGAACGGCCTGTCCTGTGATGTTGTGCACATCACTCACATTGTGCCTCATGCCACGCCCATTCACCAGGCCTGCCATGTGGGAAGTACATGTATACATACAATACACATAATAAATACGTGTGAAACTATGGCAATGTTCGTGGCGATTTAAGTACAATCATTTCCCTAAAATGATCATAGACATACTCATTTTTGGTAATAACTGTAAAAGTAAACATATCACTACGTGTACATAGTTCGTCGATAGCACCATCATTATTGTTATCATCATAGGGGCCTCTGTGGCCGAGAGGGTAAAGTCGCTGACTTTAACACTCACTCAGCCCCTCACCGCGTGGGTTCGAATCCCAGCAGGGTCATTCGGAATTTCATGTGGGGAAGCCTTCCAGCTGGCTTGCAGTAGGTCGATGGTTCTACCCGGATGCCTCCGTGCATTCGGGGTGTTCCTGCACCAGTAATTAGCTGGGCATCGCCATATGACTGAAATACTGTCGCAGCGACGGTAAACTAAAACAATCAATTAATCAAACATGATCATCATAACGTACTTATTTTACGTACTTAATGACATCAAGTTGTTTGATGTTATAATACCAAGTCCTTAATTAAAGAAAAACTCGACTTTGGGGGGTCGACATGTCCGAATACACATCCTTTCAGATCTTCCATACTGTCTCGACATTTTTTTAGATAGTACCTATATTCTGAGGGTCCGTTTCTCTACATTTAAAACCGAATAACCTCTCAATTTTGTATGAATGATCGAACGATTGAACTGAATTCCACAATACAGATATGCTGAGATTCAGCCAGAGTAATGAAAACTCAATTTTGAGTAAAAAATGAATATTTACGGGACACAATAATTGTATGTAGTATAAAAGCACAGAAGAACTATTTTCCTTTTGATGTTGCGTAACTCACTTTACCATGCGGAGGAGTATAGTTTCTTTCGAATGCAAAGGTGGCTCATGCCTGAATTTGGATGGTGGATGTGCAGGTTTCGGTTATTTAGTGGTGTTTCAATGGTCCATATAGAAAGCTTAAATTACGATAAAACCCCGTATAACCTCCTTATAATCACATCCATCAGAGATATTTCCAGGGGTTATTTGTCACTCTGTAGAATGGCTGATACAGGTGTATATCTGATATCCGAAGTTACTAAAGACACAGTACGGAGCCACAGCATTTATAAAATAGAAACTGTGCCGTCGCTTGGTATTACAAATCAAAGCACTGATATTACTAAGAGAACCGAATTGTCTCATTTCTTTTGTTTATCACAGTAAATTTAATAAACGGAGGTCAAATTTTCACACAATGCCAATAACCTCGCTTTAACGTTGCGTTAACATGGTCATTAGATGAACGCACCTTTGTTTCAACAGACTGATAACAATTAGCACATTGCCACTCTAACTCCTCTTATATTTTTATAGCCTTCAATGAACAATCGTTTATTATTTTCATATAATTTTAATATTTGGAAAAAAAACTAAGTTCCCTTCATATTAGCAGCTTGGCAAACCCTCTTCCACTTGAGACACACACAACTTCAGTGCCTTCAGCGCTTTTATTTATCAACATGATGGTTACATTTCATGAGTATCTAACACTTTTATAATGTTAAATTAATATTTTGCAAAAAGAATATTTTGTCTGAGCGTTTTTAAATAACCATTTATTTGAAGAAGCATAGTAACCTTTTGTGGGTCTTCTTGATTGGTTCCGAAAGTCTAAAATGTTACGGCACACGGGCTCCCTAGTGAAGGGAGCAAATTTGTTACTTAATGCACATTCCTATAGTAGGGGTTACTTCCCTTCACTACTGTAGATTATCAGTTAAATTATTTCGAATTATACAATACTTTAAAACTATTATCATGACATCTGCTTATATCCTTTACAATAATGCAATATGTGTGTCTTAAAACAGTTTATTCAAATTTCAAACAAACGGAATATTAAAACATACACTATCAGTAAAAACAATTTAACAGCCCAGCTTTTTACTCAGATGGGTATGAACAAAAATGAAATTTAAAAACAAGCCATACCGAATGATGGTACTGGCCATTTCCAAAAATCATGCATTTCCTCGAAGTATTTGGTCGTGGTAGGGACATCCGTCCAGTCGCTGACCGTCATCACGTGATCGGAGAGGTCCTCGTCGTAAAGGCCGCTGTTGGCATCACGTACCGTTGGTTCCCGTACTATGAATGCGCCAAACACCCCGTCTCCAAGCTGCAGTCCGGTATGTGAGTGGTACCAGTGTGTCCCAGCGTTCTGGGCGAAAAATTCATACCTGTAAATGTAAGTGGAGATTCACATCAAAATATCAGTGTCAATCAATCAATCAATCAATCAATCAATTCATTAATTTAACTTTCTGCAAACTTTTACAATTAAAATTTATATATATTGAACATTCTGAACAAAAATCATGATTCGCTGAAAGGATTATTCACTTGCAATTTGATCATGAGTTTAGCTCATAGCTTGCGTTTTTCTTATACATGAATGTGTAGCAGTAATCAGTTACATAAAAAAATAATTACATGTTTAAAAGTTATTTCTGATTCTACTATAGATGTGACGGTATATTGGACAAAGTTTGCTGTTGTTGTTGTTTTAAATGAGTATAGCTGATATTTAATTCGGTCTGGAAGAAAAAAAATATTTCAAAATAATCTTGATTTTTGATCTAATAATTTTGTTACTTGCATGAAATGTTGATAGTGTATATACTGATTAAAGGGCCATGTTTAAACAAGAATAGACTTAAATTATATAATCTGAAACTAAAATTGAATTCGTAAGACAAAGACTTAACGTTTTCAAACCAGGTAAAAAAAATTTTTTAAAAAAAAATGATAATGTTTTAAAAGACATATTTATACTTATGGTCCAAATACAATTTAACTGACAGTTTAGTTCTATATCATGAACATATCTACTTATCTTGGCATTGCATTCGAACATATTTAAGCGGCTCGTTCACAGATGGTCATTGACTAAGCATTTGATCACCCATTGCAACCATCCTTGATTGTAAAAAAAAGTGTTGTCCCCATCACAGGCAATACCATCACAACTAAATTTAGAATTATAATTCATATCAAGGACTTCACCTACATCATCAAAGGAGAGAAGAAAATATTTTTTTCAATTCCTATCAATCATCTAAGAACTTGCTGCTTTAAAACTTATGATCAATATGTATATTCCTTCTGTCCATAGAATATAAAATGCATTTTCCTCAGCTTCTTTACTGATTTTTACTTTAAGAACACACTGATAAGAAATGAATACTTTACGCTAGTAACAAATATTTTATCAAACATATCTTTTTGTAAACTATACAGTATTTCACAACAAACTTTATATCTACTCTTATTCATTAACATTCAATACATTTTGGTGAAAAAGGAAAACCTACCCAATTCACCTAAAACTGATGCGTTTTGAGTTTGTTAATCAATTTAACAAAAATGTATAATTATAGCCTCTGATGATTTAAAACTGTCTATGTTCTGTACAGTAAAGTTGGTTAGGTAAATACTTTGAAAACATATATTTCTTTATCTAAAATTTTGTTGAACGTTTGCAACATACTGTCTGTTGGTCTTTTCAAAGCCTTTTTAAGCCAATCTTTCCGCCCTTGCTTTGAGAAAATTTATTCTTAGATATCTAAAATTGTCACGTTTTTTGTGGTAAATAGCACTATGCGATTTCTTTATCTAAAATTTTGTTGAACGTTTGCAACATACTGTCTACTGGTCTTTTCAAAGTTTTTGAAGTCAATCTTACTGTCCTTGCTTTGAGAAAGTCTATTCTTAGATGTCTGAAATTGTCACGTTTGTTTGTGGTAAATAGCACTATGCGATCAGCGAAAAGCAATGTATAATTATCATATATATATATATATATAGAGAGAGAGAGAGAGAGAGAGAGAGAGAGAATGAAAAAGTACAAATAACTTCACACTTCATATATAATTAAAATCTCCCTCTCTCTCTCTCTCTCTCTCTCTCAGAAAGAATCTATACCTGAAAACCTCATAAGGCGGTATGTTGCACTGAGTCAGCATAGGGACGCCATCCATAAACCCGGAGTGGAGCTGCTTCAGACCATGCCAGTGGATGGATGTGGAGCTACCGTCCTCCATTTTATTTTCTACCCAAACGCGTACAATGTCACCTTGGCACACCTAGAGTAAGATATTGTCACGCCGGTCCATGTGTGACGGATCAAGTACCTAGCTATAACAACAGTCATAATATCTCCTTGACATAACTAACGCCAGCTACAGTCATTACATTACCCTGGTACAACTGGCGTCAATCCCAGTCGCTATACTACCCTGACACAGGTGGCGTCAATCACTGTCGCTGTACTACCCTGGCACAGCTGGCGTCAATCACCCTGGCACAGCTGGCGTCAATCACGGTCGCTATACTACCCTGACACAGCTGGCGTCAATCCCAGTCGCTATACTACCCTGACATAGCTGGCGTCAATCACAGTCGCTATACTACCCTGACACAGCTGGCGTCAATCACAGTCGCTATACTACCCTGACACAGGTGGCGTCAATCACAGTCGCTATACTACCCTGACACAGCTGGCGTCAATCACAGTCGCTATACTACCCTGACACAGGTGGCGTAAATCACAGTCGCTATACTACCCTGACACAGCTGGCGTCAATCACAGTCGCTATACTACCCTGACACAGCTAGCGTCAATCACTGTCGCTATACTACCCTGGCACAGGTGGCGTCAATCACAGTCGCTGTACTACCCTGGCACAGCTGGTGTCAATCACAGTCGCTATACTACCCTGACACAGCTGGCGTCAATCACAGTCGCTATACTACCCTGACACAGCTGGCGTCAATCACAGTCGCTATACTACCCTGACACAACTGGCGTCACCCACAGTCGCAATACTACCCTGACACAACTGGCGTCAATCACAGTCGCTATACTACCCTGACACAGCTGGCGTCAATACTACCCTGGCACAGCTGGCGTCAACCACAGTCGCTATACTACCCTGGCACAGCTGACGTCAATCACAGTCGCTGTGTCGCCATGGCACAGGTGGCGTCAAACACAGTCGGTATGTCGCCATAGCACTCCTAGCGTCAAACACAGTCGCTATATCGCCGTGGCACAGCTAGCGTCAACCACAGTCGGTATGTCGCCGTGGCACACCTGGCGTCAACCACTGTCGCTGTGTCACCATGGCACATCTGACTTCAACAAGGATCGCTATATCAAAGTGGTTCATCAAATGTCGGCCATAGTCATTATGTCACTGTCATATTTGGCACTAACTACACTCACTATGTCAACTTAACCACACTCAGAGTCAACCACAGTCACTTTAACACTCTTGCACAACCACAATCACCATGAAACACTAGCCACACCTGGCGTCAACCGCAGTCACTATATCACTAAGAAATTAATTCGAAAAATCTGCTGCAAGTAATTGTATGTCCAAGTCATTTTGCAAATTATAGAAAATTTAATAATGAAGTTAATACTATATTGTGTTCTATTAGATATTTAAACAATGTATATCCCAAAGCATTGAGGATCCCATTACCATGATAATGATAATAGTTAAAATAATCATGATAACAGGTAATACTTACCCATCAGTAGAAGTCTATGTGAGCATGTTAGTTTTTGGGCTGCTGTTGTGAGGTAGGGATGACTATAATAAGATAGGCGACAACGACTCACCTCGATTGACGGTCCCGGCATCTGTCGGTTAACCGTCTGTAACTCCCGCAAGTACCCATTGGCAGATACACAATGTGGCCGGAAACAGTCGGACTTCGTAAACGGGCAGCTGAAGCAAGCCTGAAAGGAATTCAATTATATCAGCAACTAACTTCACCAAGTTTTAAACACTCCTAAAAGGGATTCAGGTTAAACGACTCGACATTGAATAGGTTCGACAACGGTTCAATATAGATGCAAATAGCGGGATAGCAAATTATATTTAGAATGTTATTGTTTACTTCGGAATTACCCGTCCCCGCAAATGATACCGTTTCCATCATAACATGATTTGATTTTGATAAAGGCTCATATTTGCAATTTCGTCAAGAGTTTCAGTATGTTCACTGAAATTTCAAAAAACATTCAGTGTTAATGTTGTGCAGCATGGCAGGGTTTTCGTAAATATTATTTTTACGTAATCCTTTGTTATTATTAAACTCTAATCATTTTAAATTGTCATCTAATACCCAATTTGTACAACTTATACCATTTATTTTCGCGAGCTACATAATCGAAGGCTTTTGAAAAATTAACAAAAACACAAAACATTTGTTCATTTTGATTAATGAAATGATTAATTAAACAATGGATTACGAACATATTATCAACTGTACCCATTTTGGCCCTAAACCCCGCCTGTGCCTCAACCTAAACTCTATATTGTTCTGCCCATGACAATAATTATGCTTATTGTTTCTCTACAATACAGCCGGTTTATTTTAGCAGAGCCCAGATTCTGCCTATTTTAAGGGTGGCAACTCCTAAATCTTACTGTTAATTTGTCTACATGTTGCCTCCCTTTGGTACAATTTATTTGGAATCCCAAATAGGAAGTTGCTCCAGAGTAATCTCCCTTTTCCATGGCAGCGGGAAAGGATAAAATTTTCCAAATTTAAAATCTACAAAAATCAGAACAATCAGAATGCCTAGAAAGGCAAAAGAAGGATCAAAGAAAAGGAAAAGATCCAGGTCACCTTCTCCACCTGATCAGCAAGAAAGAATTGACTTATTGGCAGAGCATGGAAGGGAGGAAAGGTCAGGTGAGAAAATGGTGGATTTTGAAACCATAATTCAGGAATCATTAGTCTTGCCTGCTACAGATGGTAAATTATCCCATCCTACACTGTCTTTAGGAGACAGTGATGATCCTGAAAAGGTTAGGTGTGGCGGGGATAAATTGGGTTCACATATCCCAGAGCATGTAAAGACAAAAATGAAGCAAAATGGCTACATCAATCTATAAGTTCTACTCAAGGGTGGAGTTGAGCTGATGGAGATCCAGAATGGCCCAATCTTGGGTGTTGATGAGAATGGTCACATTGTGACAAAGTCAAAATCGTCAGCAGAAAAGGTGGACACCATTGAGAAATGGTCCGATGCATTCTTGATCTTCAGTAGCATTTATTTAGATGCACACCCTGAATTAACCCAAGATTTGCTCCAGTACATGTTCGTAATAAGGGAGGCTGCCAACAAATATGGGGGGCTGTCTTGGCGAAACTATGACGAACAGTTCCGGCTCCGACAAGCTAGCCATTTCATGCCATGGTCAAACATACATGCAGATCTTTGGCTAAGGAGTTTTACAGGGGTCCCTCATCAACTACCAGGGTCTGACATGTCAAACAGGGCCATGCATCCTAGGTCACCTCCTTGCATAGATTTTAATAAGGGTTACTGTCGGTGGATGAATTGTCGCTTTCCACACATATGTAGTGTTTGCTCATCCTTACAACATGGCCGCTGGAACTGCAAAACCCATGCTAATATAGGTTCAAACTTCTTTCAAAGTTCATTTCGAGGTATACGGGGCAGAGCCATCTACAGGGACCAAGCAAGAGGATCATCCAGGGGTAAAAGGTCATAAAGCCCTATATCTGTATGGTCTGGCACCCTCACCAGTCAATATACATGTGCTGGAGAGAGAACTGGCAAGTTATTCAAAATCTGAAAGCCAATTTTTTAAAAAAATTTTAATAGTTTTAAACAGGGTTTTTCAATTCAGTATGAGGGCCCGCGAGCAGCTACAGAATCTAGAATAATAGTTGTATAAAGTTTGGCTACCACACTTAAAAGAGTGATACCTCTAACATTGCGTACAAATAGGTATACGGAAACCTGCCTAATTCTCGAGAAAATATCCAACTGATAATATTTTATTAAATAACTCTTCTTTTCTTTTTATTTTTGGTTGCTGACGTGATTGTTTATTGTTGTTGTTGTTGCTATTTATATTAATTTATAGACATGTTATTTCAAAAACATTAAAGTCATCTTCAATAATAAAAATAGATGAAGAACGTGCTTTCAGTGGCTTTAGTTTTGTTTAGACCATGTTTATTTTTTGTAAAAAAAAAAGGTTTGCTGCCCTACCCCCATGCATGCTATATTTCTTTACGGAAAACACTCACCTTAGACAAAACAAAGTAATTCTCGATGGTGAAGTTGTATTCACAAACTTTCGTTTCGCCAGCTACACATGGTCTGTTGCATTCATGGTTTGACGCGACTGAAAATTAAAAATAACTTGAAGCGATAGAAACACAGATGCGATATCAATAACCATCATGCTCAAATGCACGTGTCATACGTGCATATTTCTAATTATGGTGCAAGGATGTCTAGATGTCACAAATTCAAAACCGGAACGAGATATAATAGGTACATATAAATAATAGGGGCCGCGCTGAAATGGTTGCTAAAGAGACTGTCTGATTTAGGGCACAAAAGGAGTCCTGAAAAGAGTGATCCAAAAGAATTCATTAAAGGTTTTACTGCAACATGCACTTCATGCATGATATCAATGGCTGGCCTTGGGTGTTCACGCTGGTAAGTTTAACGTCAACATAATATGAATTTTGAGGAACCAGTTTGAATTTTAGGGAACCCGTTCAGAGATCGCTGCAAAATACAGCCCTTTTCCCCTCGGCTAAATTATGCACTTGGCGTGTATGCCGGTTAACACTAATTACCACGTACTTGTTGCCATTCACTGGCGTGTGGTAACGGTAAATATGATAAGTTTTAGCCTACCAAAAGGATAAATGGCGAACATTGAAATCACGTGACTTCAGACTGGATCCCGTCTCATCGTAAGAATCATGAAGCACACATAATACTGAGCGGGCAAACATCTCATCAGATGCTAATCTTATATCCGGCAAATTGCGAGGAACGACTATAGATGTTCCTTCCCATGAGAGAAAAAACAATTATAATTATCACATTATAATGACTATGTTCTCTTTATAGACGACAACAACCAAAAATAAGTATTACATATAAAAAAAACAGTTTCACACTCTTAAGGTACGATTTTTTTTTTCGCATACATACAAAGACAAATTTATTTTTTTTAAAATACATACAAATGTTAGCACATATTCATATAGGTATATAATGAAATCCTACCAACATTCGTACCTACCTACCAACACATCCAACAGCTATTCCCTAGCAAAGCCAATTTAGGAAAACATCAGTTTTAATTAAATTTATAACCAATATCCTTCTTTTATTCCTAACCCTAATATGATATTATCCATTATACTTCGCACCTTATCCATTGTACTTCGGGCACAATAGAAAATCGTGTTAAAATGCCCATATTCTACCCAAAGGGAGTGGAAAAAAGTGTTCGTCGACTTACAAATCCCCCGCGTTAAATGACCACTCTTATAAAAGCATTTCTTTGTTTCTAATTCCTATGAAATAGATATATATGAAATAATTCAAATTAAATGATAATATTGTATTATACGTTAATGTTAATACCTATTACTTTTTTCTTCGAAATAGTTAGTCAAAACAACTAACATTCAAATATAGTCATGGGAAACTTTTATTGTGTATCACTGACATTGTATAATGCTATGTATATGTTTTTGTGTTGACGACGTACATTGTACAAGTCTGAAAATAAAAGATGTTCTGTTCTGTTTTGTTCTGTTAAACAATATCGTTGTTTTATTAAAATGTCAACTTGGGTAACTAATGCTTTTGAGAGGGGACAGTCAGCAGTCGGATATACGGAACCGTGTGTGGAACATCAACAGAAAGAAGATATAAATGTATATCAGTATATATCAACTTGAAAAGAAACTTGAAAAATTGGTATCAATTGTAAATTAATACAATATTAATTGTAAATTTGTAAAATAATGTGAAAGTAAAATGAGTAAAAAAATGCATACAGTCTTCGCTATTCCGCAAGGCGAAAAAGAAAATTGAAGGAAAAGAAGAAGAGAGAGTGGGAAACAGAGCGTTAGTAAAAGTGGTTAGTCTATGTCCTGTTACATAAAACGGACGGACAGACAGACAGATACATAGATTGACTTACTGGATCCTTTTACGCCAACAATCAGGATAACAAAGGCAGCTACTTTGAGCAGTAATGTTATTTGTCCGAACATTTTTTAAAGATTTGCCCTTCTTTCGTTCAACCCACTACTCACAATAGAGAACTTAAAATAGTCCCGCATCTGATTGAATTGCTCCACCACACATTGACATCTAACCAATCATATTTAAGTCAGGGATTACTGAAAATGAGATGGGAAATAATTACAGAAATACATATTATACACAGGCGGGGCTCTAGTAAGGGCTGGTCAAATACCAGGATTTATTGTAACCATATTTTCTAGGACCCTATTTACTTCCAACCTTTGATTTTAATGCTGATAGTTTGATGGGATTTTGTTGTTGCTGTTGTTGTTGTAATGATTGTATTGTTTGTCCGTATCTGTGATATGTTGTTTGTAAAGCGCTTTTGAACATGTATTTTCATATAGTAAGAGCACTATCAAAATCTGGTATATTATTAATATCTAGTAGTAACCAATTTAAACATCTGGTGCTATACTTGGTTACGACGTTGTAATGTTGATATAGTTAAGAACCTTATATTCGATTCGGTATGAGTGTTGGGTGCGGGTAGGGGACTCTAAGAGAACCTCTTTCTCTCGATCTGTTGGTAGTTTGTCGGAAAACAAACGTTCGCTCAATAGCATATGTAATCAATCACGTACGCACTAGTCCTACTGTATAAGACAATGAGACTGGAAGTTTACTGCTGTCGATGAAGTTATTATTAGCAGTTCAAGCATATGTCAAATTGGAAAAATCATTACAGTATCTTGCGATATTAAAGCATATCTACCAGTATTATTAAGTATCTTCGATCGCACATAGTTTAAATGCAAGTATCATCTTAAAAGGTGGAGTGAAAAAAATGTTCAATTTAAGCTCTTTTTTTTTCTATAATACTTTGAATAATTTCAGTTTCATACCCTACATGAACTAATAGATACAAGAATTATGTTTCCTATTAAAATTTCAAGACTCAGGACTTATATCAAAGTTTGTTTGTTTTTTTTTTTTTGTGTTTTTTTTTTTTGGGGGGGGGGCATAATATAAAATACGAGATGCGTCAGAAAATTCAATATGTTTACATCTAAATAATGTTATGCATAATGTACTATTAAATTATGTTGTGTGTGTGTAGTAGTAGTAGTAGAGATAATTTCTACACGTTTACGCTTTTACAAAATAGAGCACTAAATGCGGGACATTCCACATAACAAACATACTGTCGCTTCATGTAGAAGCAGGGATCAAATCTCTACATTGAACAAAGGAATCCTATCAGTTGAAATACTGGACAAGGTCAAACAGACTAGGAAATAGACAACCAGTAAATAAAGCCAGTCTGACCTACAGATGAATAATCAAACAGGGATTTAAAATCAAAGCGCTCGATGCGCTGAGAGACGGCAGCCGGATTAACAGGAAAAAAGCTGTGATTCTTAATAATTGATACAATAGAGGCAAACGCCACATGACGCAAAAACTCCACACACTCTCCTGCAACTATAGTCGGTAGTAAGACAATCGAATATGCACTCTGTTTGTTACAAAACAACCCGGAGTTAGGGTCATGAACCTGACTGTATGAACTTCAGAAGCAGGTCATTCCCTAGGACCCGTTTTATATACACTTTCTACTGTTACTTAAATGTAGAGCTTGACAAGGTACTTGATGTTTTAGATACTTGAATGTTTGTTTCTATTTCAAAGTTAAGAAATGCTCTTGGAGAAACCTAACTCGCTTTCATGAAAAATTACGCGTGAACTACTTTAAGTTAAATACAGACATTCGACGCGCTACTTTTTTTTCTTTTTACAGAAGTAGATCTTCAAGTATGTAAAATGGGTTGCTGTTCTGATTTATAAGTGTCACAAATATATTGTTCACGCTTAAAATGGATGTTTACAGGGCAAAATAACACGTTTACAAACAACAGCACATGAATAGCGGTTAAAGTTATGAATAAAAGGTCTGCGTAACATATTCCATTCGTATTCGTAAATGCAGAATCGCATTGCGTGGATCCGCACTAAGCGCGGAGAGGTACAGTTAAACTTGTCATGGAAAATATGCAAATTAGCAAAGTCAGCGATGCCTGGTAAGCGTTTCTAGCTACTAAAGACGGCAAGCTGCCGTCTAAAAAACTATTCAAGACCTAGTCAACTAATGTAAACTGACAGACCTGCCCATTCAAAATCTAATTTACAAAGTTATTCATGCCAAAAATAGTATTGAACCTGATCTTGGAGTCCCAAAGACAATAATTAAATCCAAAGGAAACTATATACTGACTATGCTAATGCATTAACATATCAATGTGCAGAATATAGCATTCAAAATTTATCACAGAGTTTCCTTAGAATTGTTTGCCATCCTTTATGCATATAAATGACTGCGACAAAATAAACCAAAACATATCACTTTTTTATCCAATAGCTTAAGTTCTTTGTTTTTCCATTCAGAAAAGCCAGTCAAACTATAGACACGAAATAATCCATGAAATTTACTTAAATAAAAATAAAGAACTAGTTTCCTTGTGACTAGCTCAGGTCCAGATAAAGTTAGCATGGACTTAACTTTACTTAATCAATAAAGAACTAGTTTCCTCGTATAAAGAACTAGTTTCCTCGTATAAAGAACTAGTTTCCTCGTATAAAGAACTAGTTTCCTCGTATAAAGAACTAGTTTCCTTGTATAAAGAACTAGTTTCCTTGTGACTAGCTCAGGTCTAGTTAAAGTTAGCATGGACTTAAATTTACTTATTCAAAAAAGAACATATTTCCTTGGGACTAGCTCAGGTCCAGTTAAAGTTAGCATGGACTTAAATTTACTTAATCAATAAAGAAATTATTTCCTTGGGACTAGCTCAGGTCCAGTTAAAGTCAGCATGGACTTAAATTCACTTGAGAAGACTGGGAGATGATAAAGCTGGCGATCTACGCAAACAGGGCTCTAACTCAGGTTACCATCTTAACCCTCAACAAAAATGAAGTCTATGTCCTAATTAAACAACAAAATATGAAAAAATCCTCTCAATTTGGGACAACAGCACTGCTGAATGAAATTGCTTGTCTATTTATAGTATAAAAGAAGTATATAGTAATAACAGAAGAGAAGGCATTGCCAGTACAAGGTTAAAACTAGGATGATTTTACATCACAACACAAAATTTTAAGGAGAAACCTTATGTTGTTAATGTCACAAAATTGAGAGGATTGGTCATATTTTCATTGTTCCCACTGAAACATGTTACCAATTAAATCATTAAATATTCATTATGTCTCTGTACCATTGGTACTCCACACGGTGTCCCAGGGCCATGTGTACAGTATTTAGATTGTACCTAGTTAATAATTGCAATAGTACTAATTCAGTCCTTCCTTTATATGATAAATGAAAACAGGTCATATATTTATACATTGTGTTCCAATGTATTTAAATGCCGTTCACTACTTTGTATAATTGTGATGTATATCTTTATTAATTATGTGTATATAACACAAAAAACTGTAAAGTTTTCGTGTAATAAAATCTGTTCTGTTCTGTAATAATTTTTAATCGAAAAAGTAACCAATTGCGGGGATGTGTACTTGATAAATTATAATTCGTGGCCATACCACATGTTTGTGACGCAATTTCCATCAGTTTCTTTTGTCTAGATTCGCAGGAGAAATCTATTGTAGGTATTTTATTTCCTAATTACTTTTAACGGGATATTGCGAATGCGAAGCGAAATAAATGTACCCTACATCTAGACCCTACTGTTTTGGTCAGATGTCAAGTATTTCCTAACCTTCAGAGTTCGCGAACTTTGCTATCGTAAAAATCACATCACTAATAAAATGTTTTACGGTTTTCTGACGTTTTGGCTAAAGGCGTTAACGCCACAGAAATCTGGGACAACTTAGTCAAATGTAATACTGAAGTGTTCAACTCAGTTATATTCATAGAAAGTAGTTCTGATTTACTATTCATAAATTTTGCTTAAAGTACATACAATTGTAATTATGTTTCCTTCAACTGTTAAATTAGCTATTTATATTAACAGATAAATACTTATGAAAATACAAGATTTATTAAATTGCATCAACGTTAAAATTTAATTTTTAAAAACTAAAAAATAACGAAAAGAAAAAATAACATTGACACATTGTAGACTAGCGCAAACGGTATATTATTTTGCAATAGATATTTACATATTAGAGTTAAACGCATTGAAAATATTAATATAATTACGCCATTTAGTACTTTGTATGTACTTTATACTGTAATGGACTGAGACCTGAAATGCCCTTGCATGGTTAATCTTTACAAATAGATTGGTGCATAGAAAGCACAATAAAAAATTACTTTTCCGGTTTGGGTAATAAAAAGAAAAAAGCACTGTATTGTTTAGTATTTATTAGGGAATTTATATACATTAACAGGATATCAAAAGTGCATGTGCAGGGACAAAAAACCTTGAATTCATATGTCTGTATAATGTTTGATTACCAACAGTAACAGCAGAATTTTTGTAATTTTTAAAAAAAACATGAAATCTAGAAACAGTGCATGTAAATGTTAATGTGCAGGTTGGTTATCATGCAGATTGTTCCATTAACACCAGACGTTTGTATTTTCTCCGTTACAGAATTCAAACTGTGTGCAGTATTTGATTCCATTGTTATCGTTGTCGCGACAGTATTTCATTACCGATACAGGAAGACATGCATCTGACCTCAGGTCAGCTAGTAGGGTTCCTCACAAGAAAAATCCTTGGTCTGCGTTTGTGGAAATCATCAGGAAAGCTTTCCAGTCACTTTTGGCATTATGATTTTGGCCAATTTAGATAAGATTACGAATTATGATTATGCAACATTAAAAGTAAAATATAGCCGGCGGCCAAGCCTTGTACAATATGAGAAGCAGGCCTACAACTGACAGATGGGCTAAACCTAATTCCGTACCATTCATAGATAGAATATGTAACAATTGCAATGTATATCAGAGGAGGAATATCTTTTCGTACTCGAATGTAAATTGTTTTCCAATTTAAGAAACAAATATGTTCCTTCTTATTATAGACGTAGACCAAACATGTGTTAATTTGTAGAGTTACTTTCAAATGTAGATCAAATACTGTAAAAAAATGAGTACTTTTGTTTGTAAAGCTCTTGAAGTTAGACAAAATCAATTATTTGTGAGTGATGTTAACGTATACACATTTTAGTAATTGCTATTTGTTATAAAACATATTTAATAAACCTATATTATCCTACATTTCTTTTTGTTAGGGATTATGGGGATTAACTTTGATTAAATATATTTATTTTTCGTCATGCTAATTACATATAAGATGTTGTGTAAAGCGTTGCAGTATTAATATGGTAAATAATGTTGAACGCGTATACTATATGAAAGTAAGTAGTATCGGTTTATGTATGATGCATATTGCATACAGTCCATACTTTATCCTAAATTTCGTTTCGTTGGGGTAACAAGTGTGTGGGGTTTTACATTTACTTATATTTATATATGCGTATTTCATGATATTTAAATACTAGTGGTTGTTGTTGCTTACTACTTGATATTTTGATTTTAGGTTGAGTAACAAGATGATTCAAAGGTACTAGTGGTGTTAGACAAGACATTCTATATTCGTATGTCTTTCTATACACTTTACAAAATTGGGTATTATTTGAATTGCTGTCTCTTAAATGTTTATTCAGTATAACAGTAAATATTTATGGAGTTAAAACGTGTGATGAATATAGGAATTTAGTATTTTGCTACAGTCAACGTACTTAAACTTTTAAAGTTTGTATTTACATTTGTGTAGTTAATATATTTATCTGTAAACAATCTAATTTGAAAACTGGTAGTAGATCTTGCAAAGATATTAGAAACTGATATTTGTCTATATATTTTGTTATATATAAACCTGTCAACATCAAACAATTGTATGTGCACATGGGTCACTGACCTTCTGGAATGAATGAATAAAATCTTGAATCTACATATTTTAGTTAACCAAGTGTAATGTTAACAAAACATTAGAGGTTTATGAGTATTACAGGTTAGAATTATACTTTTGTTTGTTACTTTGATATGTTAAGTTCAAATTTACAAATGGATACTTTGTTACTTGCTAAAATTAGAAGATTAGTTATCCGTATTAAAACGCAAAAATTGAATCCTACTACAAAAAAAAGAGGGCCAAGATGACCCTGAATCGCTCACTTGAGACATTTTGCTTTCATTGCCTTTTACAACATTGTCTTACTGAATACAAAATCCATTCAGAAGAACAGCAATATAATTTTAATTCCACGCAAAAAGTTTACATGTGGTCCAAAAAACCAAGTTAACCCAAGCGTGGGACCATATTTGACCCCATGGCCATGATTTGAAAACTTGGTTCAGGTCCACAAGGCCAGGTTACATACCAAATATCTAAACCCATGATCTTGTGGTTTCTGACAAGGATATCTTTTAAAAATCTTTCATAATTTATGTAAGTCTATGTTAAATCAAGTGACCCCTGGGGTGGGGCCATTTGTGAACATAGGGTCATGATTTGAACAAACTTAGTAGATTTTCATCAGGCAATGTCACACACCAAATATCTAAACTCCAGGCCTTGTGGTATCTGAGAAGAAGATTTTTCTAGATTTTCCTATTCAAGCCCATGTAAAATCAAGTGACCCCTAGGGCGGGGCTAATTTTGACCCCAGTGCTATTATTTTAACATACTTGG
>CM037778.1:74400033-74450033 GCA_021229015.1 Solen grandis
ACTCAGCCAAGTTTGATTTCCAGTCGAATCGCCCCTGGCACTTCTGGATTATGGCCTTTGATTTGTGAAATTATTTGTGTCCGTTTTCTTATTCAAACAGTTTTCATTTGCACTACTATTCAAAGAGTTTTAATCAGATCCTCTTCAAACTTGCTGACAATGTGTATTGGCATAATATCTCGGCCAAGTTCGATTACCAGCCAAATAACCCCAGACACGCCAGGATTATGGCCCTTCATTTGTTGAAAATATATATAAAATAGCGGTGTCTAGTGATTTGTCCGGACTCCGATCCGAACCTTTGTGATCCGATTCCCTTCAAACTTGCTTACAATGTGTATGGGCGTAATATATAGGCCACGTATGATATGCAGCCAAATCGCCCCAGGCACTCCAAGATTATGGCCCTTGATTTGTTGAAAATGTACTCAATTACCAGTGTCCTGACTCCTATTCAAAAAAGTTTTCTTATGATCCTTTTCAAACTTGCTGCCATTGTGTGAATATTTATACCCCTGATAAGATCTGTTGTTTAAAATAAATGAAATTACATGTGTCGAGACCCGTTTGGTGTGGGTTAAACCAGGGTCAAGGTCGTTGTGGCTTAAAACGAAGAACGATGTTGGACCAATAACGTAGATATATTTACATGTATGGTTGCCAAAATTCATGGGTGAATAGCTAGAGCACTGACAAAGGTTGAATTACGTTTGATGTGCCTGTAATTGAGATAAAGGTCTATGTGGCTAAAAATAGAAAAACGATATCTGAGCACTAATATGTCAAATCAAAAACTTGAGTATCTTTACATATATGGTCACCAAACTTTATGAATGAATGGCTGGTTCATGGGCGAAGCTTGGGATTGTTTTAAGAAGATCATTGCTTTTTCCCTTTGAACATGGTGTATTTTAGGACAGCACATATTACGGGCGTATTAAGCTTTGACTCGCGGAGCTCTTGTTTGATTATGCGGCTCCATGGCCAAATGTAAAATTTATTCCATACTGACGCCGCGTGGAAACGAAATGAATCTTCTTTATTTTATAGAGTTAGTATGAATATTAAAACCAAGCTACATATGTTTGACTCATTGGTTGTCGCTATATATTATATGGCTCTTAGGTATTAGATGTATATAATGATACAGAAATTGATAAAATACATTTGCGATTTTGTAAGCACATTTCAGGTGTTCGAAATCCAACACCTACTTAAGCAGTATACGGGGAGTTAGGAAGATTTCCGTTGTCTGTTTTTTACTAAACAAATCCTTCGTTAAAATATATGTATAGTGAACAGTGTAATAATATTAAAGGCACTTGTTAGTCAAAACGTATAAATTCTATTATTTAAAATCTTGTATTTCTATAATTGTTGAATGATTTTTGATATTATTGTAAATTATTTTCAGTATATTCAAGACTGGAATTCATGTATAAATAGTATGTCAAAACTAACGTATTAAAGACTACATTTTGTTTTGAAAATTACTTCGACATACTTATAATAACGAATTATATCAAAAACTAATTCATTCGCCTTAGGCTGTGCTTGAATGACTTAGAAAATGAATTGCCAAGACATAATAGAATTAACAAATGCAAAAATAACTTATTTTTCTATGTTGTTCAAGGTATTCTAGAATACGTCAAAAATATTTAGGTAATATATCATGGCCTACAGTATATAAATCTAATGCTGTTTAGTAATAAAAACAGTTACATAATGTATCAAAATTTATAAAAGAAGTTATTCGAAAAAATACCCTTGAAAATTTTGCTGTTTCTTGACTTTAAATGTTCAGTATTTGATTGTATATTTTTTGTGTTTGTGTCTATGCAATATTTTGATTGTAAATGGCTAAAGGCAAATTGCATATGCTGATTTATGCCAATAAAAAACATACCTGTCTCGGCGAGGAGGGAATCGTGTTTCACCGTCTCCTTATATTACATATACACCGCCGATTCCGGTGGAGGGGACTTTTAATCTATGCTTAATTTACATCGTAGGATGAAATGCTTTACATGTATTTCTTCGCACATCATGTAACCGTTGTACATTCTCCATTACTTTAATCCCCGTCAACGCTGTATATCTGAATATCTGAGGAGAAAATCTCAATAAGCTTTTAGCTTTCGATTTAATCCTATTCTGAAGTATATGCATGTGAATTATACTATTATAATATTTGATATTAAAATATGTTTAAATGTTTAATATGTTTATGTTTAATATGTTTAGCATTTTTTTGTATATGGCAATGCTCTAGAGTCAAGCGCATTTAAACGCTTCGCATGAATCCGTGGTCTTGTTTCAATATCAAGTGTTAATTCCAGTCTGAATGATGTGAATTGAAGCTTGTAAAACTAACGCGTAGATGGATTTACTGCAGTTCCATAAAAAAATAGTTCATATTTCCCTTTGTGACATGCAACTTTTAACATATAACAAATATAGATACTATTTACAAGCTGTGGGGAAAAAAATCTTCAAAACTGTTTCGTGCAACTCTCAAAAATATGTAAGATGTGACGGATCAACTGTACAATTTGGAGCTAACACGTGTTAATGTATGCATCAGATTTCATAAATGTAGTAAGGTCCATTTTGTCCTGGTTCAAAATTAGAAACGTGGTAAAAATGTGATAAAGTTTAAATGTCTTTCTACGGTGGCATAAAAAGGAGACTTGGATTTCGCGTGCGCATGGATAACTTTTGCGTGCGAACGCGATAGCCACGGTGTACGAACGCGAAAACTATCATATAAGCACTCCATAACCGCTGCATTCTCGCGCCCCAAAGCGATCGCTAATATTATGCGCATGCGAAAATAACTGCGTGCGAACGTGTTAGTTAGAATTATATAATTTTGATATAAAAATAAAATCGCGTTTGCACACAGTAGATATATTCAAGTCCATGCCCTTTTATGCCGACGTGTTATCAGAGACATACATAAAGTGATATGCAGCTTTCCGAAATAATGCGTTTTATCGCGTGACTCGAGAGTGAACGGGGGCGCGCGTACCTGTCACATTCGGTTAATGACTAAACCGGTAAATTGAATTTATAAAGAAATTGGTTCAGATATATCGGTAAATTGCCATAAAGGTGAAGGCCACTACTGCCGACTGTAAAGGTATGGCCAGTCGGAAGATGAAGAAGGTCAGGATGGAAACTGACTTGATTTCAAAAACGAAGTCGATGATTAAATGGATAGAAGCGAGCTTCATATTGACGTATACTAGAAAAGAATGAATGCGGTAAGATTTGTATTTGATAAAACGGTCCGTCTTTGTTCTGAAAACCAGAAAGCAATCTTTGGAATCTATGGAATAGATGCATATGACTAAAAGAGACGAACTGGTACCGCTGGCCAAGTGGTAAGAACGTACGATTCTTAACTGGAAAGCCGTAGATTCGATCCCCGGCCGCGATATGCAAAAGTCATTCAAATGGTACTGGCATGGTCCCTCTCCCCCCCCCCCCCCCCCCCCCCCCCTTTTCGGATTGGTATCAGAAAAAAACACCAGTCTCATGAAACAAAAGTTTCCGAAAAACTGTCTGAACTGAAAACTGAAACACGAGAGGAAAAAGAATGCAAGGGCTACTCATTAAAAGGAAATTCGAGTAACTTCGACCTCGTGTCCAGGGAATCTAGAAGAGACCCATTGAAAAGCTTTTGTTGTAGTTTTTGCACCTGTACAGGTGTATTGTTAGGTAATAAAAAAAGCCAATATTTGTTTGTAATCTGATCATGAGATGCATGCATGACATGGAGATAACACAGATACAGCCTTTGTGAATAATCATCACCGTTCTTATGTTAAAAAGACTAAAAAATAAAACAGCCGATAAAATTTTTATGTACGCCATCATTGCTTCGCTAGAGTCAGTGATAATGAAATACATTGTACAGACATATTATATTCCTGTCTTCTCACGATTAATGGTGCTAGATAAACATGTATATTGAATTTTGTATTAACTTTTTAATGACATCACACGATTTGCATAATAAATATGGCATCACTATATTATAAGACAATCTGGAGGTATTATAAATGGCAAAACAAAATAAAGTAAATTCTCTATTCTGTAGGAAGACCAGATTTATGGATAAATCAGTTTTGTGTGTGTGTGTGTGTGTGTGTGTGTGTGTGACTAAAATAATACAATGAAATTAAGAATGAAATATTGATCTAACTGTATTATTCTTCTATTTTGGATTATGATTTGTTTGTCGTAGTGTGCGTGGTGCAGTCTGTTTTGTATGCGCGTGTTGAATTTGGAACGTGCAAGCGGTTACGCCATACAAATATCCCACCAGTTGCATTCTATAATAGGAGATATTCTATAAATGAAATGGTCTTGTTTGCTAGCATTATATTAGTTGTGCACACTGGATTTTGAAGCAACCATATATACATCATTGGGGCCAACGATTTGCCATCCTTGTGTTTCATTTTTGTATAGTTTATTCTCCAAATTAGTGTTCTCTGTACTGCATTTATTATGTAAAATTTAATCATAAAGTTGCATACGATATATAATTGATGTGGCAATTACTAGATATATGTACGTTTATATATCATGTTTGTTTAATTATTACATTATATATGATGAGGCATGAACAAGTTCATAAAATTCTGCCCCGTTCTGTTCTGTTCAACTAATTAATTAATCAAACACATTAACCCAATCCGAAGTGCCTGTGCATATGTACACTTATGAGTATTTTCACTAATGCTTTCATTAAATAATTACTAATAACTAATAATTACGTAAAACACAATTCTACTTTAACAGGATGTGAAATACCATATATTTTTCATAACGTTTATAAATTCAAGTGTGTGTGTGTGTGTGTGTGTGTGTGTGTGTGTGTGATTCAATATTATTACGATACATTTGCATTGTAAATGACTCGACATTAAAAAGTAGCCAAATTAATCCTAAACAATCAAAATAGGCACCAGATTCCTGAAATTATGCATATCTACCTATAATAATACACATGTGCCGATCTTTTATATTATAGTCGATAATTTGAATTTATGTTAGCAAATAAAATATTTAGGTCTGAATTCGTACACGAGACTTAATGAATGCTATTCGGACATTACACCACAACAGCTAGCTGCTTGACTAAGAAGTACAAGAGCGATGTATACCATGTACACCCCCTGCTTTGAACCCCTCAGATTCTGTGAGATTTCTAAAACAACATTGACCTTTCCAGCTGTACGCGTATGTTGTTTACGTTAGACGTTTACCATGTCGCTGGTCTGGTCTACCACGTCGCTAGTCTACCAATCTCATTAAAATCAGATTCAGTATGCTAACTGGATCTGACCACATCGTGTAGAGGGTCGTCTCAGATTGACTTTTGTATAAGCCAATCTTTTGTAAGCGCATTTTAAAGGTACCATTAATTTCTTGTAATTCTGCCATATACGGTGAGCTAGAAAGATTTCCTTTGTATATATCACGTTAAATATTGATTGGCAGTAGTGGGCACTAACAGACAGTTAAGTCCTGTTAAGATACCTAAGTAGATAACTTGAAAATTTGCTACTTGCCAGATACTAACTGAATATGTGACATTTTTTCAGAAAAGTTTCAACATAGCTAAGTGGATAAGTGGCTGGCAGAAATATGCCACCATATAATTTAGCAAGTCGTATACCTCGATATTTATATGACGAATACGATATGCCTGTATTGCATTGTATGAAAAATGATTGTAAACAATGTACTATGTACAAGTCTGAAATAAAATATCTTCTGATGTTCTCATTTAAATCAGATTCATCATGCTAACTGGATCTGACCACATGTATAAGCCAATCAAATCGGCGGCTACAGACTCGTTCGGTATATCAAGGGGAAGTAACCGCATCAATCTCACAATAGGGTAAGAAAAAGTCTAAGCGGCCGGATAGCTCATTCGCGGTAGCGGTAGTTCATTCGGTAGAGCACTCGCCCTGTAAGCTAGAGGCCCCGGGTTCGAGTCCCGGTTAAGCTACACATTCTTCTAACCCTGTGACAAATGTTTTACCGAAGTTAGTTAGAAACGCGCTATTTAATTTGTTTAAAATCGAGCAATTGTTTATACATATAAATTACTTAAAAGGTCAATCTGACTTGACCCCTAATGCGATGTCATATCCTAATCTCGGATAGTAGAGGAGTGCAAATTAGGATATGATTTTAATGAGATTGCTGGTGTACCATGTCGCTGCAAAAGGCTATATTATGTGCCCTGTCTTAACCAATTTACCCCCTCCTCCGACCCTGCCTGTCCGTTAAACAAAGGTTAAGCGTTATGAAAATAATGCATGATTTTTTACAGATGAGTAAATACGAGGACTACAACACCACCTCCAGTAACTATGACAACCAGCGTGTTGCCATGGGGTCGGACGTGATGGCCGCCATGTTGCAGTACAACACGGGTCGTCCACTGAAGGTAATAGCAATCAATCGCATTTATTAACAAAAACATATAAATATGGCCATGACGTGTATATATGCAAATACAAAATTCACCTATACTTAGAATTCGTATATTAAGTATATGTATATCTATATGAATCGTTATAAAATTCACAAAGGTATAAATAACACATATATGTTCTTATGCTTACAAGAATAATATGTTAATTTGAGATTTGTCGCAATATAAAAACATATAAAAATATAATGTATAAATATCATTGTCTGTAAGGTTTTCAAAATCAACAGAATCTTTTATGCCATTAATAAAAAGAATGAATAGCAATGGGGATAGGGGCTCACCTTGTTTTTCATCGATTGACACAAAAACAAAAATCTAAGACATAGTAACTGGATCTTTAATTTACATGATCTGACATTCTGATAAACAGCTTTGATCATTTTATTCATACATAACTTAAACCAATTTTACTAATTTAATTCAAAGTGTATCGTGAATGACAATATTAAAAGCCTTCTCATAGTCTATAAAAGCACAAAACAATTTACATTTTGGCAAGAATATTTTGTTTAATAGAACGAAGTTAAAAATACAATCAGTTGTTCTGTGATTTTCCATTTGTCCAATCTGAGTGTCTGTAAAAACATTATTTATTATTATTACATTATTATCATTATTTTTACACCAAGTATATATTCTATTCTAGCATGACAGAGCATATTTAAGTCATATGTAACACGAGAGTAATGTCCCTGTAACTAGAGGGATTAAATGAGTCCTCTTTTTCATGAATAGGATGATATAACACCCTTGCTCCATGCGTCAGTACACACTCCATTGTCGAATAACAATAACCAAGACGTGGTCTTTGTCTGCAGCTAAAAAAAAATATGACCTCTGTTCACGAAACATCGCCATCTGAACTGTCTCTCCACTAAAAAAATGAACAGTTTTTCAACTTAGTATAGGGAAATGTTGGTTTACAAGTATGCATCATCGATATCCTCAAAATGTCCTCAAAACTTTTAAGTACGTTACATTTTTCCCCTTTAAATTTAAAAGTGATATTTACAGTATTCAATGGGGTTTGCTCTTTGTTTACTTTACTGTTCATTTGGGTAATCGCTTACACATGTTTGACCGATTGGGATGGCATTGATATATCCATTTAATTTCCTGATTGTACTAAATATTAAAAGAATATATGATTAATAATTCAAGGTCAATTAAATACATTTTTTTGCATTTCTGTGCAGCGGTCCTTTGTACTTTTTTAAGTGACTCTTTGTAGTTTTTTAATGTTGAGTAGAACCCATATACGGCATGGATTAGCTAAAATACATTTCAACTATATCGTGGCTACTGGTAAGGCTAGCGATATAATGATACACCTGGAGGGCCGGATCATTTTGTTCACTAGGTCGTTGACTAACGAACTACTGTACTACTGTAACACAGACTAGCGCACCGGTAGACACACGATATTTGCGCGCTATAATGTCGAGTGTTGTGTTACATTGTCATGTATCGCGTCGCGTTGTCGTTTTATAATGTCGTGTGTTGCGATTAAACTGTAACACAACTCACGACAATTCCACGACATTTGCGCGTTGCCGTGTGTCCTATTATATTGTCGCGTGTCGTTTACAATTGTCAAGCGTCGACCTTTCCATGCGACACACCAATCTCCAAGCAGTTATCTCCCCTTCATTCTTCGGCATAGATCTGCCGCCATGAGAAGGCATTATCAGGATTTCTGATATATAATATATATATATATATATATATATATTTAAAATTTCTAAATACGTTTCATAAAGTATTCCATTTTAAATATTTTGTAAGTAATAATGCTCAAATAATTAAAAAAAAACTATATCTTTCTAAATTAGAATTACATTTTAATGATACTATATTCTTGCACTGTCATCACAACAATGAATATACTAGGAGATGTTAACCAAAAATATGCAAATATCTAGTTTTAATCCTAAATTTATGCAAAAACATAAGACAATACAATATACACGATTTCTTTTCCTTTTTTTTTTTCAATATTGCTTAAATGAATTATGCGAACGCAGTATTTCACTCAGTGATTTACAGTTGTCATAAATATTACTAACAAATGTTTATTTGAAAATGAGGGCATATATATACTATCTGTGGATATATATATTTCGCCCCGCAATTTGGTAAATGCAGTGTGTGATTTCTGGCTTTATTTGTAGGTTATGTTTGATTATAATCAGAAATATAAGTTAAATCCAAGGTCATATATAACAAGTATTCCCCATAAAATTTTAACAAATGACATTTATGCAACAGTATTTATTTCATGTTCTCTAATATTGTTGCTATGAACGCTTTATTTAGTTACATGCCGATAGACCTATTTATTCTTTCGTAGACGACGCAAGTTGATACTCAGTTAAATGAATATCCAGGAGACAGGTGTAAGGTTTAGCAGATGACCACGCTTCACCAGAAGCATTCATAGCTGACAAAAGTAATGTCCTTAAAATCGAGAAACTTATAAAACAGCAGTTGACAATGCCATTCTTCAAAAAGTATTTCCTTTTAGCTCACGTGCATTTATCCAAATTTATTTTAACTTTAACACAAAAATTAATAACACATACTACGCATTAAAATGTGTACAATTTGATTTCTTTTTTCAAAGATAAATAATTAATATAAAGAGCGATGTAATTATGTCTTGCAAGATCGCACAAAACCTACTTAAGGGGTGCAGTTATATCAAAACAATATATGTGGTGGAATATATGTAATTCGAAAAGGCAACGGTTCTATGGCGAATCCAAGAAACGAACCATTGACGTCAAATTTCAAATACGTATAACATCGCTTACAGATGAGTTAGAAAGCTGATATTTGGACTGTATATTAGTATTTAATACTTCTTTTCAGTCTGTGAGGACGAACGTCATATGACGTCATAAGGTCAAAAAGAATGTTTTCATATGTACGCCTTAATTTCTATATGTTGCAAAGGCCCCAGGACCATGAAATTTTTATGGCATATACTTCAGATATTAGAATTTCCATTCAAATAATTATCTTAAGCCTGTCGTTTGTTCAGAACAAACGAAATCTAGTTACTATAAAAATTTGGTACAATATGTAGAACCAAATACAGAAGGACTTAGTAAAAACGATTATTTAAACATTCTTAAATGTCCTTTTTCAAAAACCTAGGTACCGTTAGAAAGGTCTTACAATTTCTTACATTAATTCTGCTTAATGTTTGGACCTATCTTCAACGACTTTTGAGGTATAAAAGGCCAAACATCAAAAAAAGGGGGCAAAATTCGGCGAAAAAGTGTTTATGTCAGTTCTTTTCGACCAACAACTTTGTAATTAACGGGGCGATCATCAAAATGTGCATACCATTAGGAAATCAATGCATCGAGCTATAAAAATGTAGATAATGCCATTTGTAAAAACTAATACTTATCTATATAAAGGTCATTAAACAATTAGAGGTGCATAAAAAAACGGTTTTAATTAATTCTTATTTGTGATGCGATGTTAATTTAAAAAAGCTATCATTAAAAAGGTATTCGAATTCCAACATTTCACACGCTATGTATAGGAGTGATCCTGAACTAACGGCATTAATGATATATAGAAAGTTAAATCCCAAGAAAACAGCAAAAATCGAAAAACATGTGTTCTTGTCGTTTGAAAGCTGGATTGGGGGATATTCATCATGTTCGAAACGTTATTTACAAAAAAAAATAGTTTTCGAGATGTAAGCAACTTACTGCACCATGGATAAGGCCATTTTTCTTCCCAGCCTTAACTCATCTGGTTCAACCTCGATCTTCAAAACTTAAAGCTCTTTGAAAGGATTATAAATTATACCGGTCTTGTCTCGAAAGAATATTTATAGTTTTTTTTAAATATTTAAGCCGAAACACACACCACACACACACACACACATGACATTGATCATTGCGATTTTCCGAATACGGAAGTGACGAGTCACCTTATGGAGCTAATTTGCACCTTCAGTGAAAATGTAAATCAAATTGGTCAAAACGTAAGGCCAGTAGAGCTAAAAACGTTTGATTTTGTTAAAAAAAATGCTTTTAACATTATGGCGTCAAATGACTTTACATTACGTCAGCTTTCGCCAAATATAAAATTAACTTCAGTTCGTATAAGCTGTCCAAATTCGTAAAAATTTCAGCACGCCTGGAAGCTTCAAAACACTTATAAACATATTTTGTGGTTCTTTGTTCGAATCTTGTATCTTTGTCTTTTCGAATCTAGAAAAAAGTATATGGAGGTGCACATTAATGTTTTGATTTACACCATCTGTGAAAATTTCGTTAAAATCTGATCATAGATGGCGACTGCAGAGTAGAGCAAAATTTTACACTATTGTTTTAATCTGACGTTATATGACGTCATTGGACAAAAAAAAAATGCCGCTGATCAAAAACATACCTACAAAAATCAATACTTTTCAAGATATAAGTGGTACTGCACTGCGGGTAAGGCTGTTTTCGATTTTCTACCATATCTGTACCATTTGCCGCATGCCATTATATTACTTCATTTTGTGATTCCCTTATCATTGTTCCCGTAACATTTCGGACATGTTACATTTGGCAGATAGCCGATATTATCCGTTTGTGTGATTGTCATATATGCGGGTAATGATTTGTGGGAAGGACAAAACAACCAACTGCCCTGCGTTCAGTCAAAGACCTAAACCCAAAGATAAGCAACTCAAATAAGCGTGTGAAGGAAATATCGTATATCCTCGGCACCACCGCCGGTGCGCTTGTAACTAAGGACTGGAATTTTCTGCATGAAGGAAATAGTTCAATTAATTAAAAAAGATAATCTTTGCCAGTCCTTGGCAAAAATTGCCTAAATGTCATTTGGCTGATCACATTCCGCTAACTTCATAGACTGAACTTACGAAATCGCTACCATGAGCTAGTGAAGACGCCACGTGTCACGCGGTACTGCGTGCATCTGTTTTGGGGATGCCGTATTCTATATTAAATCGTTTTCCCCGAATTTCGTTTACGAAAAGAACGTTTTCTCGTGTAATGTGACATTCATGACGAAAGACTTCACCAACATTAAGGAGGGAGAGCAGAAAAAAAACAAAAACATTTTTTTTTTTTTTTTTTTACCAATCATTTGTGAATGATCTACTTTATTAATGCTATACAATTATATTTATATTATATTTTATTTAACCGATTTCGCCGAAGTTACGTTAAAGAAAACATCGTTTTCCCGTGACCTACACTTTCCGAATTTATTTGTCAGGAAACAAAGACTTCACCAGTATTATCGAGAGAGAGAGAGAGAGAGAATAGAAAGTTTTTTTTTTATTATTTCTACCTATCATCTGTGAACGAGCTGCTTTTACTTTGGTATCTTTGTTTTATATTATCCTAGTTTCTTAATAACTGCAGTATTTGTTGTTTTCTAATACAAAAAGCCCCTAAAACATTCATCTGCCTATAAACTTCTCCATTTAAATTTAGGAAATGATATTTTTAGTTTTAGTAGGACTGCACTGTATTTACAAACAGTAGTTGGCTAACTCGGTGTTTTGTTTTTGTCCTGCCTTTTAATATCGAACGTTTATTTTTGTTACAACACGCTTTTTTTTCAAACTTACGACGATTTTTTATTTTAAAAAAATATTGTTTATTTTACCTTTACGGTAACACGATATTGATAATAGTTGTAATGGATAAACACTAACATTTTAATATGTTTAGATCCGTATGGGGCCTCATGTCACCTTAATTCACATTGAGTCACATCCACGAACCATGGTAATATTCTTTACTCCTGATTTGTTGCTGTTGTTGTATTGGGGTGTACCGTCGCTGCGATAGTATTTCAATCATATAGCGACGTCCAGCTAATTACAGGTGGAGGAAGACCCCGAGTACACAGAGGTACCCGGGTAGAACCACCGACCTACCGCAAGCCAGCTGGAAGGCTTCCTCACATGAAAAATCCGAAGTCCCTACCGGGATTCGAACCCACAGCGATGAGGGGCTGAGAGATTTGTAGTCCACGACTGTAACCTCTCGGTCACGGCGCCCCTCCCACCTCGCCTCCGCCTGGTTTTTGGTTCCCCCTTCAAGCGTAAAGCTTAAGTTTTGCCTTTAATGAATTATGTATGTATGTGCATGTACATCCGTCTCACTCCGGGTAGAAGTGAATTGGTATGCACCATAAAGCTGGTATATCATATATTGTATCTCTCTTGCTTGAGGCTCGGCATAGTGGCAGTGCGACAGGGGAAAATCACAGGAGAAGGAAAAGGGCGAAAGAGAGATAGACATATTGAAAGATGAAAAAAGAAGAATGGAAAGATAGAGAGAAAGAGACAGGAGGGAAACATCAGCATATATAGAGGCGTACTCCCAGAACTGGTTGGCCCGGTGTCCGGATGACTGTGTGGTATGTTGTAACATGTATACGCCACATGCATGATATCGCAGACAGCCACTTCTTTTCCTGTCTCATGGAGACAAAATCACCAGATGATTGCAATACTGTCGTTGGGACGTAAAACCTAATATACATGTTTTATTACCAACATAGGTAGATGTATGTCTCATACGTCTCTAGGGAATACGTATTACAACGACCATTACTTTTCGCCATAGAGGGTCTTGAAATATTTTCGATCCATTCTGACATATCTTCAGAAAACACCAAAGGGCACGTAGCCCGTGTAATGAAGTCGTTCCGATGCCGCAATCAAACACGGATTGCGTGGGTGAAAACCAGTAATCCTAATTACTAGAATACATGATAATACTATATACTAGTTGTCTTACTATATGCATTATGGTGAGAGACATACAAGGACGTAGGTAGGACGTTCTGGATGTTACACACTGACCGGGGTCCAGGAGCCACCTAGGGCCCGTTTGGGTACAGGGTGTTTAATCTAGGTATATCATCAAGCTGTCGATCAATCTTGTTTAACCAAACAGTATTGGTCTCGCTCCGTATATAACAGGATATAAACGTCCCTTATTTGAATTGCAAGTATGAATTAAATCGGGTTTTGCTAATCAAAATCCACAGGTCTTAAACCGATATAGACAACATCATACTGCCGACCTATTTGTGCAGTTGGCTGTTACAGATTGTCATGCCTTGATGTTTTCGAAGCCAGGGATATCAATTGTAAACTTTGGAAAACAAAGCCTCATGCATTCTATTTCGGGCAATTATGAATATGTACATTATATATGGAAAAAAGTTAAACTTTAGACAAGGTAAGAATTCTGATTTTAAAAAAAATCAATGATTTTTACACCATTCAGTATCAAACGGAATCGATAGATCGGGGTCATAATGATTATGTCAATTGTTTCCCAATCGACGTGAAATAAATAAGTTTATCATCTTAATATCATCTGAAATGTCTTTCAAAGCACTACAAATGTCTCGATAGAATATCTATCGTTTTTGAGATACCTATGGTCGAAGGAAAGGACCGATAACTGACTTATGACCTTAACCTTTGCGAGTTTCAGAAAACGGAAGTTACTTTGTACAATGAGATGCTATGTTGCACTTTCAGTGAAAAAATATGCAAATCGGTAAAAACAGGTGTATATACAATTTCTTTCTGACAACTGCGCCAGGGAGTCGACTCTTTGGCTTGCTGGTTAGAGCATTGGACTTGCACGCCGGCAGACCGGGTTCGATCCTGGCGGGTCTTGTTTGTAACATTAAGAAAGAACTTAACACACCCAATTGGTATTTCTGCTTGAGCCAGACAGCCCAATTAAACATGACAAACTCTATATGTTTTCTGCAGGTTTGAGGAAAGCCGTAATAACAAAGGCGATAGGTTTCTGTAAAGTCATTAATTTTCGTTAGTTTAAACATATTTTAATTCAAGAAATACATGTATATACAATTGCATATCAGTACATGTAAAGTAAGAACTAGATCGAAAGCAAGAGATGCTTATAGAGATCTTCTTCCGTTGTGGGGTAATTTACAGCTTATAAATTGGTTGTTTTAATATAACATTAAGAAAGGGGATGATATAGAAAAAAACGACAACAAAAAATATAATGACAATTATGAAAGGAGGTGAAAAAGATATATCCGATAGGAGTGAGAAAAATTTAAACACGGGATTAGGAATACATGTATATATATATAATTGATAACAACAAAGTATAAAAGTACAATTTTCGTTGACATTAAATTTTGTTCATTGTGCATATCTTGGCTACATTTATTCGTGAATCTATGCTCTAGAAGACATGAGCTCTATAATTATAAGAGACAAGTATTCCTGGGATTAATATTCGTGGATAAAACCCACCACGAAATCGAAGAAAATTTGTGTCCCACGAAAAGTAATAATTTCACAGTATACGATCAACTTTCTGGCTCTATCCTTAAATGTAGTTCATTCACTCAAATACGCCTCAAAATTCACCATTCAACAGGGGAATTCTTTCCTGCGTAAGAACATCTGGATCGTGGTCAACCTACCCAATCACCGCTTTCTTTTTTGTCTTCAGTTTGCTAGATTTTCATGTTTGATACCTTATCCGAAAACATGAATATATGCCATGTCTTAAGTTTCGACATCTTTGAAAATTTAAAGTTAATTGGTCAAATCATTTTTTTTTCTCAATAATTCTTGCTTTAGTATGACGTCATAACCACGTGACAAAACAAATGTTTCTTGTAGTAAGCATCACTTCAATTTTAACTCTATCAGTTAAGAAGATTTAATTAAGATTGTTTCAAAATATATGATGCCAGATCGAGAGATATCTTTTAAAAGATACTTTTTTTGTCTTTTTAATGACGTCATAACCACGTGATTAAGAAAAAAATCATTCAGCAAATAGAATGTAATCCTTTATGCCGATATGCGTTCCAATTTTCATGCTTCTAACGCATCAGGGGGCATTGTAACATTTAAATGTATTTTAGGACCAAAGTTCGAAACTAGGTATTGTCATGAAGTTTGAATGCCAAAGTGCACATCACATCCTAATTTACATCTTCTGTGAAAACATCAAGATAATCCGACTAGAATTGAAGGCTCTTGTGCGCCAACAAACATTTAAAGCTGACGTCAAATCTAACAATATTTGACGTATTGAAAATAATTGAATTTAAACATTTAAACTTTTTTGTCGAGGCAATTTAATTTTATATTTAAATTAACTTGAGTAGGTTGGAAGAATAAGTATAATGATAATAATAATAACTAGATTTCGTTTGTTCTGAACAAACGATAAGACTTTCTGCTCTGCAAACCATATCAAACCTGATCAGGTTAATTTACTATCCCGAATAAATCATATGTGGAAAAAATCCGTCCAGAATTGACAGCTGCAGAGCGAAAATACATTGATAGCGGATAAATCTATGACGTCTTTCAAAAAAGAAAGTAATTATATTCAAAGGAGACTCAATAGCTTTGCTTCATGTTATAATTTCATGATGCTGGCTCTTCAAGAACCCCCTTAAAATGAACCTAAGCAATTTTCAGAATTGGCGTCCCACAAGGGAATTATCTACCACTAGTCCTCTTTACATGTAAAATAAGTATACAAGGTTCCTTTCCTACCTAATAAATATTTCATTTTTTTATTCATATATTTTTCGTAAGGAAGCTTAGAGCATTTAAAATATTAAAAAAAACACACATGATACCTATAATGTTAAGAAATAAAAGATGGGACATTATGTGGGACCAACTGCAGAGGCACAAGGAAAAATGAAGTTTTTATTTACCGTGTAACATTCTTATCTAATGTCATATTTCATAAACACAAATTCCGTTAGTAAGGTCTTCAAATTTCCAACATTTTACTCGATATATGTTTCTACCTTTGAGATATAGACAGTTAAACCTCAAGAAAAACGGCAAAAATCGTCAAAATGAGGTTCATATCAGTTACTACTTCTCGACTGATATCTTTGTTATTAATGATCATATCATTAAAATCTGAATAACATTGAAACAACATTACATTAAGATATAAATAATGTTATTATCCCCCGCCGCCTTTGGCGGGGGATATGGTAATTATTTCCGTCCGTCTGTCTGTCCGTCCTTTTGTCCGGAGCATAACTCGAAAGTTTTTGAGATATAAACTTGATACTTAAAAGGTGGATAGATATCACTGAGGAGGAGTGCAGTGCACAAGAATGATAACACTACCTTTTATAATTTTTGAGTTATTGCCCTTTGTTATTTTTCAGACTTAATTTTTGTCCGGAATATAACTCGAAAAGTATTTGAGGTATCAATTTGATATTTCATAGGTGAATAGATCTCATTGGGGAGGAGTGCAGCGCACAAGAATGATAACTCTACCTTTCATATTTTTTTTAATTATTGCCCTTTGTTATTTTTTAGACTTAATTTTTGTCCAGAGCATAATTTAAAAAATATTTGAGGTATTAACTCGGAACTTCATAGGTGGATAGATCTTATTGGGGAGGAGTGCAGTGCATAAGAATGATAACTCTACCTTTCATAATTTTTTAGTTATTGTCCTTTGTTATTTATCAGGCTTAATTTTTGTCCGGAGCATAAGTAAAAAAGTATTTGACATATCAACTTAAAACTTCATAGAGGAATAGATCTTATTGAGGAGGATCGCAGTGGACAAGAATGATAACTCTACCTTTCATAATTTTCGAGTTATTGCCCTTTGTTATTTTTCAGGCTTAATGTTTGTCTGGAGCAAAACTCAAAATATATTTGAGATATCAACTTGAAACTTTTACATACTGTGAAAATTTTAGGAAAATTCATCTATTTATAATGTCTGCAGAGCGCATAAAAACCTTTTGACCTGACGTTAATTCTGACGTCATATGAATATGAATATCATTGCATTTAAAAAATCAGTATCTAAAATATATGCCATTATATTTCATTATTCTGGACCATTGGCATCATATAGAATTTATTTCACGAGAAATGAAAACATATAAGAACGCCATGACGTCAAATGACGTCGGGCCTATGAAAATCTAAAGAAAACCTTTAAAATTACATGTGCAAATTTCAGCTTTCTTTTCCATAATGGGGCTCTGTAATATTTTAAATTAATGTTAAGGTCATACTTTAGAAACTTGGTTTCACCACAGAACCTCAAACTTTTCTATATTTGGAAAACGAAAGTAAGGGTGCACAATTAAAGTGTAACTTACACCTTCTGTGAAAATTACAAGAAAATACATTCACAAATAAATTCTGCAGAGCACGTACAAACGTTTTACCTGACGTCAAATCTGGCGTCATATGAACTTGATAATCATTACATCCGAAATGAGATGGTCTGAAATATTTGCCATACAATTTTCATTGTTCTGGGCCATTGGCAATTACATTTTCTGAAAATGCTTAAGTAAAAGTGAACGTAGGATATTTTCTGAAACTGCTTAAACTTACAGTGTAGCAATACCACGTGGCCGTGACGTCACTAAAGGCATCAAAACCAAGACAAAACTGTCAACATTTGGCTCCGCTTGAACATAGAAAATTACCCGTAAATATTTCGTTTCATCATCGATTTCGATAGGACAAGTGTCAGCCTAAGGTAAAAAAATATAAGCTTTCCGCGGATTACTCGATCTCCATCAGCAGCTTTTATTGTTTTGTTTTTTTTCAAACAGTACAAAATGGCTTGGAACTGTAGTCTGCTTGCATTCAAACAAATCCTAAGGTTTCACAAAGTGCTTGACTAAACAGCTTTCGAGTTTTTTTTTATGATATAAACTGTTAAGCGCATTGGGGGTAACATTTTTTCGCCATAGCTAAACAGATTCAACCCCTATCTTAAAAACGTTTACATCACAAAGAAACTCTTTCAAATTATTACAAATAATGTACATTTTGTCTTGATAAAATATTTACCGGTTTTAAGATATTTAATGTCAAAGAAAAAAAAATGAAAATTCGAATACAACCTGACCATTGCAATTTTACGGAAACGGAAGTGACATGCTCCATAGGATCTGATGCTGCACCTTCAATTCATGCAAATCAAACAAGACATAAAGCCTACAGACCTTAAAAAACTTTTAACAAGCAAGACTTTTTGACCTTATGACGTCAAATGACACAACGTCAAATCTGACGTCATATGACGTCATAGGCATAAGAAATCATTGAAATGAAAATATCTGTATCTGAAAAATATGCCATAAAATTATGGTCCTGGGACCTTAGCAACATACAAAAATTTATGTGTAGAAATAAGAAATTCGTTTTGACCTTATGATGTCATATGACGTTCTTCTTCATAGAATGTAAAATTCACGTAGTGACTTACATTTAAATCAAATATATCCTTTCTAACTCATCTGGAGGCGATTTTATACGTATTTGAAATTTAACGTCATTGGTTCGAATCTTGGATTCGCTATAGCACCTTATCATTTTTGGAATTTAGAAAAATGGACACCGGGTGCACAACTAGAACGTAACATATACATTCTGTGAAATTTTGATGAAAATCGGTCTAGAAATAATGGCCATAGACAGCGATAGACAGCGTACAAACTTTTGTAGACATCGTCAAGTGTGACGTCATATGACGTCATAGGCATATGAAAATAATTGAAATGGAAATTTTAGTATCTGAAGTATATGCCGTTAAATTTTCAACATATATAAATTAAGGGGTAGAAAAGAAGAAAAAAAAAGAATAATATGAAGAACTAGATTACGTTTGTCCCGAACAAAAGATAGGGCTTTCTGCTCTAATGACATGTGTGTCATTGTGACCTTCAGCTTTGACTTTATGACCTCAAAATCAAAGGGGTCATTTACAGGCCATTGTCAATGTCCCTACCAAGTTTCAAAGACCTAGGCTTACTCCCTCTCAAGTAATCAATCAATGTTATTGTGACCTTTACCTTTGACCTTATGACCTTTAAAAAATAGGGGTCATTTACTGGCCAAGGGCAATGTCCCCACTAAGTTTTTTTGACCTAATGACCATAAAATGTAAAAGGGATCATCAACTGACCATGGGCAATGTCCCTAACAAGTTTCACATTTCTTCTCAAGATATTGTGCAGACAATAAATAAAACATCTTGTTTTTAATGTCCTGGCCCTTAACAGGATGCTGTTACCGCTGATGATAAGCATGATGAGGATGATGTACTTACGTTAACCTACTCATGATTCGATTTAAAATCACTGATCCTGTCTCCGGGGCCTCTGTGGCCGAGAGGGTAAAGTCGATGACTTTAACACTCATTCAGTGTTACCATTTTCATAATTTTCACTCTGGAACTTGAATCCGACTCTACGTTATAAAATGACCTGAGCGTCATTTGTGCTGGGTTTTACTCAAGAGATGGATTCATAAAAAAAAAACTTCACGCACGCGAGGTAATCTGCCAATTTTGACAAATTTTGTGAATAACACAGCTAATTTCAGGCCTTTAAAGCATTAGATTAAAAAGAAAAAAATTGTTTGTTTTGGTGTAAGATCGATTAATAAGTGATATTTTCACGAGTGGCGAAGCATATTCCAAAGCATGCACTGGTTTTTAGCTCACCTGAGCATAGCTCAGGGTGAGCTTTTGGGATACTTGATTGTTCGTCGTCCGTCGGACGTCGTCAGTCGTCCGTCGTCCGTCAACAATTTTGATGTTTACACACTAGAGGCCACAATTTTGATCCAATCTTCCTCAAACTTGGTCAGAATGTTTGTCTTGATGATATCTTGAACCCTTTCGAAAATGGGTCAGGTTGGATCAAAAATAGGTCAGTAGGTCAAATCTTAGAAAAATCTTGTTTACACACTAGAGGCCACAATTTTGATCCAATCTTCCTCAAACTTGGTCAGAATGTTTGTCTTGATGATATCTTGAACCCTTTCGAAAATGGGTCAGGTTGGATCAAAAAGTAGGTCAGTAGGTCAAATCTTAGAAAAATCTTGTTTACACACTAGAGACCACAATTTTGATCCAATCTTCTTCAAACTTGGTCAGAATGTTTGTCTTGATGATATCTTGAACCCTTTTGAAAATGGGTCAGGTTGGATCAAAAAGTAGGTCAGTAGGTCAAATCTTAGAAAAATCTTGTTTACACACTAGAGACTACAATTTTAATCCAATCTTTCTCAAACTTGGTCAGAATGTTTGTCTTGATGATATCTCGAACCCTTTTGAAAATGGGTCAGGTTGGATCAAAAAGTAGGTCAGTAGGTTAAATCGTAGAAAAATCTTGTTTACACACTAGAGGCTACAATTCAGGAGTTATGTCCCTTTTAATGTTTAAATTTGTGTGTTAAAGCCATACTATCTCAGTCAAGTATGACTTCAAATTTTAACCACAGGCACTGTTTTGTTCATTGAACTGAAATGCTGTCATAGATTATGTATTCTGACAGTACAACTATGCTATAATTTAGTAACTTGTACAGGCAATGAAGGCAATTTTTTCAGGTGAGCGTCTTTAGGGCCATCTTGGCCCTCTTGTATAAGAATATTAGCGCAACACTTAACTAGGTTTTGCATGAATGCGCAAGACTGAATGTATCCTTGGAACATTTAAACTGTACACATTTTAACGTGAGTCAAAACCTGTTTCATGAAAACTGAAATTAAATTCGGATAAATGCACGTGAGCTGATAAAAACTTCTAGATACCTATGCATGTAATTGTTTACTGTTTTTTGTATCAGTATCGGGTCTTTAGTAATTTACTTGCATTCTTACACCCATGCATCTGTCTCCTTGATACACACTAATCGAATACCAATTGGCTTTGTATACGAACGAACAAGTCTTCTGGTGTAAAAAAGTACAGTGTTTATAGCCACAATTGAACGAATTAGCAAATCAGCGTAAAACAAAATACAGTTTATATAGGTACACTATGAGAAGACATGAAATAAACACTGGTGTATAATATTGAATGATATTCATTTACATTGTACGTGAAATATTTGTCATATCTGATATTGGAATTACATAGGTGATTATACCGAATTAAGGGGTGAAATGTATATGCGCAGAAAATAAATCATTTATTCTTAAAACATTTTACTAATTACGCGATCATTTTAATAATGGCATGTTAAACTATCATAACATATTTATTCTCACGGAACATCGTTCACGTCGTTTAATTAGCGGTGTATTTATAAATCCTTGTATCCACGGGGATTTACTTGACCCCAGATGAATTTTACGATAACATAGGTATTTACGAAAAATGGGGTGTTCTATATTTACAGGTAAAAATTACGGGGCGATATATTATATATATCCAGCGCGCAAGTATAAACTGGACTGTGAGTATAAAGGGAGATCTATGCTACGAGCGCATATATATGGTTTCCATGTGAAACCTAAATGTTTCAATTTTGAACTTGATGGATTGTATACTGTAAATACTGCATGAAAATTTATATGATATTGATTGCGGTGAAAAAAAAATGATAACAAATGAATATATTATTTAAATTATGAAAATAACCGTTAATTTTTTTTTTCAAATTATTCTACATCGAATGGCATTTACTTAAGTATATTTTCTTAAATAAACATCAAATATGGCCTTGTGGTTAAAATAATCTGTTTAGAAAATAACTTTTTCTGTGCATGAAGATCTATAAATAATAAACCTTTGCCATTTTGTAAGCCTACCATCATCACGCGACGTTTATTAGGTTTGTTGTTTTCTCTATCTGTTTGTTTGAAACGACGCTCGATATTTATTTCGATGTTTCGTGAAAAATGATAAATCAACGCGACATTTGCGCGCTATAATGTCGAGTGTCGTGTCGCATAGTCGTGTGTCGTTTCGTATTATCTTGTGTCGTTTACAATTATCATGCGTCATTTTGAATTGCCGTGCGTTGCCTTCAAACAGCGACACACGACATTCAAAGTGGTACTAACAGGAATCCGGACAAATTAGATAAAGACTATTTAAGGTTGAATCATGACAACATCAAATTCCTGAAACGGATTTTTATGAATATCAAACTAATATACTATGCTGTATATATTTTAAGTATACCCCGAAAACTTGTTTGTTTGTTTGTTTGTTTGTTGGATTTAACGTCCCACCGACAGTATTTCACTTATTTGGAGACGATGTCTACTTGGGACAGATATAATGCTGCCCACTGCAGTATCACGCCGTAGACATGTAGCATGATACAACACCCAGTCACATTATCCTGACACTGGGCCAACCAGTCCTGAAACTACCCTTATATGCTGAGCGCCAAACAAGGGAGATATAACATGATTTTTTACGTATTTTGTATGTCGCGGTCGGGGATCGAACCCACAACCTCCCTCTCCCGACTTGTTTGTAACTGTTTATGTTGACACTCTTATGATCAAGATGATTTAAAGATCGCAAGTATAGGCAATTACAAATTTGTTTCACAACTTCAATTCAATTAAATGAAATGTTGCATTATTTTTATTTACAAATATGAATCGGTCCTGTCAGTACTACGAAAACTTGTAATACCATCCTATAATCATATTATATGCAGACTGCTCAGGTCATTTCCACACTGAAAGTCCACACTATGTAACAACAATATACGAGTGATGTACGAGAACTACTTGAAAGCAAATTTTAACTTTTGACAGACATGTTAACCATACTGAGATGATGTGCATAGTGCATAGGCGGCTTAGATCAAGGTTAATGTCATTTTGAATTTATTTGCTGGCATCTGTATATAGTCTTTAAAAATTAACATTGCCACACCTTGTGTCAGCTAAATATCGTTGATCTGCTCGTGTTCCTAGCTCACTATTGGACTAAAACTCCGGCGTATTGGACTGGTTCTGTATCAATCTATGCGAGATTTATGACAGGGGCGGGTAACTCTAACTTAACAACAGCAGCATCTCCTTGGTATAATGTTGCTGTTGATAAAGTGTTCATCTATTGTGTCAAAGAAATCAAACATTGTTAAAAGTCTCCTTCGGGCTGCCACGCCAGAAAATAAATGAAAAGCCGTTATCACGGTATTCCAATTTGAAATTAAAACTGTATTCAAACGACATGTTTATACCAACGCATTATATTTCTGAGTCAATATGTGTATATTATTCATGAAAATTATGACATAAAATTGAAATATAAAATAGCATATGAACGCAGACTTCTTTTCTAATGAAAATTGAAGATTCGGTCAATACCAAAATAAAACAAGATCTTCTGTAGCTCTCAAAAATGCAAACATTTCTGGAAATTTGTAAAAGTGATATCTATTAAACTTATGTAAATAAAAATTTAATTTAAGCTACACGATAATTGGGAGAGAAAATTTAATAAAAAAAAAGTTAATTGGAACCCATGGTCATTTATTTTATATAAAGCATTTCCTGACAATAAATTTTAACAGTTTAAGTATAAAGCTTTTTACATTCTTACTTAAACAAATATTAATCTATTTCACTGAAATTAGAGAGATTCTCCAGAAAATAAAAGCTTATGGCCATTTCTTTATTCCATGCCGCTAGCTTAAACAATTCTGGTATACAATTAACAAAACTTTTAAAACATGTGGCATAAGTATTTGGAAAACATTATTGTAGGTTTATAAGATACACGTAGATTCATGTGAATATAACATCGTAAATACTATTAAATGTATATGTCAAATAGGACATTGCATGTATAAAGTATCGAACTTATTTAGTCAGTGAAAAAAAAGCAAATACAATATCATTTTAGATTTATATACCAAGACTTAATTGTTCTAGAATCATTTTATAATTAATAAAAGATAAATACCGCTTTTGTAAAGTCATTTATCTGACATGAAATGTATCATTATGCATTATTTAGATATACTTTTTTTATTTGCTGAAATCCTTTATTTCCATTTTTAACAAAACGTTTGTATGGTTCTCCGATCCCCTTATATCTATGGCGGAGATAATACCTGGGTCATCTCTGGGTGACTGAAAAAAGTAGCTTGTGAACAAATTCATCTACCTGTTTAGAATAGTTAGGGTAGTGAATAATAATAAATTAAAAATAGGTACATGTATTTCTCGTAAAAATACCGTCCAATCGTCTGTTATAGTTAATTTCATAACACTTCTACAGGACAACTCTTTAAATCACATTTAATAATACATTGTAAATCACAGACAGACGCTGAGAAAAGAACAGTTTGATATGACCAGAGAACAAAACCTTCTCCTTTTACAATAATTAAAATACATACTTCCCTAGGACCTACACGTGCTTGATGCAGGATGTGGAACCGGAAATTATGCAAAGGCCTTGCTGGACGCTGGTGCTGGTCAAGTGACGTTGATGGACGCGTCATCCGGCATGCTGGCAAAGGCTAGGTACAAGGTGTCGGAGGAAATGGCCGCGGGAAGGATCGGTGGAATAGTGGAGGGCATCATGCCGCCCCTACCTTTCAACTCCACCCAGTTTGACGCCGTTATGTTTAATCTGGTGAGTCATGCTGTCTTCAACTATATTAGTTAGTTTAGACATAGAGCAAATGACATTTCACAAGCACGTGCAATGTAAATGTTTTCGACGATAATGAACTGGTTTAGTGCATGCCATTCTGGACGGCTTGTGTTGTAATTCAAAGCTAACATATATGTTACATATACCGGTATTGGACGCTTATCAGGTAAAAGTAGTATCAGTAAAATAAAGAGTACATGTTATAAATTTATAAGTATAGACGTTTTCCTGACGGATTTTTATTTTTGTTTGTTTCAAATCATATCTATATCAATATACATACTATCATATCATAATGCTTTATAAAGTCCACGTGTTTTGCAAATGCGTAGATTATAACCCCACTAAAATATTATCGGTCCATTTAAAGCTCACTTGTTTGCCCTTTTTCATACAATGCACGATAACTCTCACCAACTACCTAGGTTCTACACCACCTGGACGGGCACCACGATGGTACGTCGTACCCAGTGATTGAAAAGACCCTGACGGACGCCCGCCGGGTGATGGTCAAAGACGGTATTCTCGCCATCACCACATTGGTGGCCTCCCGGTATATGCCTCTCCTGTGGTACAAGCAGATCCACAAGGCTATCACCAAGCGCCATGCCTGTCTGTACCCGGAAGTGGCTCAATGGCTTGAGATTCTAGACACGTGCGGCTACAACGTTCTGCAGGTGCTCCACGTGGACTACAAAATGCCCAACCACATTTACGCCGTCCACAGAGACCCGGAAGGTCCGCTAAAGAAGGAGTGGCGAGACTGCAGTTCTTATTGGGCTAGTGCCACTGTGGAGGAGATCGCCGAGGTTGAGGAGAAGGTGCAGGCCATGAACAAAGCCGGGGTATTGGAAAAGTATGTGCAAGAAAATGATAAAACAAACGGCCTCTACCCACATACTTTACTTTTTGCCACACCGAAATGTTAATTCCCTGAATCATTTTCAGGGCTATGCCAAGCTTTCATACTATTGCAGACCATAACTTGAAATTGAATCATATCTCACAATCAATGTACACCACCAAATGTTCTTCATCAGTTGAAAACTTTATACATGTATTAAAAGGAAGTCATTTTGGGATCATGAGGTCGTTTTGCATACGAATGTTCTTGACGTAAGGGTCAACAAAAGATAGAGATTTTTTTTACAAGACAGAATTTGAATGGCTTTATTAGTGTCTGTGTCATATGTTATCTAACTGCGTACAATTTTACATGCATAATTTATTTACCTATTAAATTCTATTTACAAAACTTCACGTGAACATGTTTAATCAGTGTAATGTGCCATTTATTATTTATTTTATACAGATTGATTTGTTGCATATCTTATATAATGTATTACCATATTAAATTTTACCTACATTTATCGCTTTATGATTTCTTACACCATATACATACATATTGTTTGATAACCATCCTATGCCAACAATAAAAGTATCATTAATATTATATAAAAAAAAGAGATAGCAAATTATCTCTATGGTGGTTTCCAGGGTTATTCAAAGGGAGACAAATGTACCTAACTATGTCAATCTACATATTGACATGATGGACCTTGGTATTGGTAAGTGTATGTATGATTGGGGTTTAACGTACCACCGACAAAATTTCAGTAATTTTGGGACTTTTTTTACATGAGAAAGGTATTGCTGCCTCGCTGCGGTAAGTGGTATGATACCACACCCAATCATTTTATCTTGACAACGGCCAACCAGTCCTGAAATTACCCTGATATGCTGAGTGCTGGTATATCAGTACCATGTTTAACGACTTTGGTATGTGAAGCCACAATCTCCCTACTCCAGGGCGGACAGCCAACAAATCGGTTCAGAAATGGCTTTACCAGCTTCCTTTCAAACTTCTGAAACAACTGTTCTACACATATTCAGGTCTTTATTTTTTTCAAACAGAAATGGCATACGAGCATTTTATGCTTTTAATTTTGAACCTACATGAAAATGCCTAGATTACACAAGCCAAGACAAAACTGGACATTGGCACTATCTCTTGCAACATCTGAAACGGGTCTATCCTTTTAATTAGATCCGTTGACAAATTCAACGTGAAATTTACAGTAGAGCAGTGATGGCTGTCATTTATGTGTTGAGCATTGTACGATAAGTGTTCGCCTAATTACTTGAGTTTCACGTCCCACTAACAGTATAACTTTGTCTACAAGAGACATATATAGTGTTGTCTGAATTTGATATCAGACGCAGCCAAGTGGAATAATACCACACCCGTCACAATCACAATATCTCTGCTCTTGACCAACTTGCCTTGAAATTCCATTATTTGCTGAGCGTCCAAAACAATCTTCAACGGATTTGATATGTAGCGGCCGAGGACCGAACCACGACCTCCTATTTACGGGACGGATGCATTAACTATTTGGCGTTATCAAGAACAAGAGAAAAAACTGTTTTAAGTGGATAGTTCACGCGCGCAAGCTGTATCAGATGGATTTTGACCTATTCCTTACGCCAGTCAAATCTTGGTTTACAACAAAATCAGCTGCTTCATTATTTGGCATAAATTATTTTAGGGTATTCCATCAGTGTACATATCTTTCTACATATGATTGTCAATTTGCAGATTACACTCAGTCTTTCTATTTAGGCATGAAAATCACCCAGTTGTACAATAAACCCTTTCGAGTCGATCAAGGACAGCAGTCGTCATAACGTGTTGCCTTTCATCTGATAGTGGATTCGGCAATGAGTCACACTATACAATTCAATTCAATTTAAATTCAGTATCTTTATTGGCATAAAATAGCAATATGCATATTCATAGCCATAAACATAAATACGTACATGCGTGAAAAGCAATGGAAAAAACATTTTCAGAGAAGAGTTAAGAAAGAGGAAATATCATAGAGCATGTCAATATAATTTTCGTCGATCGTGTACACTTGTTTAATAACATCAATTCAAAAGTAGAGAGAGAGATGGGAGAGAGAGATCTCGGTGAATATTCAGTGCTATACACCGAGTTTTTTCCCCGCAAAATCAGCTCGGATATTGCAACCGGACTCCCCTGCATCAAGCCACAGTCACGCGCTTTGTGCATATAAGATAAAAACAAAACATATCTACACGCTTTTGGCGAGCCGAAAGAATCCATCCGGATTCACAACGAACAGATCAGTCATAACCCCATCCCCTTTATCATTATCATCGGCAGCACCACCAAGGGCACAGTGGTCGGGTGGTAACGCAACTGACTGCGGTTCCAAAGATTCGTACCCTGTTTGGGGAAAGGATTTTTCATGACCTTCCCAGGCGCTAAGTACTGGCCCAACTCAGGAACAGTCGAGTGGGATTAACGTATGTTGTAACGCCGTAAAATAAATATTTAAACTAAACTGACAGCAGCACCACCAATTTCATCATCAGCACAAAAATCAATATTCACCAAATCAATTCGAAGATCCATGTATATGATCACATACTTATACGTACAATCATACTACAGATTATATGACAGTTAACTACATGTATATGATACCGTCTCTTGTTGTATTTAATAATGCATTTGTAAGAGATCATTTTTTGTTTATACATGTAGTTATCATATAATTTGAATTCTTCATTTGAACATGTGATAATGGGGCCTCCGTGGCCGAGAGGATAATGTCGCTGACTTTAAACACTCACTCAGTCCCTCACCGCGTGGGTTCGAATCCCGGCAGGGTCATTCGGATTTTCATGTGAGGAAGCCCTCCAGATGACTTGCGGTAGGTCAGTGGTTCTACCCGGATGCTTATGTGCATTCGGGGTCTTCCTCCGCCTGTAATTAACTGGATGTCGCTATATGACTGAAATACTGTCGAAGCTACGGTAAACTCAAATAGTCAAGTCCAGTCAAGTCAGACATATGATACTATAGAGCTGGTCCCATTTCTTTCACATCTGTCATATTTTATCAACGAATTTTTTATGGTATTGGCTCATTTAGTAAATAAGAAAATAAGTGAATATATATATATATATATATATATATATATATATATATATATATCTGAATTTACATACATTAATGCATACAGTCTCCTTTATATATGTGTGTGTGTGTGTGTGTGTGTGTGTGTGTGTGTGTGTGTGTGTGTGATTTTATTCATTTTGATTGTTCAAAACTCAGATATTATTTAGATGATTTGTCACTGACCTATTAAAAACACGATTTGGTCGCTTAATCATAATAGTATTGTATTAACATGTCTCGCCTGTGAGATGGCAGCACGTGCAGCTCATTCTAATTGTGCAGAATTGCGTCGATGTTCATTCGCCAGAATAAAACGAGTAAACTGAAGGGGAATGGTGATACATTTGTAGTTTAAAGTATCACGATACGATCTCGGGAAATCTGCACGTGCAGCACTGGCTTTCATTCCATTTGTCACTCATTATTACAGAGTGAGCCTTAGATTTGTGCGAACATTGAGCACGAATGGAAGGAAAAAATATTTTCACGTTACAATCTCTAGGAGGACAATAAATTTATAGCATTTTTATACAGTTTATACAATTACATTTTAAAAATACACATTTGCTGGACTGTCTTGCCAGAGATAGCTAAAAGCCAAAGTCCATCAAGGGATAGCTCACGTAGTAGAATGAATTTGGAAATTTGCAACATGTTCACTGTCTACCTTGAAAATTACAATACTATATACATGGCGGAAGAAGGACTTTACCTATGTGATTGCAGTTTCCCGCCCTTTCACGTCCTAGTGTTTCAATTTAATCACTCTCGACTTCTCCTGGGTTGGACCTGTACCGGATCCATTGTCGGGTATACATTTTTTGTTTCAACAATGGACCACGGCAAGTTAACTATAGACAAATAAATTCACTCTTCTTCACACATCAGGACTGTTGTTTTCAATAAATATGTTGATTTTCCAGAGGGAAATAATAAATAAACAATTAAATCACTATTCTTTTAATATATATAATTAAATTCACAAATAATAAAGAATAGTGAATTTAATTGTATATTGTATTATTTCCCTCTGGAAAATCAACATATTTATTTAACTATAGTCAGTTTGATGATGATGATGATGATGGTGATGATGATGATGATGATATTTACAATGCTGTTAAAAACTACTGTACACTATAAATGCCCTTTATAAGCGTATTTATCGAAAGGGTGAATTGGACTATCGATTTATCCCTTGGTATTTTAAATATTTGCATGTATATTCTTGGTATAAGGGTTTATTGGTATAAGTTTTTTTGCGCATGCGCGAGGTGAAAAGTCACGAAAAATACCAGAGTGAAAAAATCAAGAATTTATTGTGTTTAAAGTGTTGTTTTTTGTCTTGGAGTGTATGTGAGGTTCTTATTGTGTCTTTATTCCGATTGTATGGATTAAATTATCGGATTAAATGAGAAACAAACGTGGGAGACAAAAATCCCCCCCAAGTGACAGTCAAACACAAAAACCTAAAAGGCGGGAAGAGGAAAATGAGACAAAGGGAGAAGGGAGTTACGAGTCAGTCATGAACGGACAACCAGGACAACCTAGGGTAAGCAACGTTCAGTATCATGCGACCCCAACTTTTGCAATTGCCCCAAATATGAGTGGTGGTCAATACCCAATATGGAGCCCAGTTCCCACAAACATGGGCCCCACCCACATCACCAATACAGGGGAATAACGACATGCTTGAGAGAATTATGAAACGATTGGACAGTATGGATGAGAAACTGACCCAATTAGATTCCATAAAAACTTGTGTAAACAAATTAACGGTACAGATAAGCACTATTGACCAAAGTGTCACAGCCATTGAAAAAAAAGGTTAAAAACATTGAGGAAAGTCGTCAGTTTGATAGTGTTGACATGGGTAACCTGAACAAGCAAAAACAGGATCTTGACTCACTGATGAAAATAATGCAAAGCTTAGAAAATAAAAATAAAGAGAATGAAAAGTCATTAAAAGATGAGATTCAGGATCTGAAATGTCGCAGTATGCGGGGCAATCTTATTATCTATAACATCCCAGAAGAAAATGGAGAAAATTGCGAAAATAAGGTTCTTTCTTTCATCGAGGAAAAACTTCTAATCATGAACGCCACGTCAGACATCAAATTACACCGCGCACACAGAATGGGTGAACACAGAAACGGTAAATTCGTCCTATCGTCGCCAATTTCGTGCTATTCCCGGACAGAGAACGTGTACGTCAGGCGTCAAAGCAACTAAAGGGTACAAAGTTCGGTATATCGGAACAGTTTCCACGAGAAGTAATGGGAAAACGTAGACAGCTCATCCCAATCATGCTAGAAGCACGCAAGGAAAACAAAGAGGCCTATCTTAGGGTAGACAAGCTCTACATTAACAGGAAACTGTATACGGGATCTGCCTAGGAAAACGGTGAGAGTGTTCTGAAATGTATTTCTTGGAACATTGAGGGGCTAACCAGTACAAAGAAATCTTCTTCAGAGTTTGTTAACATTATTTCTAAGTACATGCATGATGTTTGTTTAAGTGAATCATGGACAAATTCGAAATCTAAGATAAATCTGAAAAACTACAGCAACCCTATTCATTCTTTTAAAAAATATCAAAATCGCAGAGCAAAACGCCCAAGTGGAGGTATCATTATTTATATCAAAAACCATATTAGAAAAGGAATTTCAGTGGTTAAGAATAATATTGACTGTATTGTATGGATAAAATTTGACAAATCATTTTTTAAAACTGATCAGGATATCTTTTTATGTATAATTTATATGATTGTGACATTTTTACACAACTAGAGCAAGATATCACTTATTATAAACAATTAGGCAAAGTGTTTATTACTGGAGACTTAAATAGTAGAGTTGGCCAAAAGAAAGATTTTATTGAGTATGACCGTAGCCTAGGTGATGATGACGTAGTCCCCGTCGACTACCCCGTATCTAGGGTATCACGTGACCTATCCTCAAATCAGTTTGGGGTAAGCCTGTTCGATCTATGTAAAGCCACCAGGGTCAGAATTGTAAATGGGAGACTGTTCAATGATAGTGGGAATTTCACGTGCAGTGCATGACACACAATGGCCAGAGCGTTGTGGATTATCTTTTAACGTCACCGGAGCATTTTACCACCCTGGGCGCTTTTTCAGTGGGAGAATTTAATACATTATCTAATCACGCTCCTATCAATTTTTAGCTCGACTATTCGAAGAATATGAGAGCTATTGTAGTCACCCTGGCGTCGGCGTTGGCGTTGCAGCTTTTGGTTAAAGTTTTGCGTGCAAGTTACTATCAACCTTATATCTCAATAACCATTTATGGTATTGACTTGAAAGTTTATAAATATGTTCAAGGGCATCAGACAACCAAGGTAGATAACCTTGACTGAATTTAATATGAATTATGACCCCTTTTTAACTTAGAAATTTTGGTTAAAGTTTTGCATGCAATAGAAAATTTGGTTAAAGTTTTGCGTGCAAGCTACTATCTAGTTTGTATTTCAATAACCATTCATGGTATTGACTTGAAAGTTTATGAATATGTTTAGGGGCATCAGACAACCAAATTAGATGACTCTTGATGGAATATATTACAAATTATGGCCCCTTTTTAACTTAGAAATTTTGATTAAAGTTTTGCTTGCAAGATACTCTCATGCTTATATCTCAGTATCCAGGCATGCAATTGATTTGAAACATCTTTAAAGTGTTTAGGGGTATCATACTTTCATGGTAGATAACTCTTGATTGAATATGTTACAAATTATGGCCCCTTTTTAACTTAGAAATTTTGGTTAAAGTTTTGCATGCAAGTTACTTTCAATGCTTATATCTCAGTATCCAGGCATTGGATTGATTTGAAACATCTTTAATATGTTTAGGAGTATCATACTATCAAGGTAGATAACTCTTGATAATTTCAAATTCCTTGTTTAGGGGTATCATACTTTCATGGTAGATAACTCTTGATATATTATGTCACAAATTATGGCCCCTTTTTAACTTAGAAATTTTGGTTAAAGTTTTGCATGCAAGTTACTTTCAATGCTTATATCTCAGTATCCAGGCATGGGATTGATTTGAAACATCTTTAATATGTTTAGAAGTATCATACTATCAAGGAAGATAACTTTTGATGGAATATATTACAAGTTATGGCCTTTTTTTTACCTTAGAAAGTTTGGTTAAAGTTTTGCATGCAAGGTACTTTCATGCTTATGTCTCAGAGTCCAGGCATGGGACTGGTTTGAAACATCTTTAATATGTTTAGGGGTATCATACTTTAAAGGAAGATAACACTTAATGGAATAGATTAAAAATTATGACCCCCCTTTTAACTTAGAATTTTGGTTAAATTTTTGCTTATAAGCTACTATCCAGCTTATATCTCAGAAATTGCTTGTGGAATTGACTAGAAAGTTAAGGTGTGTCTTCAAGGGCATCAGAAAACAGGAGGATAACTTTTGGACTGATGCAAATTATGGCCCTTTTCAAACTTTGATTTTTGGTTTAAGTTTTGCATGCACAGTGTTATTGTGCTTATGTCTGAGTAACTAGGCATGGGATTGATTTTAGACATCATAAATATATTAAAGGGTATCAGACTATCAAGGCATATCATTTTTGACTATTATTATGTACAGGGAATGTGAAGGGCAAGAATTGAAATAGATTTCATTTGATTTACCAACAAGCATTTTGAATAGTCGAGCGTGCTGTCCTAAGACAGCTCTTGTTCTTTAAACATAAACACGTGCTTTAAAGATCAGGTTATTAACAAAGGGTTTTATCATAAGTGGGACCCAAAACATCAGGAACAGTTTGTAGCGGACATATCCGCAGATATTCACACGTTAGAGCAAGAATTATATAACAAGTGCTCTAATCAGTGTAATGTTGACAATATGACATCCATTTTTACAAACTTTTTGATTAACAAAGGAGATAAATATTTTAAAAAGAATTATTCCTTTTGAAATCGACCCTTCTTTGTAGATACGGATAAAAATAAACAAGATTGGTATGACGATGAATGTAAACGCAAATTAACCGTATATAAACAAACACTATCTGATTTTAACATTTCGATGGACGCTGAATCCAGAGATAGGGTACTGAAGGCCAAAAAAGATTATAAATACCAATGTCGCAAGGCAAAAAACTTTTTCCAGAATAGTAGATGTAAAAAAAATGAATGAACTTCGGTAAAAATCGCCAAGAGAATTTTGGAGAATTTTCAGGGTTAAATCGCAAACTCAAGCTGGTGACAGTATCTCAAATGATGACTATAAAGATTATTTCAATAGTCTGATGTCCGATTCGGACATTGAAGAAAATGACTTAATTTCAGATTTCGTTACTGAATTTGATAATAATAAAACATATCTGCCAAAATTTGAATCCTTGGATAAACCAAAAAGTGACTCAGAAATCTTAAAAGCTATAAGTAAATTAGGGAATAACAAGGCTTGTTCTATTGATTGTATTTTATATGAATATTTTTAGACTAGTGCACCTATATTATTGAAATCTCTTAATTTATTTTTCAATATAATACTTGAAAAAAAACATTTTTCCTAAGTCGTGGTCAAATGCAGCTATAATTCCTATATATAAAAAGGGGGCACATTCAGATCCAAATAATTACAGGGGTATAACCCTTATAAGTTGTTTTACTAAATTGTTTACCATTGTTATAAACGAGAGATTGAAATTTTGGGTAAAGGAGTATGATATAATGACGGATGCTCAGTTCGGTTTTAAAAATAATTATAACACAGTAGACCCAATTTTTATTCTTAACACCCTTATACAAAAGCAACTACAATCAAAAAAGAAATTATATTGTTGTTTCATTGATTTTAGAAAAGCCTACGACTGCATTGACAGGAATCACCTATGGTATAAGCTAATTAAACAAGGTGTAGATGGGAAACTTTTAGCCATTTTCAGATCTATGTATGATGAAGTTAAGATGTGTGTTAAACATTTAGGTTCATTATCAGAATTTTTTTAAAGTAACGTTGGATTATTCCAGGTGAAATCACATCGCCGATCCTATTCTCTCTCTTCTTGAATGATATAGAATCACATATGCTTCAAAGTCTAAATGCAGGTATAACAATAGATCAAATCACTATTTATCTATTGTTATTTGCTGATGACACAGCTATTTTATCAGAGACTAAAGACGGCCTGCAAGAATCATTAAATAATTTATATACTTACTGCCGCCAATGGAATTTTCAGTTAATGTCGAAAAAACAAAAATAACGGTCTTCAAAAAGGGCGGGAAAATGGATTTGAATGAAAGATGGACATATAATGGACAGGACATAGAGAGGGTAAATTCCTTTAATTATCTTGGTGTTGTATTTTCAACCGGTGGTTCATTCGTGCAAGCTGTAAATACACTAGCGGGTAAAGGCCTTCGGGCAATGAATCCGCTATTAGCACTCTTACGTGAAAATAAGCTAAATTGCGCCTTTCATCACATAGATTAAACATAGAATTAGGTAGACATAATAATATAGAAAGACAGGACAGGAAATGTACTCACTGCGATTTAAATGATATCGAAGATGAATTTCATTTTGTAATTAAATGCCCATCGTATAGCGCAATTCGTAATTTATATATTCCTAGATTTTATACAACTAATCAAAGTATGGCAAAATTCATTTTATTACTTCAAACGAATAAAAAGTCCTTGTTAAAGTATTTGGCTCTGTATTGTTTGGAAGCTTTCCGTATTAGAGATCGGGGTACAACATAATAGGGAAATATACACGATGATTATGAAAGTTTATATCCGAAGATGTTATATCCATCATGTGTGTGTGTGTGTGTGTGTGTGTGTGTTTTAGTATTCATGACTATATATTTTTAAAAATTGGCTACCCTGTAAAAAGTAGTATATAGCTACTTTTATAGGTATGTGTATTTATGCAATTATTTTTCGTATGTATACTGGCTATATATATTTAAGATAAAATAGTAAAATATCAATTGTTCAAATGATATTTGATTTGTTTATTGTAATTTATGTTAGGTTTTTTCTTCGTCTCTTTGTTTTGTTTATTTTTTTGTTCACTCTCACATGAACGGTGTTTTTGTGTGTGTGTTTATATATATGTGTGTGTGTGTGTGTGTGTGTGTGTGTGTGTGTGTGTGATGATTTGGGGTTTAATGGATAATTTGGAATGAGCGGAGTGTATAGATCATATGGAATATGGACTATTCGGACTATAATAGAGTATATAAGCGTGCTCCAGAGGGGGTTGAGGCAGTTTCAGATTTTCTTAGCCAGTCAGCACGTCGGTGTTAGTGTATATGGAATTGAGTGTATATGTGTGGGAATAATACAGTTGAACTTAAAACAGTTGAGTTAGTGTTCTCTTCTATCCCGAGAGTTGCAAAGCGTTACACTGGTGGCAGCGGTGGGATACAGTTCCTAGGTGGCAATTGTATCCCCAGAACTTTATACGCCTTAGCTCTCCAAGTACTGCATTTGGGATATTGGTGAACATTTGTGGCCAGAATGTCCACCGAAGGAAACATCCCAGGTCATACAGGACAGAATATGGATATGATACAATTTGAGGACGTACAACAAAGGATTCTGGAATCAGTCAGGTATTCTTTCCTCATGATTTTGACTCATCAACAACAAATATTCCGTCTCCTATTCTTAGAGAAGGGAATAGCAGGTCCGTTTTCACTGACAACCCGAAGAAGAAGTGGCTGAGATTTCTGATACTGTGGGTAGTTGTTTTCCTGGTGGTTTCAATTGCTTACCAACGAAGTAAGTTTCTTCAGATACATTTGCATGCTAAGGAGGTAGTGTCAGTATTTTCCACTCCTTGTGTTGGGATGTATCTTTCTGATATCTTCTGTGCTCTTTCTGTGTTATGGATATTCATTTTGGCAATTACCCTGGACGAATGAACATACATCTAAAGAAGTACCTTATATCGGGATATCTAATGCGCATAATGGTAGACGCCCATTATATCCTGGGAAGTCTTCATCCCGTGAGTTTCCGTGTCGTAGAACTTTCAGCGGAACTGGAGCTGATGTGTGGCACGACTTTAGGAGGTTCTTTGAAAATTTGACTATTTTGAATAATTGATCTAAAGAAGAGTCTAGAAGAACGCTATTATGTTCCTTGCGTGGTCAGGCAGAAGCATTTGCATACGGGTTGCCTTCACATATACAGAACGACTGCGATCTGTTGATTTCTAGAATGGAACAGAGATTTGGTATCATCAACATGAAGGAAAGCTATATAGCTGATGCTAGGTTAAGGAGGAAGCACAAAGATGAAACTTACAGAGAATTTGGTCAATCTATTGAATACCTCTTCAGGAAAGCATATCCAGACTGTCTGGAGATAGTGGATGAACTGTCGTTGAACATTTTCCTTGAAAATTGCCACTGGTCAGCTGATTTTAGACTTGCAGTAAAAAGAACAAGACCAAAGACATTACAAGATGCTATTACAGCTACAATACAAGAAGAATGTTTAAGGCAAACAGAAAGTGAAAAACGTGATTATAGAAGCGGTTGTGTTTCCTACATGAAAAGTCGTCGAGGTCATCAAAAGTGTGGACATCCACGTTGGAATAACTGGAATGGACGGAGTAAAGATTCTTCGGAACAAACGGATGAGAAGGATGTTTCGGAAAACTAGGAACGCCGTCTCGAGAGGTTTGAGCACGGTCGATAGAAGTAAACTGAATGAAAAACCTCAACAAGACATTGTGGATGACAACAATCAAAAATGTTTACGAATTAAACTCAAGAAAGGTATGAAGTTTCAGGCAAAATTTGCAATCAGAAAGTAAACTGGAAAATTGACACAGGTGCAAAACGAACATTCGTTACATCGGATACCTTCAAAAGCATTCATTATCGTTACAGACCTGGACTTAAACAGACAAGGTGTAAGTTTCAAGCTGCTAACGGAAAAGATGTTTCTTGTGATGGTGAAGCTTTTGTTGTTCTTAACTTCATGGATAAAGAGATATATTTTCCTGTTATTGTCGGTGGTGTTATGAAAAATCTTTTAGGTGAGGATTTTATTGAGCAATTTCAGTGTAATCTTAATTATAAGAACAGAGAGTTTCTAATAAATCTGAATGATAGTGTTTACATGACTTTGGTTAGCGGAGATACAGACAGCAGCAAACTTTCTCAAGTCGTAGCAGCAAAGACATTTAGTGTTCCGGCTGGATGTGAGTTACTAGTGAAATCAAAGATAAAAGGTCCTAGGGAAACCCGAGAGGGTATCTTAGTTCAAGACAATGAATTTATCGAATCTCACAAACTTTTGATTGCTAGAGTGCTTGTTGACTGTGGAAATTCATTTCATGCTAGAGTATTTAATCCTAATGACTCAAGTGTTACAGTAAAAGGAGGAACAGTAATAGCACTTCTTGAACCTATTGAAGCAGATAGGATTTTGGAATGTGATTCAGATGAAAAACAACCAGTGTGTCGTATCACAGAACATGCAATAAATACTTTGCCAGAATATCTAAATAAGACTTTCGAAAATTGAAAGAGTAATCTTAATGTGGATCAGGCTGATCATTTTTGCCGATTGCTGTACAAACATCAGAATGTTTTCGCAAAACCCGGTGAAGTTGGGCACACCAACGTTGGTACACATAAGATCAAATTGGTAGATGACTCACCAATTAAGGATTCGCCTAGAAAGATTCCATTGTTTAAGAGAAAAGCAATTGAGGAAGAAATTAAAGAACTCGAGAAAAATGGATTGATAGAAAAGTCTGATAGTCCGTGGAGTTCTCAGCTTGTGATGGTGCGAAAGAAAGATAACTCTTGGCGTATGTGTGTAGATTACAGGGAGCTTAACAGCAAGACCGTGAAGGATGCCTATCCAATTCCAAGAATCCAAGACAATCTAGATTCATTGGTGGGTTCAAAATGGTTTTCAAGTTTAGATTGCAATATGGCTTACCATCAAATTCCATTAGAAACAGAGGATAAACCTAAGGCAGCATTTGCAACTCCTACTGGTGGACTTTACCAATATGTGACAATGCCGTTCGGGTTGTGCAATGCTCCTGCTTCTTTTCAGCGAATCATAGAAAAAGTATGTGTTGGACTATAGTGGAATATTCTAGTGCTTTATTTGGACGACATTGTGTGTACAGTCGCTCTTTTGAAACGCATCTGAATGATCTTGAGACAGTATTTGAAAGGTTGGAGAGAGCAGGGTTAAAACTCAAAGCAAAGAAGTGCCATTTCTTCTGTAAGGAAGCCAAGTTTCTTGGACATATCGTTTCCGAAGATGGTATCAGGCCTGACACATCGAAGCTGGACGCTGTATGCTCTATACCGAGGCCGAACAATGTGAAGGAGTTAAGGAGTTTTCTTGGATTTACATCATATTTTCGAAGATTTGTTAAAGACTATGCTGACATAGCAAGACCTTTATACAACCTCACGAAAAAGAATGTTGAGTGGTTATGGGATGAACAATGTGAACAGTCTTTTAAATCTTTGAAACAGAAACTGATATCTCCTCCAGTTCTTGCATATCCTGATATTGAAGGCGGGAAATTCATTCTAGATTGCGACGTTAGCAGTTATGGTATTGGCGGAGTGTTATCACAGATCCAGCAGGGGGGAGAAAGAGTGTTAGCATATGGCAATATGGTTTTGAGTAAGCCAGAACAGAACTATTGTGTTACAAGGCGTGAAATGTTATCAGTAGTGTATTTCACTAAATATTTCCAAGAATATATTCTGGGAAGGAAATTTCTTATCCGCACGGACCATTCTTCGCTGAAATGGCTTCAACAGTTTAAGGATCCTGATGGCCAGGTACACCGGTGGTTGGAACAGTTGAGTAAGTTTGACTACGATATAGAACACCGTGCCGGATCGAAGCATACAAATGCTGATTTTCTATCAAGAGTGTGTAGAGGTGATGTGATTGAATGTTGGCAGTGTAAGATGCCATTAGACACTACCAATATTGTTCGACCAGAAATCGAAGATGCATGTGTAATAGACATTAGTGCATTGGTGAATATGGACAAGAATGATCGTGACAATGTCCCAGGAAGGAGAAAACTCAAGCCAGGTAGGAAAGCAAATAAACCTAAGCAAGCAGAGACAAACTTAGAACCAAAGGTGCTCTTTGCAAAGAGGAACTACGAAATGCTCAGCGAAAAGACAGAGATATAAGGTTTGTCATTGATTTGATCCGTTCAGGAGCAAGTAAGCCGTCGTGGTCGGATATATCAAATGAAAGTGCTGGATTCTGGATTGCAAGATGGAATCTATTGTCGATGCAAGCTGGACTATTGTGCATCAAATGGGATATAAGACAGATGAAATCAGGTGGCGAATTTGTATCTGCAAAGAAGTAGCTGAAAAGGTTTTGTGTATTTCATGACACAAGAGTGTCAGGACATTTTGGTATAAAGAAGACTCTGAGTAGAGCAAAATTATGTCCATTTTATTGGATGAACATGCGTCAGGTTGTTGAAGATTACGTGAAATGTTGCAGAATTTGTGGTGAAGCAAATAATCCTGTTCAGGGAAAAAGACACTTGATGCAAAAATATATGGTAGGGGAACGTTTTGAACGACTGGGTGTTGATATCGCTGGTCCATTTCCAGAAACAGATCGTCACAATATCTACGTGTTAGTTGTAATGGACTACTTTTCGAAATTGACGGAGATATTTCCATTGCCGGATATTCAGGCTGAAACTGTAGCTGATTGTATTGTCAGAGGGTGGGTGAAGAGATATGGTTGCCCTCGAGAAATACATTCCGATCAGGGAAGACAATTTGAAAGTTCAGTGTTTCATGAAATGTGTCGTTTGCTAGAGATAAATAAGTGCAGAACAACACCCTTGCATGCACGCTCGGATGGATTGGTAGAACGCATGAACAAAGTGATTCAAAATGTGTTAGCAAAATATGTTGCTGAAAATCAAAAAGATTGGGACTTAGCTGTTGATTACATAATGATGGCTTACAATAGTACTGTACAAGAAAGTACCAAATACAGTCCACACCGAATTGTCTTTGGAAAAGAAATGTCGGTGCCACTACATGTACTTACCGGAAATGACATAGATATCGAAATGGATAAAGTCTCAAAAGACATTCCTTATTTCGTCAAAGAACTTCAAGAGAAACTGTGCGAAACACACAAACTTGTGCGTGAAAATTTATCAAAATCCAGCGACAGACAGAAGAAACATTATGATTGTCGGGTGAAGATTCATCAGTATGATGTCGTTGATCTTGTAATGAGAAATCAAAAGAAAACAGTGCCAGGAGTGAAATCCAAAATAGTCCGCCATTGGATTATAATAGATAAACTATGTGATGTACTTTTCAAAATAAGACACTCAGATTCATCAACTCCTATAATTGTTCATGGCGACAATTTAAAGAAGTTTTATGGAAAATCAAATCTGACTCTTCCTCAGAGAGATGTAGAAATAACAGACATTCGACAGCCAGATGTACAGGATTTCATTTTAAGCAACAAAGAAACAGATATAGCTGAGAGTCAGCAAAATAAAGAAAAACACAGTGCACACGGACTTCACGGATCAAACGGAGAAACGGTCACCTGCAGGCTCCACGTGCAGATCGTGAGTTTCTGCCTAAACAAACAAGTCCCGGCAGAATTTACCCTTCGGATTTTAAGCGGTTAAGACGCAAACCAGGCTATTTAAAAGACTTCATTTCCCAAGTAGAACTTTAGACGAGTTCCAGTTGCCCAGTGCACATGATATCTCTGAACTTGTTGAAGATGACAGTGACAGGAATGCATTCGAAGGAATAAACGAGATTGGTGAAGCGAGTATTCAGGATTGTGGAGACTTAAACGTTGAACGTGAGGCGGAGTATGCAGGAGAAACATAAAGTGTGAACAGTGTTGGGACTTCTTTGCAGGATGAGAAATCTCTGTTTGCAAATGAAGATGGCGCTGTAGCCGTCGGTGATGACAACGATCCATGTGAGCATGCCATTGATGAACAGGAATTCCAAATAACAATGGTGTCATTAATGATGATGCTGTAGTCGCCAGTGATGAAAACGACACATGGCAGTCATGAATAGATGATTAATGAAGTTCTAATGATGGTGTTGAAGACGTTAGCGATCGAGATAGCTGTGATCAGGAGGCATCCGATAACAGTAGACGGGTAGAGTATGTATGTCAGCCATCAACGTGACAGTACAACGGACGACGAAGCTGGTTGATGGCGTTCCAGTTGAAGTGAAAAGAACGGCATCGGTTGGTTACACAGAGAACATCGACATTAATCAAATGACTCCATGGATGCTGTTCCAAACCATTCAGGAGGAATTTAGACATTTTGCTGAGCAGTGCCATGACAACTTGCTCCAGTTTTATAAAATCATGAACTTTTAACCATTCTTAACAGTTTTTTGTTAAAAACGGTACGGCTGTTATTTTGATATTTGCATTGAATTCTCTTTTTAAATTTGTTGTTATATGTTTTTCAAAATACTCATTTGTTAATTGCTTGATATTAAGCTTAGTATCGAACAGTGGAAGTTCGATTCCCAAGGAGGGAGTAATGTGATGATTTTGGGTTTAATGGATAATTTGGAATGAGCGGAGTGTATAGATCATATGGAATATGGACTATTCGGACTATAATAGAGTATATAAGCGTGCTCCAGAGGGGGTTGAGGCAGTTTCAGATTTTCTTAGCCAGTCAGTACGTCGGTGTTAGTGTATATGGAATTGAGTGTATATGTGTGGGAATAATACAGTTGAACTTAAAACAGTTGAGTTAGTGTTCTCTTCTATCCCGAGAGTTGCAAAGCGTTACATATATATATAACCTACTAAAGCTTTGTAATTCTAAGTAAAATTATAAATAAGTATAAAAAAATGTGTATCTTTCAGTGCATGCGTCAAAACATCCAATTTATTATATTTATATCTGTGATGTATGACGATGAGCTTATGTATGCTTAAGTCCAAATAAAATTTTCTGTTCTGTTCTGCTAATGTGGAGAGAACGTTTAAAGGGTGACAACGGACGTGATCTCACAGATCGGTATGTATTGTGTTCGGACGGTTACTTTAAAAATGCGCGTAAATTGTATTATTTGAATGTACTTTTTATATTTGAAGACAGTCGGTTATTTGTTGTTCAAACTGATTTGTTTTTGTAAAAAACACCATGCACAAGCTATATCAAGTTCTAATATTTTTTTACCTTTGATAAGCTGAGACGAGTGATAATGAAAATTTTAACTGATATAAAACCTGATCATCCTGCAAGCTACAGGTTGTTCTGAAATTATACTGGTGGCTTAGGTCCTTTCTTTAATCACTTAAACATATTCATTTGATGAATAACACGATGATATTGAGTGTTGAAATTATGAATATTGTAATATGATTATTATTGATTTTATTCATTTTTTTCTCATTTCAGGGAGTGTCTACAAAATCAGCAGTCAGCCTCCAACCTTGAGCCTCAGGGAAACAGTAACCCTTTGGGTTTAGCACTTCATGAAATGGAGATGTTGGGTTGATTCTTGTCCATGGAGAGCATTGGAGAAGTGACCAGGTAAGAAGTCCACTCTTAACTACTACTGCTGTTTAATTTCTACTTTCAACGAGTACTACTACTACTAGTGCAACAACTATTTATTATCAATATCTTCCTCAATTACTACGACGACCACTGTTACATATCATTATTAGCCCATCTGATTTAAAAAAATATATAAAAAAAATGATAAGCTATTGTCTTTAATAATGCGTCTTTGGCGTCGGCGTTCACCATCACCATTTGACTCTTGGCTGCAAGAACCATAACACTAGCTCTCTTTTTTTTTGCGCAAGAATTATGTCCCTCTTACACTTCTTGGTTAAAGTGTATGTTAAGGTCAACCTTTTCACATGAAGTGTCAAAGCTGTTGCTTTGAAACTTGGGACAATTATTCACCACCATAAGTTGCCTTAATGCTGTTTCATGTCATTATATTTTCTTCTCCTACATTCAACTCCTACTACTATTACTATTTATTATCATCGTTTTCCTTTTTTCTTTTTACTCTGTCACATAGCATCGTTTTAATTATTTTACTTTCAACTACTACTACTACTATATTCACTATTATTATATTCTATTCATTACTAGCATCTTCCTCAACTCATCTAATAATGTTACATATCATCATTTTATTTTTTTTCCCAATACATATCATCGTTTTATACTTCTTTTACTTTCTACTAAGATCTCCACTACTACTACTTCTACCATCACTACAAACTATACAAGGTAGTGACTTGAAACTTTAAATATACATATAGATTGTGACTAGAAGAAGTGCAGCGAACAATAACCTTAAGTCTACCTGGTCCCTTTTTCCAATTATCTCCCTTTACTTTTTAAATGAGTTTTAGTCTAGAGCATTTCTTAAAAACTATACAAGGTTCTGCCTTCGAACTTAAAAAAATAAATTCTGGTGACAAGGAGACGTGTAATGACCAAGAACCATAACTCTAACTGGTCCAAGTTTGTATAATTCTCCTTTATTTTATTATGATTTTTGTCTGAAGCATTATTAAAAAATGTACAAGGTGTTGACTTGAAACTTTAAAATATACATAAATTAAGATAGTGACCAAGAGAAGAGAAGTTATCATGAACCATAACTCTACCTTGTCCCGTTTTTGGCATTTACATTACTATATAGGGAAAAGAAATGTAGGGCAAACTTCGTGATTTTTGAGAATACTATGATAATGTTTAAATTATAAAGATGAATCCATCTTACATATGAACATGCAGATCATAATAAGGATTCAATACAATCAAGACACTGGAATAGTCGAGCGTGCTGTCCTCTGACAGCTCTTGTTTACAATCACAGAATGTTGCAATAAGGGACCATGCATCTGTAGATGGGTATTGAGATACGTAATAGATACAGATAGTTAAAAATCAAATTCTCAGTCAATGACCATTTGTGAGCGAGCTGTTTAAAGATCATCACAGCTATTAAATTTTACATCTATTCACAGTGCGTCGGGGAGCATGTGAGATGGTTCAACTACCGAAATGGCATTGATAGCGTGAACATCAGCTTGATTGGTGTTTAGATGGTACCATGCACTACTACTAGAATGGTACAGATGAAAATGTGGCCTGTTCCAATATGCCCCGTGGAAGTTTGTAAGTACATGTATTTATCAGTATGGTTGGTAAACCCATAGAATATTTGAAACATTTCAAGTTTTTTTGTTGTTTTTTTTTTACGAGTAGAGGAAGTAGATGTAAAAAAAAATATTGCAAATTTAATTGTAACCCGGGGTTGTCAAAGATGAACAATGGGTGTCGATGATATGAATTCTTTAATAGTCGTGGAATCAGACGATGCACAGAAGTAAATGAGAAAGAAGTAGCCAGATCGTGTCTGAAGATTTACACTTCTAACATCAATATATATATGGTAACAATATATATATATAGAAAGAGACGGCAAACGTAATGGAAATATGCAGTCTCGCGACTGTCCTTCTCGATCCAAGACAAAATACAAACTGACGAGGGAAAGAAAGAGTTTTCAGGGTTGTGACGTGAGATTTTGGCGGTTTATGCAAGCTGAAAGGTTAAGTGCATGCATTCGAAGTGACCATTCATCAATATTCACTCACTCATACATGACACCCAACAGTATTGAGTTAGGCGGATAATAAGAACACGATGACGTCACACAACTACTGGACAGAGATACAACTACCGTATATATACACATAAAAACGCGGTATCGCAGGCAAGCATGGCGGTACTCTAAACTTATTATTTATAATATATAGACAAAATATAGCATGGGTTACACATTTCCTCCCTCTGGGAAATGGCTCCTGACATTTCAAATATCTGTAAAGAAAATGATGGTTATTATGGATGTGAATATACCTGAAATTATTCTAAAAAAAAATACATAAACTAACACATAAATATTCTGAAATGGAAACAAATGTTATAATTGTTCATGGCATTTTCATAGTATATATCTACCCTGTACTAGCATATGCTAATATAACAACAAAATGGAAGTTTTTAAAATTCACTTAAAGGTACGATTCCTAATCATCTGAAAGGTATTAAAGGTATTAGTCTGATATACTTAACTACAGCTACATTGAAGGATTTCACTGAAATGGAAAACATTAAAAGCTATACTTAAGGTATCACCTCACTTAAGGTATTACCACATCTTAAAATACACAAATGTAAAATAAATCATGAATTTCTATAAAGAATCCAAGATCTAGGCGAACATATGCAATCTTTTTTTTTCAGGCTTTTAAGCTGAAATAACATTGACATAACTATTCATGTGAATATTTCTTGTTGAAAGAAATTACATACAAATGTCAATGGAAAGTTCATCCTATTACCAAAAGAAACTTCTTTTGATAATACAAATTAAAATACATTATAAAAATAATTATGTGAAGTCAGACTGTCTTGACTTAGATAAAATATTCAATATGTTCATCTGTGGCAGGCATCAAAGTGATGGGAGCTACCCACTCTCCATATCTATTTGGTGGCCTCGATTGTCGAGTCGAGCGACGTGGTGGGGGTTGTAAAGAAATATCTCGCTCGGCTGCAGTTTGATCTAAAAGCTGTTCGCTTTCTTGTGAAGAATGCGAAGTTAACTGGTGAATTAAAGGCTCAGATTCTGAGTGGTTGACAGTTTGTTGCTGTGAAGCAACAGGTGTCGTGCCACTAGACTGAAAAGGATGAGATGTGTCCAAAGTCTGTGCCAAAGGTACGGAAGAGGGAGACGAAAGAGAGAGAGAAGTTCTTGGGGCTGGAACTGGAATAGTCATCGGTATTAAACCTGGTTGATTAGGTTGCCTCAAAGCTGGAGGTCTGTATGGCCTAATCCTATCACAGTCAGAATCACTGTCAGTGTCAGAGCTTGACTGAGATAGGATGGCAGATGGAGGAAAAGTCCTGGTCCTGGTTGGTACTTTAACAGGATCTTTGCAGATCTGTTTGCCAGGAGAAACCGGAAGTGTCTCCACCGGAATGGTGTTAAAGGGTAGGAGCATATTCCTATGTAAAATTTTTACAGGCCCTTTACCATTATCAGGTTTGACATGAAAGACTGGCATATCAAGGTTCGGCTGCGCTGTCACAATATATGGGTCGCGATCCCACCTGTCGGATAGTTTATGGGTACCTTTGATACCAACCTTTTTGAGGAGAACTCTATCCCCAACTTGGATTGTTGTCTCCACAACTCTCCGGTTGTAAGACTCCTTGTTCTTAGCTGCCTGCTTGGTAGCTTCTGTAGCTGCCGCTTTATAAGCGAATTCCATCCGTTTACGGAGTTTGGCAGCATAAGAACAAGGAGTATTTCCACTGAGACTCTGAGGGTCAGTGCCGAGGTAGGCATCCACAGACAACCTGGGATGCCACCCAAACATTAAATAATGGGGTGAGAACCCTGTTGATTCACTTTTTGTTGCATTGCATGCCTGCACAATAGGAGCCACGTATGACTTCCAGTCACTCTTTTGGACATCCTCTAACGTACCAAACATACGCAACAAAGTGCCGTTAAATCGTTCCTCTGATCCATTTCCCATGGGGTGGTAAGGAGTCGTGCGAGTTTTACGTATTCCTGTCAGCTTGCACAGTTCCTGAATGGTGCTACTTAAAAAGTTGCGACCCTGATCACTGTGAAGCTGCTCAGGAAACCCATACAACCGGAAAAAGTTATCATATAAAGCTTTCGCAGTAGTGCGAGCAGTCTGGTTACAACAAGGAACAGCTTGTGCATAACGAGTAAAATGGTCAACGATAACCAAAATATTTTCAACTCCACCTTTAGAAGGCTCTTACTTTAAAAAGTCAACACAAACCAACTCCATGGGTCTGGATGTTAAAATTGGAACCAGTTCAGTGAAAGGCTTGGCTGGGGTTTTACGCCTGATACAGGCACTACAATTATCAATGTGCTGACAAACATCACTTTCAAGCCCAGGCCAACAAAAACGTTGGCGAGCCAACCACAGAGATTTCTCTTTTCCCTGGTGTCCAGCGTCATTATGTATTCCCTTTAATGAAAGGGTTCTATGTGACTCTGGTAACACCAGTTGTCGAATAGGCTGGCCATCCAAGGAAGCGGTTCTGTACAGAATTCCCTCCTCTAAATGAAGTTTATTCCACTCCCGGAGGAAACGCTGTACATCAGCAGACTGCTGCTCTCTCCCTTGGCAGAAAACAGCTTCCGAGGAGATCAATAATTCGCGAAATGGTTGGGTCCTTAGACTGTTCGGGATGCCAATTAATCTTGTTGATGTGAGTAGAATCTAAAGTCTCCTCATTGGCCAGATGAGGAAAACCAGAATCTGTTATGCAATCAGCAAGAGGAGCAGCAACTAAAGCGGCAGTGACAACAGCCTTGAGTTCCTCATCAAAAATGTAGCGCCTTGACAGACCGTCAGCATCAGCATTCTGGGAGCCTTTGCGATATACCACGCTGAAGTTGTAATTAGCAAGTTCGGCTAACCAACGGTGGCCTGTCGCATCAAGCTTTGCTGATGTTTTGATATATGTTAAGGGGTTGTTATCTGTAACCACCTTGAAGTCATTACCATACAAGTAATCATGAAATTTGTCTGTGACGCTCCACTTAAGGGATAAGAATTCCAACTTGTGTGAAGGGTAATTCCGTCATTAGGTCTCAGGCTACGAGAAGCATAGGCAATAACTCGCTCAGACCTTCTTGGACTTGGTAAAGAACAGCACCAAGACCAAGGGAAGATGCTTCAGTATGTAAAATGAACGGCAAAGAATAGTCTGCATAAGCCAAAACTGGTGGGCTTTGCAACTTTTCTTTCAAAACTTCGAAAGAACTTTGCGGTTCAGGACCCATGACCACTGAACTGGGTTTTTAACCTTTTTCTTAGAACTTGATTTCTTGGATATACAATTGCTACCATGACCTTGAAGCAAAAGTTGTAATGGCTGGGCAATCTGGGCATAGTTCTTAATAAACTTTCTATAATACCCTGTAAAACCAAGAAATGAACGAAGTGTATTAAACATTGGTAGGGACAGGCCAAGACTGAACAGCTGAGAGTTTATTAGGATCTGTAGATATGCTATTTTCTGAAAACAACATGGCCAAGAAAGACTACAGAGCTTTTGAAAAACTTGCACTTAGAAGGTTTCAACCTTAAATTGTGCTGATCCAGTCTCTGAAAAACAGATTCAATGCGTTCAAGATGTTGATCGAAAGTGGACGAAAAATATTAATATGTCGTCGAGAAAAATCAAACACACTCGAAGATGCATGTCACCCATACATTTTTCCATAAGGCGCTGAAATGTAGCTGAAGCATTAGTTAGCCCAAAGCCCATTCTATTCCATTCGTAAAAACCAAGTGCCCCAACACTAAAAGCTGTCTTGGCTTTGTCCTCCTCCTCCATCTCGACCTGCCAATATGCAGAATGTAAATCGAGTTTGGAGAAGTACTTCGTGTCTGAAGATTTACACTTTTAACATCAATATATATATGGTAACAATATATATATATATAGAAAGAGACGGCAAATGTAATGGAAATATGGAAGCAGTCTCGCGACTGTCCTTCTCGATCCAAGACAAAATACAAACTGGACGAGGGAAAGAAAGAGTTCAGGGTTGTGACGTGAGATTTTGGCGGTTTATGCAAGTTGAAAGGTTAAGTGCATGCATTCGAAATGACCATTCATCAATATTCACTCACTCATACATGACACTGAGCAGTTGTAAACATTACTGAGTTAGGCGGATAATAAGAACACGATGACGTCACACAACTACTGGATAGATACAACTACCGTATATATACACATAAAAACGCGGTATCGCAGGCAAGCATGGCAGTACTCTAAACTTTTTTTTTTTTTTTTTTTTTTTTTTTAACCTTTATTATCCCCGTCTTCTGATGGAAGTAGGTCGGGGAACCATCCTAC
>CM037778.1:74450133-74500133 GCA_021229015.1 Solen grandis
AAGCGGTGAATCTGTGGAACAACAACGACCGCTTTACAGAAGTGGTCGCTAAACGTAGGTTAAATATATTAACAAAATGCTTAATTGGTGAAATTAAAACTGACCGTCAATTGCTTAATAAATTGTTCAAACTATTTATTTGAAAAACCTCTTGTCCAAAAGGACTGGCTGGATTTCAAAGCTATTTTGCAGACATGTTCCTATGGCTACTCCCTACCAAGATTGTTCAAATTATTTTGATGCGTTGAAAAACATATCCACCAGGGGGAAGGGCCCGTTTTCCTTATATGCATATAGTTCAAATTTTCAAATTCTTCTTGTCTAAAAGTACTGGCTGGTTTTCAATGTTTTTTTTTTTTTTTTTTTTTTTGGGGGGGGGGGGGGGGGGGCACAAGGGTCACTCTTTACCATGATTATTCAAATTATTTGGATTGGTCAAAAAACATGACCGCCAGGGGGCTAAGCCCATTTCCCTTATATGTATATAGTACAAATTTGAAAAATTCTTCTTATTGGATTTGCTGTTTCTTTTCCTCCCATTAATACCTAGTTCTCAGGTGAGCGATCCCAGGGCCATCATTGTCCATCTTGTTAAATATCACAAGCACGTGAAAGTGATACAGAACATGTGCCATTTTCATTTTCGTTAAAATAAGCGCGTTTGTTTAAATTTCAGTGAATGCCTCATATGGGAATCTAAATTTTAAGTTTTATATATCTTTTTATCTGGAAAATCAGATTTGTTGAAGTAATAATATATGTAAATAGCATTTGTGACAAAACATGATTGTTAGTGTGAAATGTGTTCAAAATTAAATACATAATGAAATATTTTTGAAGATCCATTCGTAGTCTATCTCCTCTCCTCTCCCGCGGGCGTGTGTGTGTGTTTTTACAGCTAAATCCCTTTTTACGTTGACCGACCTGTACACACATATGCAACAAAACAAACACAAAACACCCATTAACCATTTACTTAAGTCACTTTCTAAAATCACAAAGCCATTAAGTTGTAAACATTTTGAACACTTAAAACCTATGAACTTAAAAGAGAAAGCACTGACTTTTTTATTGCATGTAGCAATAAAAGTTGTTGTTCGACAGAATACCATAAAATTGCTGTTCCGGAGAATTTGACCATACAAGTATAAAGGGCATGATTACCGTGTTATGGAACTGTAAAAATTGATCTCGACATACAGATCGACAGTGGCCGGGTTCAGGGAGTTACGGTGCTGGGAAATATAAGTCATCAAGTTCGCCTTGCTCCGGAACTCTTCCCGAGGGTTCTTCGTCAGCTCTCCTATTGGAGATAAAAATGATCATTTCATATTTATTGTTTAATTATCAATACTACGAATAATCATCTTTGTTTCTTAAATGTTTAAGTTAAAATAAGAAACATCATGTGAAAGACAAATATGTCATTGATATACATGGTATTGCCATACATCAGTCATCTTTGCCCCTTGCTTGTTGCTCAGCATATGTAAATACATGTTAGGTCCAGGAATGGTTAACCCTTTCCCTCATATAGACTCATTTTGACGCACCCAATAGGTACCACATAAAGCCTGATCTGCAGAAAGCCAAACTCAAACCTTACCAAATTTAATTGTAAAATCCTCATTACCAGACCACTGAGGAGCAGCGAACAGCATAAAACCTGATCAGCCTGCGAGTTACTTGCAGGCTGATCTGGTTTTATGCTGTTCGCATAGGTCTTTTCATGGTATCCTCTATGAGGGAAAGGGTTAACTTAATATCAGGAAAATGTGACTGGGTGTGGTAGCATGTCACATGTCTACGGCGTGATACTGCAGTGTGTCAGCACTATATTTGTCTGTAGACATAGAGTTCAAATGACTGAAATACAGTCAATGGGACATTAAACCCAACAAACAAACACACATTAATTTTCGTAATTTATATGCTGGTTCCTTTTAAAAGTAGGGTTTGTCCCGTTTATTTTTAGCCGGTGTAACCTGTTCACTTGTTACTTAATCACCAACTGATTTGTTAAGTCTTAGCCTCAGTATAATAACCAAATACCTTGGAAGGGACTAAAAGTTTGAATTTAACTTCCTCATATCAAAACATAGTTCAAGAGAAAAAAAACAGTCAGTTTCTGATTGTTTGTATATTACTACTCTTAATCCATGTTCACTTTGGGAAACCTGCATATGAAATGTGAATAAATAAACGGATTATCTCAACTGTCTGTCAAATTGAACATGTCCGAAATGTTACGAGAAACTGCTATAATGAAATTACAAATCCCAATGAATATGTGGCTCGAGGCTGTGACGGCAGAGAAATAAAACTAGAGCGAAGGCTTAAAAGCAGATTGCTTTTCAATTTATTCCTTTTCTTTAGGAGTGACTTTGAGCAGGGTTAGGTCTAGACAGTGCGGATGCAATGCGTTAAAGGAAACAGGGGTGGCTCATTAAAAAAAGGCAGTGTTTTCTTTCCTAGGCAACATTTGTGGCTCCTAATGAAACAGGCGTGGATCTTTTTTCATGAAATGATAAAAGTATAGGTGGCATTCGCCTAACATTTAACTGTATGATGTTTTAAAGCGTTGTTGAGAATAATTATCTTTACACGCCGAGCGCCAAGAAAGGGGACTATGTTTTCTATTGTAACCGACTGCGAAAATGGCAATAGCGGATAATACCGTATATCCATATTCAATGCCCTCTAGCGGGCAATATATAAATGCACCTGTTTGCATAGGTTGGAAAAATTATCAAAGAAAATAGAATAAATGACACTTAATTTGTAATTGTTCACACACTTTTGGCAATGAAAGTATGTCGTTCAGCCTACAGCTACAAGATCCATTTGAAGAGGGAAATCAATAAAACGGTTCCAAAATAAAGCCATACTTTCTCCTTTACTGTTCCAGTTTATGCATAACGCAACATTAGGACTTTCAGTCCTTTGATTTACAACTATTATATGTCGCGATTGGGGATCGAAACCCCATTTGAAGTCGATATAACTGGAACTGGTAGTACATGCTTGGCGATCAGCATTCATACAGGGTAGTTCCAGGACTGGTTGGCCCATTGTCAGGATAATGTGACTAGACATGTGGTGTATACTGCTACTTGACTACGGCGTTATACTGCAGTCTGACAGCGCTGTCATAATATCCGTCTGAAGTGGGACGTGAAACCCACCAAACAAACAAACAATATTTTAATCGCATCATTTTCGTTTTGATATGCATTTTATGCATTATATAAGATGCCTAGGCTACAGGATGATAAAATTTTATCTCACGAACATTAATGATTTCACAGTACCGACAACAATGCGTCTCCTCTGGATACAGTCGACCTCAGTATCACTGCTCTACCGACTGCCGATAAACAATCATTCACGCAATAGAGCAGTGACCCAGCCTTCGCATACACTGACTGTGTTCCTTTAAATACGTAACATACTCATTCATCGTTAGGTCTTCTTTCCAGGCCAGACGCACCTTCGGGCCTACGTACGTGCGTAAACTCTATTATATGTGGTTCCAAAAAGGAAAAGGAAGTAATGCAAACAATCCATTTGACATGATCCTTGGATGGTTCGGGGTGAATTAACATGACGCCAAAACGCCCCGAAACGAATATGCATATCTGTTTAACCAGTAAAAAGCTATACAAACCTCCGACAAAAAATGCACGTGAATCTTGCTTTCAATAGTAACCTTAAGTCAACAACCTCCAACAAATATTTAGGTGGATATACCTGTTTTGGCCTCAGGTTAATTGTGGCATCAGAAGTCAACAAAATGTCAAAGAAAAAAACATCGCGGATACTGCGAATAAAGATTGAAAGTCTACCAAATGATAATTCATTTCGTTTACACCGGTTCGTTGATGATACAGGCGTCAAGTTTTGCTAAATGTAATGATTTTGTGGGGTTACATTTCGTTGACAAAAAATTCCACGAAATCAACGAAAATGTGCTCCCCCACCCTATGCACAACCGGTATTGAACTGTAAACAAAAAGAACGAAAATACAAAGAAAGAAAGAAAATTCTATCTATTTCGTGCCCTTTCTAGAATTTTCCGGTTTTATCTTTCTTATTTTGGGTAAAAGTATCATCTCTCTCTTTCTCTCTCTCTCTCCCCCCCCTCTCTCTCTGGAGATAACAATATAACTTGCCTGTTTATGATTTTTCCCGGTGTCTTAATGTTTTTCCGACAAAGGCATGGGATGATCAAGCAAACAATACTTTCTGAAAGTTTTTTTCAATGCCTTGTTGATTGTTTGAGATTAACTTTTTTTTTTCAAACACCTTCTCAGCAGTTCTTGGGCTGGACAATTTTTCACGCTTGTTAAGGTCATGAAAGATTCTTGTCTCAAAAGGGATTCGAATCCATAATACTGAGATAAAAAAAACATCTACGCTACCACCGCATCACGGCGACCTCGAGTCAGGTTGAAACTCTTATTTAGGTATGATCATTAAATTTCATAATATTGGAACAGGACTTATTTCCCCAATCGTATATCATCCGTTTCTATGGCATTTTGTAATAATAGACAATTATCTCATTTTCCGTAAAAGCAGACGACAATTAAAATTCATATTTGCTAATCGATGCAAACTGAGCAACAACGCTCTGTAATATTGGACAAATGCTTGACTTGCTCCTGTTGTTATTCTGACCACATATTCCCCCGACGCACCATAAGTAAGCTCGAGAACTTCCTCCTCCTGATTAGACCGGGACTCGAACTCACATCTTTGAAGAGCTGATTGTTTGTTTCTTGTGTTTAACGTACTGTCAATAGTATTTCGATCCTTTGGAGACTACCGTATGCCTATTTGAGAAAGATATAGTGCTGCCACCCTGCTGTATCACGCCGTAGACATGTGGCATGATACAACACCCAGTCACATTATTTAGACACCGAGCAAATCAGTCTTGGTACTACCCTTATATGCTGAGCGCCAAGCACCAGTGCTATTTTCAACGGTATTTTTTTTTCCATTTATTTATTATTTCCAATCAGTTACATACACATATTTCAATTATATCATGAATCTATTACAAAGTAAACATACACAAGTTCAGTATATATGTAATGCAATTTCATGGAAAAATTTAGAGAGAAAGAAAATAGAATTATATTATAGAGAATAGGAAAGATTTTTCAATAATAGAAAGCCAAAAAAAAAAAAAAAAATGAAATCAAAGAAGGAAAAAAAAAATGAAAATGAAAGAAAAAAAAAACGGTATTGGTATTCCGCGACCGGTGGTCGAACCCACTACCTCCCAATTCTGGATGGGACGCTCTAACCACGCGGTCACTTTTACAAGTGATAGTCAGCGACTGTTTTCACCGACATACTGCAATCCAGCTGGAAAGCTTTCTCTCATGAACAATCCGAATGACAAGATCGATTTGAACCCACAGCGGTGACCATACGTTCGGCCTCGGAGGTCACACATATGTGCCCCTTAAGCGGTTTTAGGTAAGAAAGACTGCTGGACAAGTTATGTACCACTGCTATGACACCTGAATGAAATGGGCCCATTTTTTTACGACACTATCGTTTGTATCGTGAGAAATAGCTGAAAATGATATTTCGGGTGCAGTTTTTCTTCTGTTTATGCCCTCTTATTTGCAAGAAAAATATCTAGTTAAGCAACCGCGACCTATAGAATCGGCGAAATTGTTTGTCCTTCCTGTAAATAAATACATTAATTAATGCTGACATTTTATTAAATTGTGCTCAAGTAGGCACAGCTAACTTCCTCTACAGATCTTGAAGATAGCAGAACCCGACCGCGCATGCCTTCAATTCCTGTCGAAATGTCGTCTGCACTAAGAGCGAGCTTTATTGTGGGAAATAGACAGAGCCGGAGCTCGTTTGGCGGCCGATTTCACAGTAAAGCTGTTATTAATCTAGGTATTGTTTTCGTCTTTGTATATTCTCCGCTTTACCCGGCCAAGTAATGGTGGCTGCTATTGACATTTTGCTGATGATGCGGCCTCGTGTCTTTTCACGCTTTGTTTTTTTTTTTAAATTTGCACAAGATGTGGTACTAGAAAGTAGTTCAACGATTTGTAATCACTTCTATTTCTTCTCTTTTTTCTTCGTGCTGTCATTCGGTTTTTTATTTATTCATTTTAATATGAATTTTTCTTGTCAGATGCTCATATTGGGCAATGAGATTATTTAAATACACAACTTTACAGTGGAATCAATTTAACAAAGAGAAAAAAGGAGACAAATTTGAACATAAATTTAAGTTTATACTACCTGGCCACACAGACAGTCGTTGCAGGGCATCATCCGTTGCTATGTACTCTGCCAGTAGGAAGGTCTTGGTTCCCGGACCAAGATCACTCAGATATAGCACGCTCATGTCTCTCTCACGCTGAAGCCGATGTATCAGCCGACCCAACATCACCACAATACTCATCGACCGCTTCGCCTGTATGAGAACACGGATGATGACGTTATTATCTTTATTAATAGGTTACTTATTATGCGTCGAATGGAAAACTTAGTAATCTCGTTCGATTGTTCGTTCCTGGCTTAGACCAGTACGAAGTGCCTGGGAATGCCAGGAAAAGTCTCAGCCCCACCCTACAAAAAGCGGGGTTCGAACCCGCAACTCCTTGGACCCGCTGTCACGTGCGTCACTACTAGACTGCGACGCCCTTCACAGTACTTATTATTAGGCAGTCATTTGGGTTGAGGTTATTGTCCATTGAACCTGTTTAACGACCAAGGGTAATGTCCAATCTACAGACTGGTCAGACTGATAAAAAATAGTTTACAAACAAAAAATAAACAAATAACATTAACGCTTAATCGTATCAGCCATATCCGTATCGTTGAACTTTTTTTTTGTTGTTGTTATTTACTTATTTCTTTAAATCCTTTTGTTAACATTTTATTTATTGGTGAAACGACCTCTCAAAACTTATATAAAACCACCTGGAAGGGTAAAAAAAAGAGGGATTCAAACCAGAAACCTTCTGATCCGTCTGTCATAAACGTTACTACTCGACCACGACAACGTTTGCTATTCAGTTGGAACAACTCGGTCATCTACGCTACACTAAGATATATTGTTATATAAAAAGGAGATGACCGAGGCGACCTAAATTCTTGAAATTCTTGTTTATATACAGAGCTACAGATAACCTTTTTCATTAAATTGGTATTTACCCTATGACCTTTATATGAATTGGGTATATGTGCAATTCAATTGTTATGTGAATTGGGTATTCTGTATATTTTGTATACAACTGCCAACATTTTGAGTTTTCAGGAGTTTATTTGCTTTTTGTTACCCCATGATTCTACAAGTGATTACTTTTTAGCCAAAATTAATTGGGTAAATGCCCTGCTTATCTGTCACTCTTTATATAGATATCAGTGCCGACATCAATATCAGAGTAAGGGACGTACCGTTTCTATATCAGTTTTACTCTTGACACTGTCGGAGAGCGAATACATGGTGAAGCCCCACACCCCCAGGATCGGGATGACGGTGAGACAGAGGATCTTGATTAGCTGGAATCGCTTACCCCTGTCCGTCAGTGGATTCACACGACAAAGCGGCCCTGGAGGATGCATAAATAAATTAGGATAACGGACTGAATTGTGCCCTGGAAGATGCATAATCAAAGCAAATGGTAAATGTACTGTAAAATATCCGTTAAGACAAATGTGCCCTGAAAATTGCATACATATATTAAAATATTGGAGTAAGATAAGATGATGATGTCTTGGAAAGTGCATAAACCACGAGAAGGAGTGAAAGGTGCACTCAAAGTTGTCTTAAAAGGAGACAAATATGTCATTAGAATAAAGTTAGGCCTAATTGTAGATTAAATGACAATTTTGAAGTGCAAAGTTATCTTTAAAGGTACTCATGAGAAGTAGTAAACACACTCTCTACATTTTCATAATCATGCATCTAAAAGACGGCTCAAAATTGCCATGATCAAAATAAAATATCTTCGGAATGATGAAATTGATGCCTATAAATACGTTTTCTTTTATTTTTTCATAGTCTCGATATAACATTTTATATTTCTTAGCATTTTTGTTCCTTATAAGACCACAGAATTACCAACAAAATATTCCGCAGAATAAAATGTCCTGCTAATTCTAGTCTTCTGGTCAAATTGTGTGATGGATCCAAATTTGAATAATAATAAATAAATTTAAAAAAAAATATCAACATCTATATCAGGAAGATTATTCAAAAGTTTGTCAAAACATCAATTGACATTTTCTACATGGCTCATAGTATTTTATTCTCAAAATAAATTCCCCTTATCACATGTATTATCATTATTATTATTATTATTATTATTTATAACTATCAAAAACTATATTGTACATTTAATCACGATCCGGATATCATTCCTAAACCGAGATGATATATGCATATTCTTTTTCGCGCTACTAGCAACCATATTTTTTCGATGGTCCGAGTATTTCATACCTGAAAAATCGCAAGTTTACAACATATGGTGACAAGTCAACATCTGAATCCCTATCCACATACACATTTGGATGAATATTGGTTTGATTTTTTTTGTTGTTCTAGCTAACTAAAGCTCGAAAAAAAGTTCCTTTTCTGGTCTCCAGCAGATAAAAAGGAGGGTCGGTAGGTCGGGATTTTATTTATTTATTTATTTTTTTACATGAAACGAAAGGTAAAATAGGGGATGGATCTTAAAGGCGGAAAGGTAAAAAAAACTTTAGGGTCGGTCGTTTAAAAAAAGAGGGTCGTTCAGGAGACAAGAAACGGAACCTTTTTTTTTTTGGCCTACACTGGTGCCATCAATATTTTAGATATAATAAACATGACGGAAACAGTCAGGGATTGGAAATTTTCTGTAAAATTTGCTGCGCTGAGATACTTAGAAATACTTATTTATTTTTTTTTACATCAGTGAACTTTAATTTTGAAGAAAATATTTCTCTAATATTGACATTTACGCTGACAACCTGTGTGGTTTATTCCACTTTCGGTGTATTTTCGACAAAAGATACGTGGGAGTAAGGTTTAAGGATTCATTAAATTCAATAAAACTCTTAACTTTCTCTCATTCCTTACCGTTCCTGCCAGTAATGGTTTGTATAAAAGTAAGGCAAAACTTTCTGACGTCTTAAACAAAGACTAGAACACTATAAACCTGTCACTAAACACTCGAAGGGCCAAATTTAAGGAACATCCGAATATAGCTGCATCCGTATTTTTGCAAACACGTCAAATAAACATTCGACGAAAGAGGAATACCTTAAGCTACATTTATGGACATTTTCCACTCGCCTTCATATAAAATACGATATTTCCTACATGGTAATAAATCAACGGCAATAATTAAAGTCATGTTTTCGAAGCGTTCATGTAAAATGTGTGCTATATATATATATTCCCGGACCTCTTGTATCAGGTAGAGGGGAGCAATATTCTACTGACATTAAACCATGAATAATAGATACAGTATCTTGTTTGTCTGTTTGTTTAATTGTTGGGTTTAACATCCCACCGACAGTATTTCAGTCATTTGGAGACGATGTCTACTTAAGACAGACATAGTACCGCCACACTGCAGTATAATGCCTTATACCACACCAAGTCACATTAATATCATTACACTGGGCCAACCAGTCCTGGAACTACTTTTATATGCTGAGCACCAAGCAAGGGAGCTTTACCAGTACCATTTTTTTACGGTATGTCGCGGCCGGGGATCGAACCCACAACCTCCCGCTCCCCGGGCGGACGCTCTAACCACTAGGCCACCGGGACCAGTGGATACAATGATTCAGTTCTAGGATTTATTGAATTACTAAATTATCCTTAGAAAGTTGTTTGTTTGAAATTACCGGGCCGGCAAGGTTGCTGATACCGTTTTAAATTGATGAACAGTGTTGTGCCTTTCTCTGTGCCTTTTTTTTTTTTTTTTTTTTTTTACAAGAAGCAATTTTATAAGGGAAGAAAAAACAACAACATATACGTTTATATATAGAGAGAACGTCTCTCGTCTGTTCCTGTCTATGATAATAATTATAACAGATGTCATTATGTTTTCCGATATCTAAAATTTAGTTTAAGTTTTATATGCGGAGTATTATATTGTACTTACACAAAATCAAAAATTCATGTACTTGCTGTTTTCGTTCTTACACTTTTCTGCTAACAAGCATAACAACATTGGAAACAGGTTGTTAAACTGACTGCGCCACATTATTATTTAAACCTTTTGTATTACCGGTAAAAATATTCTCCGATATTACATGTATGTTGGAATCACCTTCACCAGTCAGTACGAAAACCAGTAGGTGCGAACGGCATTTATTTTCCATGCTGGTTCTCAGTGTATTACAGCATTAAGTGAAGAAGCATGGACAAGAAGGGGGCAAAAAAAGTCCTTCGGCTCGAGTTTTATTGCATCATTACGTACATGGATGTACTATGTACATCGTAATGCACTGTAATCAAGAGAGGGGTAAATACTCGACAAAGTTAAAGATTACAATAAAACTTTCAATTAAATTGCCTTATTTCTACTGCATTGATTTGCAATAGTAATAAATTAAATTGTCACTTACATTTTTTTACCTAAATGTTAATCGTATTCCTAATCGTATTTACAAATAACCTGTCTACTTCCTGTTCTATTTATAGATGTGCTTATAATAATCACGTGACTATACTTACCGCATCCGATATCCTCGAAAATGTTCGTCTGGATCATATCAATAATGGCGGCATTGTTGACAGGCTCGGCGCCCTTCCGGAGGTTCTCTACCCTGGAATATAGCACAAATATATGCGTGAGTCATATAATAAGAATGGCCATGGATATCCCAGAATCTAATCTAATCAAAATCACACAATCTGTTTAATATCCTAGAATGTCAGAGGCGAAAATAAAATTGTAGTTCTTTGTCAAATGACACAAAGAGGGGGGAGTGGACCTTTTGCTTGCTTACTTGAAAATCACATCGCTAATAATGTTGCCACGAATGTTAGGAAACATAAGAATCATAAGAGCACAATTTTCCGCTTCGCATGCACTCTATCCAATTATAATTGGTGAAGAGATATTAACATAGTTACAGCATTTTTCTTTTTCGAGGCAAATTATCTGCTGGTGATAGCATAAAAGACGCCAAATACCACGTGGTATGGCCACACTTTAATTGTACTTTCCGGAAGTTAGAACCTGTCTGCTTAACAAAGGTTGACTGTTTAGGACAGGTGGACGAAATAACAGGTGCAAGTGTGGGTCATTTATGTTTTGGCCCTTAAAAGAGAAGTCATAATTCGTCTTATTATACTTCCAAAAGCGGGGTATAGTCTTCGTACAGAAAGGCAAAAAGTGTACTACAGATTTGTTACGAGATGCAATCTGTAAAAACTCGTAGACGACAACAATACTACAATGCATAAATAAAAAAGTAATCTTTTATTTAAGGTCATTCAATTGTTTGCAAAAATAACTAATTTGCATATTCCGCATGTCTTCGTCAATTTTCTTACGTTTTCCACAGACCTTTCGTATGTATCCATTAACGAACCACAAGTGCATAAATTGATGACGTATTGATTCGCCGACGGTTTTTCAAATTCAAATTATTTCCAATTACAGACTGTCTTTGGAATACTCGCCAAAATGTAATCAATGAGAGAATACTAAATTGCGTAATTTGCGTATTTGCGTTTATCTGTTATTTGACAGCAGATATCTACAAAGTATGTACCATTTGTGTCAACTAATCTACAATATGTCAATATTATTTTATAGTTTTTTTTCATGATAATAAAATCATTATGTCATATAATGGACCTTTAACTCCGATAAGACTGTGCACAAACTTCATTTTTTGAAATACATGTATTTAATATTCAAATCAAACTAAGTCAACTATCTGTATTTTCCTTAAAATTCAGACATTTTAAGGACTGAAAACCTTGACGTCTTTCATTCATGGAAACTTTCATAAAACGAGGTTGTAAATAAAAATGTATTGAGAAAAGCAGCCAAACGGACAAAGCAATTCTACGCGTTAACGTAATGACAATCGGACATTTCTGAGAATTGGATAATTAAACGAAAACATGATGACAACAATTAATTTTCTATGATGAAAAGGGTTAAAATAAATATATATATTTACTATTTTAAAAGTACTGAAAGTACGATGCAAAATATCATCCTTTCCTCAAGGCTGTCTATGCAAGATGAAACGTGCGAAGTACCGGTCGATATGATAAAAGGATAACACAGCTGTTATTGCCACAGTGTTTAATACCAATTTACACATAAATCGATCATTTACACATTGTGTCAGTGATGTATATTAAAGAATCATATAGCCGACGGATAAAGTTGAACATCGCGGTCATAAAAAATCACGTGACACCGAAAGACAGAGAACTCTTAATATATTGTACATGGTGGTGACACGAAACTTGTCCAAATTTCACCAACAACGCTTAGTGCTAAGTAATGGAACATATTCCATCGTTCTTGATTAACAAAATACCCAAGTATAAATGACTATAATTAGAGATGAATTTTCACCAAAATGGCCCGCAATATATTACGTTTTATATATGATGCGAATGTGTAACGACAATGTAAAAATAATATAAATCGGAAATGAAATTATGCTCTGTTATGTACGGTTATTAAACTCATAATATTAAAGAAAACTGTATATAGTATAGTATGTTTTCTGTATATTCAGTGGAGAAATTACTATTCGGCCCTGTTAGTGTAGGCCCGAGCCTACAAGTTGGTAAAGAAAAATACATTTTCAAAAGTCACAAAAATGCAATAAAACTGAAGTGTTCGGTTAGTGTTGCATCGAATCAAAAATACTTAGTTTAAAAAGGTTCTGTTTAACGGATTATACATACATCGTATAGTAATAAAGAGTCGTATTTCATTACCCAGTGGTAATAACTATTTAGATAAAGAAAAATACAGCTGTTTGTTTCGCCAATATGCAATTATTTTGGTTATACTTACGTTAGTGTAATGTCAGAATTAATGACAAGTCATGAGAGAAATTGGTTGTGGTATAATTATAACAAACCACACGCTCGTTCATAATGAGTCCTATATCAACATCGAGTTCTAGCCAAAATCCACATCTTGAATTATGTTTGCTAGCAACCGACTGAATTGCATTTTTTCATGTTTGCTAGCAACCGACTGAATTGCATTTTTTCATGTATTTTTCTTTTTTTGGTTTGTGTGTGTGTGTGTGTTTGCTTACGTTTCACAGCACGTCTCAACTGAAAATGTCCTCACTCATAGGAACTTCCTTATCTATTTATATAATCACTTGAAGGAAACACATTTCGTATACGTATCACTCAAAAAAGCGACTTCCTACAGTAAAATTAGTTTTTAATTCCTCCATAACTTCAGAATACTAGGGAAACAGTTTTTTTTAATTAAGTGAACGATGTTGATAGTGTAGATAAAATTATTGTAGATAAACTGTGATTTTATTTCAAATAAAATGTAGATAAGAAGACAGTCACTAGGATACAAATTCGATCTTAAAAGATAATCAAGTTTTCTTTTCTGATCCTGTCTGAGTTTTGCGAAATCATGGCAGATGGAAGCCATCATTTTCATAATACCAAGGCTAAAATATGTCTTATAGGATGTGCAATTTTATTTTTCGAGGATTTGTAAGACATTGAGATGTAATTATCTTTAATAAATGATATAAAATACTCACTTGAGGTCCGTCATCAGTTCCATATCTTAAATAACAAAACAGATAAAAAGTTGCTTCATTCTTTGAACGTAGTAAAAGATGGCTGCCGAAATGTTTTTAGAGCGTATCTTAGCAACAAAGAGGTTTGTCGCAGAAACCCGCAGATGGCGTTCAAAGTGATTCCGTTACTAGGGAAACGGAGGGATTCTAGCCATTTTCCCTAACATCTTGAGTAAGTTGTTAATATGATTCTAAACATTGCTAATAAAACATGGTTTTTCTCCCACGTTTTTGGAATTTAGGTTTTATATTGGCGCTTTTGATGGAAATATTAACTTATTTAGAGCCCCTATCAACTGATTACTGCCCGCATTTTAGGCATGAATAATATCTGCCATCTATCCGCTTAGTGAAACCACAAACAAAGGTCGCATTATTTATTTATTGTGTGTGTGTGTGTGTGTGTGTGTGTGTGTGTGTGCTTAAAACGGAAACAGTAAACTCCATACTGATATCATATATAAGTTCATAAGTGACATTTGTATAGAATTCCTGAATGATAGAACACTTATCAGTGGGATAATGAACAGATATGGATTTTATCAAACACAGGTCAATATACAACGCTGTCCATAACCGGGAAGTCGTGGTTTCAATCCCCGGCCGCGACCTTATTTAAAATGGTACCAACATTGGTCCTAAACAAATAACGATAGAGATCCGATCTGGTTGGCCCTGTGTCCGAACAGTGTGACCGGTTTGGTATCATGTCATCTGTTTAACCCTTTCCCTCATAGAGGAAACCATGAAAAGACCTATGCGAACAACATAAAACCAGATCAGCCTGCGAGTAACTCGCAGGCTGATCAGGTTTTATGCTGTTCGCTGCTCCTCATTGGTCTGGAAATGAGGACTTTATAATTAAAGTTGGTAAGGTTTAACTGTGGTTTTCTGCAGATCAGGCTTTATGTGGTACCTATTGAGTGCGTCAAAATGAGTCTATATGAGGGAAAGGGTTAAGATTTGATATCACAGTGAGGCCAGTGCTATATCTATATCATGTAGACAAACGTCCCGAAATGACTGAAAACCTGTCGATGGGACGTTCAAACCAATCTTACAAAACGAGTATGTCAGTCAGCAGTATATCACACCAAGTCACATTTTATCCTAGTTAACTAGATATCATCTCAACATGAATTTGTATGTCGCGATCGGAGATTGAACCTGCAACATCCGCCCATGAATCGGACGTCCTTCCCACTCGACTTACGAGGACTGCGCGCCTAACCACCTGTCTCGAAATATGTTTGAAAGTTACTAATGCCCATTAAATGCATGTACTGCCAACCATTTAACATAGATTTAGCGCCTATCCGCTTCGAGTTCGAGCACCGATATGGTTACTTGTGAAGCATTCAAGCTGGCTTACGTCAAGTCGGTGGTTCTATTGGGTTCCTCTGTGAACACAGAGTCCTTCTCCACTTGTAATTAGCTTAGCGTTGTTATACGCCGTATGACTCGAAACACTGCCACAGACACAGAGAACGAGTTTATGTTACCAGAAATAACAAAGTGTTGTAACAGGCCTCATAAAAATATTTGTAGAAAATAAATTAACTTAAATGTGAAAAGATATACTAATTGTTTAAAGATAAAATGACAATGGTTCATATATAATCGTCTTTTGACAGTTTGAGAGCACATGCAGCCGTGAAACACAATTCCGAGTGTCAGTTTTCACTGTCCAATTTCCGTCCGAGAAACTTGCTTACAGCTTGGGAGATATGTGCCGGTATCACGAACGAACGGAGAAAATCGCTGAGTCGACAACAATCGATATCAGTTCTCCAGGAGAAGTTGAACGTGGAACTATTTTCTGTGGTGTGCCGGCGGAAGATTACGGTAATATAAGGGTGCTTATACGTAAAAGAATACCGTTTGTTGAGAAATTGATATTTGTTTCAAGCATATGTTGTGTTCGCATGACTTACCTAGTCACTCGGACTCTGATGACCTCTACAACAACCGTATTTATCATTTGATATTGATAGCAAAATAAAGATCATACAATAATTTCGTTCACTTTATTTGCTTCATCAATGTAGGGTTGATCATTTTTATGAAAATACACGTTTTCAGTTTTTATAAACAAATTCATGTTCATATAAAATTCTCGAGGAATTATATCGGTTAAGTAAAAAATGATCAACTAAAAGAAATATTATACACAAATAAATAATAATTTACACAGGAAAAATATATCTTACAAAGGCCAAAATTCCCCACACAGACCAAGAATCTGTTACACCGGCAAGGAATCCCTAATGCAGACCAAGAATCTATTACACCGGAAAGGAATCCCTAATGCAGACCAAGAATCTGTTACACCGGCAAGGAATCCCTAATGCAGCCCAAGAATCTATTACACCGTTCTCTTTATAGACCAGTAAAAGTTTCACAGACCAGGACTATTAAAATATTCCAGGGGTATTAATTTACTCAAAAAAGAGCAAGGACTTCTCTATATAGACCAGTAAAAGTATCACAGACCAGGAATATTAAAATATACCAGGAATATTTACACAGCAAAGGGCAAGGGTTTCTCTATATAAGAAAATTGACACAGACCATAAATATTGATAAAGAAACGGTCAAAGACTCATACTGTACTAAGACCAGGATAATCACAATCTCACTTCAACAACTCTAAATCTATTTAACTGGAAGATGAGAGATTATCCACTTTGATTTTTTTGTAAGGAAATAGAACGTAATGACCATTTCTCAATTTCATGCCGATATCTTAAAAGGTTCTGGAATACAATTAACAAAATGTTTAAAATATGTGGCATAAATAAAACAATGAATACTTTGGAAAACATTATTGTAGGCTATAAAATAGATTCATGTGATTATAACTTTGTAAATACTATTGTGTGTCAAATTGGATATTACTTATATCGAACTTATTTCATTAGTGAAGGAAGAAACAAATTTAATAACATTTTAGATTATTTACACCAAGATTTAATCATTCTATATCATTCTATAATGAAAAAAATATAAATACCGCTTTTGTGAGTCTCACATATTGTATAACATTGTACATCATATATATCTTTTTTGCTTATATCCTTTCTTTTTCTTTTTTTTAACAAAATGTTTGTAAGGTATATGGGGGATGGTTCTCCGACCCCCTTATATCTATGACGGAGATAATAAATGGGTCACCTCTGAGTGAGTGACTGAAAAAAAACAACAAAACAGGATAATCAACACAGACCAGGAATATTTAATTGACAAGGGCAAGAAATCCTCTATATAGACCAGGCATTTCTACACAGACCAGGAATATCAACACAGACAGGGTATATTTACACATGCATGCCATTTACACAGATCAGGAATATTTATAGAGACCGGGAATATTTACACATGCATACCATTTACACAGATCAGGAATATTTACAGAGACCGGGAATATTTACACATGCATACCATTTACACAGATCAGGAATATTTACAGAGACCGGGAATATTTACACATGCATACCATTTACACAGATCAGGAATATTTACAGAGACCGGGAATATTTACACATGCATACCATTTACACAGATCAGGAATATTTACAGAGACCGGGAATATTTACACATGCATGCCATTTACACAGATCAGGAATATTTACAGAGACCGGGAATATTTACACATGCATACCATTTACACAGATCAGGAATATTTACAGAGACCGGGAAATTTACACATGTATGCCATTTACACAGACCAGGATGATTTACACAGGCCAAGAATACTCATGCATACAGACCAGGAATATTTACACATGGATTTTATTCAAACAGACCAGGAATATTTACACAGATCAGAGATACTTACACGAACCATGCATTTTATTTAAATAGACCAGGAACATTTTCACTCAAATATATAATTAAGATCATTATCATAGACAAGACAAGGAATCTTCTACACAAACAGGAATATTTGCAAGGAACAGTATACTCGTACATGTATACAAGAAATCTACCAAACTCATATCGCAAGGTGACGTTTAGATACAATGGCCTTTTCAACATGTTCAATTATCACTTTCTCCTGATCAAACTTGAAAATAATTGACTAGAGGGAGGGGTGTATTTGAAGATATTGACTGACAGTTTTAAAATAAATTCCAAACCGTCTCCTCTGGCTGAGAGATTAGAGCCTGTAACTGGGTGTGGTATCATGTTACATATCTATGGCTGCGCTTCCAAATGGTTGAACTACTGTCGTTTGGATGTTAATTAAAAAAAATTAAACAAATTCCAAAGTAACACTTTACGATGCGATACTGCCTTTCTTTTCATTTCCTCCCTTTCTTTTATTATTATTTTTGCATATTTCATGTTCAATTGACTTTGAATTTATATCTTTTGATCTTTAATGCTCAGCGTCAACATAGGTCTAAGCACATATTGATTAAAAAAACCTCTTATACAGGATTTTTGCAGCCGAATTTTCCATATGAATTTTTTGGGGAATCAGAAAACACACACACCACACACACACACACGACTGTATTTGATACTCTGAAGTATATTATGGTAATTTCTTATCTGTTTTGATTAATATATTCCACCATTCAATGTCATATAAATTTTATCATAACAGAAAGGTATAGAGTTTATTAGATATAATTTAATATCATTGCTGTTTCATTCTGCCTTGCCGACAAGTCAAACGCAAATAAGTGTATATACGTTAGCTTACTTACTTTGGTTCAAACATCACATTGTTAGTGTTTACGTCATTTCGGGAATATATAACATATATACAGTCGAACCTGTATATGGGGCCACCTGTATTAAGCGGTAAACCTGCATTTAGCGGTCGGTATCAATATCACTAAACTAACTTTGTGTTATATGTATAACCTTCATTAAGTGACCATCTCTGTTAAGCGGCCACATTTTCTTGTTCCCTTGACTGACCGCTTAAGACAATGTTGACTATAGTTCATTAATTTATCAGTGGTATGATACCACATCCAGCCATATTGTCCAGCTAAACCTGGAACTACCCGTATATGATGAGCATGTGCAAGTATCATGCCAGTACCATTCTGACGAATAATGTATGTTACGACAGGGGAGGTAACTCACGACCTCACGATTACGAAACTGAAACTTTAAGAACCTGGTCACTTACATTTTTCTTGGTGTGTTTTAGTACATTCTAGCACCGCAATATTAGGATCAGTGACCCCGGTGAACTAATGTATATACACTCAGTTGAACCTGTGTTGGCGACCACCTGTATTAAGGTAAAGTCCCTGTAATTGTTCCACTACATTTCGGACCTCATGGTCTTTCGGTTTCATAATGTTTCATTAGTGTACCATGGTTACCTTAGTAACATAGCGGAACCATTACAGGGACTTTACCTTAAGCGATTAACCTGCATTTAGCGATCAGTTTTAATCTCACCAAATTAGCATTGTCTTATATGTTTAACCATCATTTAGCGACCATCTCTGTTAAGCGGCCACGTTTTCTTGTTCCCTTGACTGGCCGCTTAAGACAGATTTGACTGTATACAAATTCAGGCACAAGGACCCTTCCTGGGTAAGATCACCGATCTCCCGAAAAACCAACCAAGGTGCCCAGACCGGGAATCGAACCTCAGAGTTATTGAAAGTCAGTGACATTGAACTTGACCCAGCTAGCAGAAAGCAGTCAGTAGTTTTTCAGTTTTCTTGATAATTTTACCCGCGTACCAACCTCGATAATATAAGCAATGTCCACATAGGTCTAACTCAATTTCCAAAGCATGGACTAATTGAATATTTACACTAGATTTTTACTTTTTTTGCCATTTAAAATACAGTACAGTCAGAAAACTACTTTGCAATGGATTTGTCCAAAATAAGCGGGATTTGAATTAATTTCAAATAACAATTCGGGGAACTAATTTCAATCTGGGGTACTAATAATTGAGCGAGGTACAAATCGGTGTACTACCGTAATTACAAATTAGGGTAATAATTTCAGAGATGGGTACTTATTAAAAAATGATGAACTACGAGGTTTAATTGTGAGTCTTCGGCAACGCCTGGTTTCTTATATATACAAGGTAAGTTAGTGAATTGTTTATCATTGTGATATGTATACACACACATTTATAATACCCATTGTACAGCCAGTCTTATGGCCATATAAGTGATCATAACGTAGGCGCATTACGAAAACGTTACAATATCAATGCAAAATATAGCATTATAAAGTTATAAACTTATTGGTTTTTTGTCAAAATAAATCATTTGTATATTATACAAGTTAATTATCATTTATATGCACCGCATAGCACGTGACTACGGAAACCACTTTTAATATCACTGTTCGTTTTTTTACCTAAAATATTTCCAGATTAAACAACAAAGCTTAGACATTCGATTTTGATTTATGAGCATGTTTTTCTTAATCTAAGATAAAAGTGAACAGCCAACATACGCCTTTAAAAAATTCAATGAAGCGAACTTTACATAATGTTTTCAGGATTCCTTTGAGCGCGGAGTAAATCGGTTATTATCGCCGTATTGACACAGTCACCGTGCAATCACCCACTGTAAACCGACAATTTACATCATCAGCTACTTTGTATAAAGGCGAAAACTTTCTTTAATCATTATTGACTATCGATTAGTCACCCATATCACAACACCTTGTCCGCACGATGGGTCATTACTGCTTGGCAGGGGGTCCTCTTCACTGTCGATTGTAGGCCCAGTCGATAAAAAACAAGAGCTAGAAATTCCAGGAACTCTCTCGTCGTGAAGTGATTTATAGCTAACGTTGATATTTACTGCGACCTTCACTAATATCTAACCTGTTTTTCTCTTCGATTTTTTTATGGAATAGTTTTAAATTTTCTTTTAAATGTGGTGCGTTTTTCCGTGATAGCTTGCTTATTTGTCACTCAGCGCCTCATCGATGTGAGCTCAAGACCCGGCAAGATCACTCGAGGAAGCCCTTTAAAACGAAACCTTCCCCCACCTTTAAAAGATGGGCGTGACTATCATATTTCTGCTGCAATAAACTTATTTTTTTTTGTAATACTGTATGTGCTAATTCATCAAACCATTTATGCCTATGGTGGCATATTTCTGCCAACCACTTATCCACTTAGTTATGTCGAAACCTTTCTAAAAATTTTTTTTAACGATACTTGTGTAAAAACTTGAAAAAAAAGGCGAGATATCCAGTTTTCAGTTATCTAATGTGAATACATGGTAAAATCTCATGGTTGGCAGAGGGCAGTAACAGCAGTTTTGTCCTGTTAAGATACCTAAGAGGTTAACACTAAAGCTTTACTAACTGAATATGTGGTAATTTTCAGAAAAGTTTGGACATAGCTAAGTGGCTGAAATATGCCACCATAGGTCAGTGGGTTTGGAGGAGACAGAGACAATTTTGTCTGCGTGTTCTTTCCGTGGCCATTGCAGTCTCATTTCTGCATATCATTAAATTATTTGAGCAACTTTGAAAGGACATTGGCCAAGGAACTTTATGAAATTTGCACACGTATCATGGTCATGATGATTAAGTGCTTGCAATATGATTACAAATATACATTAATATGCTTATCACTGCATGCGAGTGTCGTGCGTAAACATTAAATATGTATCCCCTGGTCAGTTAATTTTCCTGGTAGCGATACAATCACCAGCACGTACTTATGTTTGTTTATTCTAGGTTCAGAACAATAGCTCGGTTGGATCGTCTCTCTCTCTCTGCATATTTGGTGAACATTTTCATTCGGCATTGCTTAAAAAGATTTAGCATTCAGCATGAGGCGATAATCCTATGGTTACTTTTGAATTATGTTTAAAAAAGTTTAGAAAATGTTTGCAGTATCCTTAGTCATACATGTATGATATTTAATGTCATAAAATACTTTATCAAATTATTCTTTAAAATATACCACAAACTGAAAGACATGCGGAATCCAAAAATGATGAAGGGGGGAGAGCCCCCGTCCGACAATTTACAGATTTGCTTTACCACTCCTTTCCACACACACACACACACACACACACACACACACACAACAACAACCTACCCCGTTGTGAATTTCAGATTTAGCAAGGTATGGTAACTTTTCATAGTTGGCTAACATATTCCTGTCAGATGATACCCCCCCCCCCCCACCAAATCCCGCGAAATAAATAGCAGGATCCTCGTAGATAAAATTTTATCAACAGTCAACGATGATAAACAGTCATCTAGTTTGCTGATTTTCGGTAGATGTGAATATCAAGTTCATCATTTAAAAATGTGCAATATCACAACACGCAAACTGTAAAATAGCTATGTAGCAATGTTGTAGAATGTAGTGCAATATTTTCCTTTTTTTAAGCTAAAAATGAAATCCTTCTCTTGCCAACATTTGAACAGTAAAATCGGAAAACCGGTCCCTACGACTGTGTAGTTTGAGCGTCCGCCCTGGAATCATGATGTTTTAGTTTCGGTCATCGACCGCGACATATCAAAGTCGTATAAAATGGTACTTTTGTGGTTCTTTTTCATTGTGCTCCTGGTTCCTAAGGGTAGTTCCAGGACTGATTTGCCCGACTGTCTGTGGTATCATTTCACATGTCGTCTGCGCGTGTGGCAGCACTATGTCTCACCGGCAGTATTTCAGTCATTTGGAGACTATGTTTACTTGAGACAGATACCTGGTATAGTGCTGCCACACTGCAATTTCACGCTGTAAACATGTGGCATGATACCACACCCAGTTACATTATCCTGACACCGGGCTAACCAGTCCTGCAACTACCCTCATATTCTGAGCGCCAAGCAAGGGAGCTATACCAAAACCATTTTTTCACGTCTTTGGTATGTCGCGGCTAGGGATCGAACCCCCAACCTCCCGATCCCGAGGCGGACTCTCAGTCACAAAGACCGGTTTCATGAATCTGATACCGGGCCAACCAGTCCTGGAACTACATTAATTCTTTACGCTGTATACGAGTATATACTGAGCGCCAAGCAGGGAGCTACGTACATGTAATGATGTAAATATGCATCCGTGCATTGGTAATTGATATATAAAAACATCCCCAAGTGAGCATTATTATCAAGAGAGTCATATTTTTTTAATTTTTTGGCAAATATAGTTATACGAGTTGTTGGCAATTATGCCAAAATCTCTAAGCTATGTGCATTCTGCCGTGTGACATCGTGTGAAATTTACACAAAGGTTTGATGACAACCATAGCCGCCAACGCGGTCAGGTGTAGTACACTCCAAGAAGAGCCACATTGTATTATTGGTATTATTGTATGTTTACTTTCCATAAAAAGTAGTTCGGTCAATTAGGGACTTTTGTCTAGATAATGCATGACCGCGATATCACTCCGTAGACGAGCGCGTTTTATACTGTTTCAAATCAATCGTTCAATCAATCACCCATTCATTCAATCAGTTTGTTCATTCTAATTTACATAGTTCCATGATTGGCTGGGGTATCATGACATGTCTTCAGTATGTATTCAGCACTATATCTGATCAAGCAGACAGCATCCAAATGACTGGGGTACTGTCAGTGTGACATAAAACCAACTAAACAGACAAACAACATAATAAATTTCCAAGTATTGTACGTCAAAGGCAGTCAGCGGTATGACTACTATTTACTAGTTATGACAATACATATTTGATGCAGAACTTACCGATGCTATAAATTCTACTTCGCAATTTATTCACTCATTATTCAGTGACTGGGTAACATTAAAATCGCGACATGATTGAATAACATTTTCAAAGTCTCCTATACAAATCGGCATTCCCAGTTTCCCTCATTAATTTTGTTATAATAAATCACCGCGCCAAAGAAAAGAAACAAGAGGGATATTATATCTGTTTATGCTATGTACCTTACTCCTTTCTTCCTTATAAAATTCAAGGTTATGTGTATAGGTTTACTTGGGGGAAATATCAGCGTTAATAAGTAAAATATCATCAGTATGAAAATTGGAGTTAAGATTGTTGATCAATACGACGTCGTGAAATGGTAGCACACTGTCATATACGATAGACTAAATAGAATTTCCCTCTTGTTTGTTCATTCTTTCAATCAATGTCTGTATATTATGTTATACAGTCTAACTTTTCTTAAACGGTCTATAAATGGAACAAGTTAAGGTGGTTGCTTAGCAGAGGTGATCGCTTGAAGAATGTAAAACTTATAACAAAATGCTCATTTGGTGATATTAAATTGACCGTTAAATGCATGTTGACCGCTAAATACAAATGGCCGCTTATACGGGCCCAGCTGTATATTTGTATGCAAGATATGCAAGAAAGCATTTGAAAATGCGTAATACTTTAACAATCTATATTCCTATGATAGCTCATAAATCGACAAGAATCTTAGATCATCGATTATTTTCGAGATGTATGGATTCATATAAAATGCTAAGGAGGCTGTGAGTGGGCATTTTTGCAGCCAAACTAAGTAAATATATATGGGTAATACATAAAAATCCTTTCCGAATGTGGTATTGTGGAACTTAACACTTGTATTTTATAACTCGTAAACGGACTATCAACCTTAAAATCATTAACATGCTTCATTCAAAAAGGAGTAATGTGATGTGCAATGCACGTCCACGAGGTATATATATTGATTCGAAACCACCAGATATAGCCGTATTTAAAATTCGTTTGGTTTTCGTAATTGTTTATTTATTCATTTATTTCCTTTCATTTCTATTTTCATTTACTCACCAATACATGCATTTATTTTAATTCAAAACCCAATCGATCAATTTTCGATAACCAATGACTAATCGTTAAAGTACGAATGAACTCGTGTGAACTCGGATGAACTCGGGTGAACCCGCCCACCTGTACTGCGGAATTTCTGCTGAGTCACTACAGGGAACCTTAAAAGCATTTACTCCCACCAAACCAAGGAAGAATTAAAAAGATATTAATCTGGATTGTTAAACTGTGCTTCCTGAATCAATGACGTCTGTTCACCCGGCGAAGTGCAAACTTCAATGATGTTACAAATGTCTGAAGATAATACTGTAGTACTTCATTTTTTTAAGCTGGTTAAGGAATAGATCTTACTTCATTTGCAAGAAACAATTAAAATATCATAACATTAATTTTACATCAAAGCTCAAATGAAGTTTAGCTCATTCGCCAGTTCGTAGAACTGTAAAATGTATTTCAAACATTAGTGTTTCTTTTTGTTCTCTTTCTCTTTCATTGTTTGCACTCGCTTTTTACGACTTTACTCGCTATATCGATGTATTGTTAATCATTCAACTGTAATTGATTCATATTAGGAATATTTGATACAAATAATTATTATCATTATTTATATATCGCCCATTGAAAACAAGAATGGCTCACCACCCTTCTTTTTATTTTATTCTGATGAGCCCTTCTGGCTTCAATGGACGATACTTATCATCGGTCTATTTATTTACTTATTTATTCATTGCTAATAAATTCTTTCCTTTTTCTTTTTTTTTTTAATCGACTGAAAGACAATGTTGAACTGGAAAACTGCTTAAATAAGATTGCGAAACATGAAGTAAATGACTGACTTATTAATATAAAACACACCTGGCAAATAATAAAAAATACATAAATATAACTTAATTATCATCAAAATAAAAATGTTAGTTTCAAAGCCTCTTAATTCCTGATTATATAAATAAAACCACCCATCCCGCAAAAAAGCCACGAATTATGTCTTATTAAACACATATCATGATATACGTATTAAATTCAGAGGTTGTCTGAGGACCAAACTGCACTTATAATGGACCTCTTTGTTTCACACTCAACGGGCACTACTGCGCATGAAATCCTTGGGTTGGGAGATTCATCGTTATGACGTCATCAGCATCTCTATCATACGGAAGATTCCGGAGATAAGCGAAGTAATTCGTGAGTAATTTTCACCAAGGTGCTCTCCTCACATAATGAGTATCTGTGTACATGTAACACATTTTATCACTTATTTTTATTTTTTTTAGCTATTATGATTCATTGGGAAAATGCAGAAAATATTGCTGTGTGGTGCAACTGTAACAAGACTGACTTGATTCGAGCGAAACACCCCACCCTATATCAATGTAATTTCAGCGACAGTGAGATGGCGTCTCTTTCTTTTTCTTCTGGTCTCTGTTACGCATCTTGTATTTTTATACAGCGTTCAAAAATACTCAACTATAGTGTTGTTTAGTTGTGGTTGTTTTCATTTGCATTTCAATGGACGGAGCAATATTCGTGGAAAAGGCAAAATGTGAAGTTTTTCTGTATATCATTTTACATTCAGACCACATCACTGTAAACGTCAGTTTCTTCCAATATTTGTAAAATTTTTTGTTCAAAACCAATGTATACGAAGCTACAGAGCTACCGTTACCAACTTGGGAAAACAGTTTTTGCATCAATTCATGTAGGAAAAAGACCCATCGTATTTATATCTACTTAAATGTCTTGTCACGTAAATACGTCGGCCTAGACACAATATTGTGACAAAACAGAAACAGAATAACCGCATGATCTCACCGATGGTTGCCAGAATATGTATTGTGTTGCTAACATGGCAGAAAAATATTACAGAGATATTCGAGAGTGACTCCATGATCACATATTTGATACATCTAGTCCTCCTTGTTTTGGTCCAGAAATAGAGCACAAAATCTGCCAAAACAAACATATATAAACGTCACAAATCGCGCGCTGTGATTAGCAACACATTCCATAGTAACGTCTTCCTTAGGGACTATTTCAGCTGAATCACAATCAGGCGTTACCGTAATTTTGCTCCAGGTGGCAATAGGGTGTATCACACTATGGTTTATATTTATCCAGTTCATTGTAGAATTGGTAAGGTAATGTTTCATAATTCAGATGGGATGTGACCGCAACATTGCAGGTTAATTAATGACGTCATGACAACAATCCTGCGGTTACATTTAGGGATGGCAACGAATACCGATTTTGGTATTCGAATATTCGGATGAGGTTACGAGCGAATATTCGAATATTCTAATCAATTTCCGTAATTAAATACTCATAGTTTATTTACCTTTAATATTGCTTTTTAGTATGACTAAGCGTAAGCAGTTACGGTGCCTATGAAATTCACACGGTCATAAGTTTACCTTTTAGAAATAGATAATAAAAAAAATGCGAACGTGCGTTTGTGTGTGTGCATGCATGTTGTATTATAATTTCAATGAGTGTTTGCTTTAATTTTAAATCGTGTCTGTGTGTCTGTCTATGTCTCTCTCTGACAGCGTACACCTAGCAGTCTTTCGATCTTCTGACCGTTGGAAAAACTTCCATACATCGGATGTTACAGTAGGTGGCATTTTTGAAGCTGCTGATTATGATACGTGAACGTATGGCTGTTGTCCTAAGACTACATAAGATTGTTCTAGTGTTTAGCTAAATATATACATTATTTATCACAGCAGAATTGGGAAGAAAAAAAACAAACCAATCAAATGATGCGGTATTGACGATCACAATAAAAATTGCATAATCGACAACCCTTGCCAGGCCCTGGCCCTGCCACTTAATTGTCCCGCCGTTTTAGATTAGTGCTAGTAGACATCTGGTATATACACCTAAATAAACAATCGTCCAATTAGCAATCCCGATTCAAGGTTTGCATACTCGCTGCAAACTGTCATCTTTTCGACCCCTTCCATATTCGCGGCCAAATGCCACTTTGACACACCCAGTTTAATCAATTGACCAATGAGCGACCGAAAAGTAACGATTTACCTTGACAACCCTTATCATGCCCTGGCTCTGGCCTGCCACTTAATTGTCCCGGCGATTTTAATTAGTACTAGTAGGAATATACAATATACCTAACCAATGCAAACAATCGTCCAATTAGCCATCCCGATTAAAAATTGCGTAATCGCTGCAAACTGTCACCATGATAATATCCACAGGGCCCCGACAGTGTTAATTGGTTGACACTTTCACGGTTAACGCTGGCATACGAAACATAATATGAGAGGCGAAATTAAAAACGTTAATTTTATATTTTTTTTAAATTTATCTAACTTTTATTTTTTTTATTAGAATATTCGAATCCTAATTTAGGATTCGAATATTCTAAACGTTACCGAATATTCGAATATTCGAATATCCGTTGCCATCCCTAGTTACATTCCAATAATGAGGCACTTTTAAGTAAATCCATTTTTTTGCAGGTCTTGAACGTTAATAAAATGTGTCATTAGCATTAGGGATGTTGAAGCAATTTTGTCATGGTCATGGTCTGTATGATTGAGCTGATAAAATTAATGATTTGACATAATTTCAATAAACTTCATATCTTGAATTTCCTATATAATTGATAGCGGACTTAATTAAAGATAATTTGAAAAGTGTTTATTTTATATATACGTAGAGATTAGAAAAACAAAATGTAAATAAACATATTTCAAAAAGCTGATTATTTTGATATTCTGTTCTCAATTACGTGAAAATTTTATACTGCAGACGTGTGAAAACAGTGTCAAAGTATGTTTTCCCAATCCTGTTCGTGTTAAAAGGACAAGTTGTTCGGGTGGAAAAGAAATTTTATATTCAAATGAAATGTTTGCGCTAAGATGTTTACGTTCAATTTTGCACGTAGTCAGTTCATGCTTAATATCATTCAGTGCAAACGTATTTTCTTCCCTTTATACTTTCGATACAGGTTACCGGGTGGTTAAACCGTTCCCTTTGTAACTGGGATGTCATGGCCTCGACTACCTGCATCGAAAATGCATTTAGTTGTTAAAATGCCTCCAGTGTATATTCCTTGCTTGGCGTATGCTTAGCTCCAGCAATGATTGTACATGTACTTTCGATTTGTGAGAATGGCCTAGTGAGATGGTCTGGTCACAGACCTCTATTGATAATAATGTATGTGGCCTGATTATCGAGTTAGAATGAAGAACAGATCAGGTAAACAGCGTTGTTGTCATATTTTTTTTTACTGAGATTTGTCATGCTGTTCGAATTTTGCCCGAATATGTATAAAGAAATGTTTCAAGTTCTGGTTTGGTCACCACATGTTGGTACAATTAAAATATAGTAATACCATAAATTTTACTTAGATAATTATTTACGCACGTTTACATATTGTATGAAATACAAACAATTGAATCAAATACCACAGGGGTTCGAATTGAATTGGTCGAATAATATGTTTTTATGTTAACATTCAATATGATATAATTCGCCACTTTATACTTCGTGCCCATGATGACATCACCGAGTTATAGTTACTTAATTTCATTAGGTACCGTTCCGCTGTAGCAAATCGGAATTATCCAATTACCAACAGATCTCTGTCACAGTGAGTTGAAAACAGCTAAATTTCAGCTATATCCCAAGTAAACAATATAGCGCGACAAGAGGTACACTCCATGGTCACGTGGTAAATCAGTATGGCAGCGATTGAAGAGCAGCCAATTCACTGCGCCGGAGTGTTGGGAACTGTAATGTGAAGAACCTTCAAGTTAGCTTCCGGAAGGTTGGTTATTTTGTGCATTGTTATATGACACGAATGCTGTCCCAAGAAACAACAAACTCAAGAAAAATCAAATGAATAAAAAAAAATAAGAGCAGATAATGCAAGTTCACCGTTTATGTACGTTTGATATATATACACCATATGTTACCTGTATATACCTTATAAAACACAAATCCTTCCAACACCTGTCGACATTCCGAGTCTAACTCCATGTTGTCACCAGATGTTGGCGGTTATATCCACAAGAAATCGATGGGAAAGTTGCAACCGCTTCAGAAAAAAAATATAATCTGGTCTTTGATATCAAAATATCAAAAACAACTTGTGTCTCTCTATGTTCAGTTAAAGGATATGCTGTTAGTTTTTTTTTGTTGTTTTTTTTGTGTTTTTTTTGCGGTTGGTGGTGGTGGGGGGGGGGGGGGGGTCTCCTGTAACTGTTGCCAATGAGTCATAGTGTCACATGAATATAGGTTGAATTCGGGTTGCACATGTCTATAACAATGATATAAAAGGAATTTCTCTTCTCCTATATACACTCAACCTGTCTTTCAAAGCGGCCAGTCATATGTCTTTCAAAGCGATATAGGTATGGAAAGCTGTCCGCTAAGATAAACTGGCTGCTATATGGAGGTCAGACGTATATCTCAATGCCTGATTGAGAAAATCTCAAAATAAACTATATGCTAAATACAGGTGACCGCCGATATAGGTTCAATTGTATAGACTCATATAGTGTTGTATTCGTTTTATAAAGCCACCTTTTGAAATGCACATTCCTACTTTAATGTTTTACAGCTCACTTACAATTTCTCCTGTCCTAAGCGGCCATTAAGCGGAGTATTAGAACATGACCGCTTAGTACAGGTGTTTGCGAATAAAAGGTCTAATTGGAATAAAATGTATTTTCGTAGGAATCTTAAAGCTGTCTGCTTAAAACGGATTGATTGCTTAGTATAGATGACCGTGAATACAGGTTGACTGCCTATTACAGATGATCGTTAATACAGGTTGACTGCCTATTACAGATGATCGTTAATACAGGTTGACTGCCTATTACAGATGACCGTGAATACAGGTTGACTGCCTATTACAGATGACCGTGAATACAGGTTGACTGCCTATTACAGATGATCGTTAATACAGGTTGACTGCCTTATTACAGATGATCGTTAATACAGGTTGACTGCCTATTACAGATGATCGTTAATACAGGTTGACTGCCTATTACAGATGATCGTTAATACAGGTTGACTGCCTTATTACAGATGATCGTTAATACAGGTTGACTGCCTATTACAGATGACCGTGAATACAGGTTGACTGCCTATTACAGATAACCGTTAACACAGGTTGACTGCTTATTACAGAAGGCTTTTAATGCATGTTGACTTTCTATTACAGATGACCGTTAATACAGGTTGACTTCTATTACAGATGACCGTTAACACAAGTGTACTGCCTATTTCAGATGACCGTAAACACAGATTGATTGCCTATAACAGATGCCGTTAACACAGGTTAACTGCCTCTAACAAATGGCCGTTTACGCAGGTTAATTTGATTAAATCAAGTTCGCTATATGATTAATGGGTAACAGAACATAGAATTTCAGGGAGGACGATCCAAAATGTTAAAAGGTTGGACAGAATATGTAAATTGTGTTACGATAATATTTTGACGGGATATCTTTTCACTTCTGCATATTTAATGTCATCATTTACTCAAATACGGTTTAAATTAGAAGTGTACATGTGTCTTCTTCTTATGGAAGATTGGTGTATGCCAAATATGTTTCCACCGTGAATAAAGACTTTACTAACTTAAAATTATTTTAAAAAAAATTTTTTTTAATTTTGTTAATTATATATGGGCTAGAGGTTTACCAAGTTTCATCACTCCCATTGTATTTTTATTTTTCAGTTTCCTTCCGTCAGCTACACAGTGGAAATTGTTTTATCCAGAAGCCTAATTACAAAGTCGATAAAATATACATGTAATGTAGCCCTTTAATGAATACACAATTGATGTGGAAGACTTTATACAACGTCTTTACTATGTATTTATCAGGAAATGCTTCACTTTTATTATTCTATTAGTATTATTTTTCATTTTTAATTATTCAGGTAGTATAATTATTATTATTATTGTATTATTATTCACTTTTATTTATTCTATTGGTATAATTTTATCATCATTGTTATTGTATTATCATTACTGTATTATTTTTCACTTTTATTTATTCACTTAGTATTATTATCATTATTATTTTATTATTATGACTGTATTATTTTTCACTTTTATTTATTCACTGATTATTATTGCATTATTATTCACTTTTATTTATTCTATTGGTATTATCATTATTGCATTATCATTCACTTTTAATTATCATTATTGCATTATTATTCACTTTTATTTATTCTATTGGTATCATTATTGCATTATCATTCACTTTTATTATTTAGGTATTATCATTATTGCATTATTATTCACTTTTATTTATTCTATTGGTATTATCATTATTCATTATTATTCAGTTTTATATTATTTTATTGTATTATCATTATTGCATATTCATTTTCACTTTTATTATCATTATTGCATTATTATTCACTTTATATTCATTGGTATTATCATTATTGCATTATATTCACTTTATTTATTCTATTGGTATTATCATTATTGCATTATATTCACTTTTATTATTCTATTGGTATTATCATATTGCATTATATTCACTTTATTATTCTATTGGTATTATCATTATTGCATTATATTCACTTTTATTTATTCTATTGGTATTATCATTATTGCATTATCATTCATTAACATTTATATAATTTTTTTTATTGGTATTATCATTATTGAATTATTATTCACTTTTATTTATTCTATTGGTATTATCATAATTGCCATTATAATTCACTTTTATTTATTCTATTGGTATTATCATTATTGCATTATTATTCACTTTTATTTATTCTATTGGTATTATCATTATTGCATTATCATTCACTTTTATTTATTCTATTGGTATTATCATTATTGCATTATTATTCACTTTTATTTATTCTATTGGTATTATCATTATTGCATTATTATTCACTTTTATTTATTCTATTGGTATTATCATTATTGCATTATATTCACTTTTATTTATTCTATTGGTATTATCATTATTGCATTATTATTCACTTTTATTTATTCTATTGGTATTATCATTATTGCATTATCATTCACTTTTATTTATTCTATTGGTATTATCATTATTGCATTATCATTCACTTTTATTTATTCTATTGGTATTATCATTATTGCATTATTATTCACTTTTATTTATTCTATTGGTATTATCATTATTGCATTATCATTCACTTTTATTTATTCTATTGGTATTATCATTATTGCATTATCATTCACTTTTATTTATTCTATTGGTTTATCATTATTGCATTATCATTCACTTTTATTTATTCTATTGGTATTATCATTATTGCATTATCATTCACTTTTATTTATTCTATTGGTATTATCATTATTGCATTATCATTCACTTTTATTTATTCTATTGGTATTATCATTATTGCATTATCATTCACTTTTATTATTCTATTGGTATTATCATTATTGCATTATTATTCACTTTTATTTATTCTATTGGTATTATCATTATTGCATTATCATTCACTTTTATTTATTCTATTGGTATTATCATTATTGATTATTATTCATTTTATTTTTTCTATTGTATTATCATTATTGCATTATATTCACTTTTATTTATTCATGTATTATATTATTGCATTATATTCACTTTATTTATTTATTGGTATTATCATTATTGATTATTAATTCACTTTATTATTCTATTGTATATCATTATTGCATTATTATTCACTTTTTTATTCTATTGGTATTATCATATTGCATTATCATTCACTTTTATTATTCTATTGGTATTATCTTATTGCATTATATTCACTTTTATTTATTCTATTGGATTATCATTATCATTATATTCACTTTATTTATTCTATTGTATTATCATTATTGCATTATATTCACTTTATTATTCTATGGTATTATCATTATTGCATTATTATTCACTTTTATTTATTCTATTGGTATTATCATTATTGCATTATCATTCACTTTTATTTATATGGTATTACATTATGCATTATCATTCACTTATTTATTTATTGGTATTGGTATTATCATTATTGCATTATCATTCACTATTATTTATTCTATTGGTATTATCATTATTGCATTATCATTCACTTTTATTTATTCTATTGGTATTATCATTATTGTATTATTATTCACTTTTATTTATTCTATTGGTATTATCATTATTGCATTATCATTCACTTTTATTTATTCTATTGGTATTATCATTATTGCATTATCATTCACTTTTAATTATCATTATTGCATTATCATTCACTTTTAATTATTCTATTGGTATTATCATTATTGCATTATTATTCACTTTTATTTATTCTATTGGTATTATCATTATTGCATTATCATTCACTTTTATTTATTCTATTGGTATTATCATTATTGCATTATTATTCACTTTTATTTATTCTATTGGTATTATCATTATTGCATTATTATTCACTTTTATTTATTCTATTGGTATTATCATTATTGCATTATCATTCACTTTTAATTATCATTATTGCATTATTATTCACTTTTATTTATTCTATTGGTATTATCATTATTGCATTATCATTCACTTTTATTTATTCTATTGGTATTATCATTATTGCATTATCATTCACTTTATTTATTCTATTGGTATTATCATTATTGCATTATTATTCACTTTATTATTCTATTGGTATTATCATTATTGCATTATTCATTCACTTTTATATTTCTATTGGTATTATCATTATTGCATTATTATTCACTTTTATTTATTCATATTGGTATTATCATTATTGCATTATATTCACTTTTATTTATTCTATTGGTATTATCATTATTGCATTATCATTCACTTTTAATTATCATTATTGCATTATTATTCACTTTTATTTATTCTATTGGTATTATCATTATTGCATTATTATTCACTTTTATTTATTCTATTGGTATTATCATTATTGCATTATTATTCACTTTTATATATTCTATTGGTATTATCATTATTGCATTATTATTCACTTTTATTTATTCTATTGGTATTATCATTAATCATTCACTTTATTATTCTATTGGTATTATCATTATTGCATTATTATTCACTTTTATTTATTCTATTGGTATTATCATTATTGCATTATTATTCACTTTTATATATTCTATTGGTATTATCATTATTGTATTATTATTCACTTTTATTTATTCTATTGGTATTATCATTATTGCATTATTATTCACTTTTATTTATTCAGTTATTATTATTACTACATTATTTTTCACTTTTATTTATTCTGTTAGTATTATTGCATTAATATACCCTTTTATTTTTTCAGTGAGTATAATTATTATTATTATTAATCTTATTAATTATTATTATAATTATTGTATTATTATTCACTTTTATTTATTTAGTTAGTATTATAATAATTACTTTTTACCATAACACAATAATCATTTAATACTTTCCTATTCAGTTGTACGTGAACATTTAAACTTACTTCTTTTTACGTTTGATTGGAAACCAATTCTTATCACTATACTAATCCTTCCTAAAGCTTCATATATTGGACCAGTACTTTACGCCTGGCAAGGTTATAAATGACTCTTGCCTCCATAACTGTGTTCGAGCTCACAACGTTTGGCTCCTTTGTCGAGTTTACTACCACACGTAGCTACTCGTGTCAGTGTCAATATTAGACAATATATCATTTTTCTTGTTTTTCAATTTTCCTTATAATGAATAAATTCAGCAATACATGAGGGGTGTTAAGAAAGTTAGTTGATTTTTTTCATAGCTCTTCTACATTTATGTAATTACTCTTAGTATTTACACACATATTACTTATTTTCATATTTACGGTCGACCCCGTATTAGCAGTCATCTGCACTAAGCAGCAACTCCTTTTAATGGTCATCTTTATTATCACCAAACTTTGATTTTATGATTCACTTAACCTCTGTCTAGCAGTCACCTAGGCTAAGGGAACATTTTCATATTTCTTTAATTAGCTACTTCAGATAGGTATATTCTTCTATAGATAGGAATCTTTTGTCTGGCTTTATAACAAGGTCTGATTTAGAAATGCAGACCTTGGTGCAAAAATATGGTAAGAATCAGTTACAATAATTTTGCACCAAGTCCCCGGGGCGTGTTTCTCTTTTATCTTTAAAATATTCAGTTGCACAATGTGCGATATAAACATAAACATTTGAGTTAAAATGTATGACTTATGTGGTGTTTTTGATATCCAGGGATGCAAACTTAAATCCCTTATATACATAATAGATTAGCCTATCCACATAACACTTTATGTCTCTAACCAATATGTTAAAAAGTTTTGCTTCAAACTTGAAGATCTTATCGACAAATACTGTCATCAGATCACTGCGCCTGTTTTTTTATTCTTTGTAAAACATATTCCAAAGAAAATGATCATTGATCACACTCAACGTACGGAAAATAGCCAAAATAAATAAATAAAAATGCAATATGATGAATTTGCTTCCTGTACTGCGATTGGAAGATAAGTTCTTACGATTTGAACTAATCCTGAGTTAGACTAGTTCTTTGCTTCATTGGAGGTCTTGATAGATGTTCACTCTAAAGGGGATTGCGCCTAAAGCCTGTGTGTGCTAAATTACCGATATACAGGTACTTAACGGTATTTTACTCTACGATATCATATCGCGTTTTTTTTATATTTCAGTAAGTATTTATACACTTATACATTAATATACAACTATGTTTTAGTCACGGAATTATTTGTGACAAATACACTGGCAACATACCGTGGTAAATATCCCAATGTCATCCAAAATATTACACTATATCGCAATATATGTATATTTTTGTGCGTGCAATATCCATCCCTAATATAAAATTGCACATTTAAAATCTATACCCCAGCCAAATGGTCGTAAAACATTTACGACATTACAAGGACGTAAAGATGGCGAAGTCCTGCCTTTTTTACGGATTGTAAGGTTTTACAGCAACTCGTAGATGACTGGATAATCACGCACCACCAGCTTGCAATGATTAACGTCAGTAATTAAGTAAGAGTGCATAGAACGATACTGGCACAGCAATAATAATAGTAGAGAAACAAACCCGAAAGCCCCCAACATTTGTCGTAAACATAAAGCGCGCATAATTAGGTCTCCACCGCCTGCCAGCTGAAGCGGATTCAGCGGAAGTTTGTAGTTGACGAGATGGCTGCCCAATAGATCATGCACCTTAACTGGACAGATTTGGCCGGGAGACGAGAGCTCTGTTAAAGTGCTTTAACTATATGTTCAGGCATTTTTTTAAAGAAGCCAGCCCAGGCAACAAAGAAAATGTCGATACTTAGAGAAGGTGGCTGCTATTGGAGATTAAATATTTAATTATGGATGTACATGTTGAATACTTTGGTATGCCGCGTTCGGGGATCGGATTCACAGCCTCCCTGTTCGAAGTGGGCGCTCTTACCACTCGATTTCCGGCAGTAATTGCATGCATTTATCTAATTATAGTCCCCTGTAATGATAAACATATGTTCAACCAAAGATTAAATCAGGCAAGTAGACATATAGTTTCTCTCTCTCTCTCTCTCTCTCTCTCTCTCTCTCTCTCTGTCAAGGACAAACTACATATTGACTGTAAGGTAATACATCCGTCATTTAATTGTGATGTCCATCAAGTGATTGTGGGAATTTTATAGTAAATACAAACCTGTATAGACTTAATGCAAAATAGCTGATAACTTCAAATAAGGATGCTTGCATGTGCACAGAAGTCTTTGTAAGCATTTGAAGGGCCTGATAATTATTTAATGAAGGATGGATTACCTTAATAGTCAAAATGCATTTCCTCAGGATAAACGTGATACTTGATGCATTTAAAATGTTGTATTAGCGACGTGTTATTTCTCGCTTTCAAGTTAACGTTAAATTAATCAGTTGTTCGTGAGCAATTAAACTCTTGTGGGCTTAAAGAAAAGAAAGGTTTGCTGTTACAGTGGAACCCGTCCAGTCTGATAAATTTTTCTCAACTCCGTCGTTCTATGAGCCTTCCTATGGTTGCTTATTTATGCAGTTTCGCGTTGCACGTTGACGCAGCAGAATGTTGAATAATGATAAATCCGTTGTTGATTTTTTGTTTAATTGGGTGAAATCTCGCCGTATTTCGCTTCGTCTCTCTATTCGATACACGACAAAATCCGCATCTCGATTGGGCGAAATCTTGCAAAGGAGGGAAGGCATCCTGCCAGGTGGATCAAGAAAAATTGATTTATCTCGCCAAGCGCGATACTGTATATATGGCTTTGATTTCACCATTGTTCCATTTTTTTTCTTTTTCCATAAATCAGTATTTCGCGGGTTCTTAGATAATGCAACGCTGATTATAAAAATATTTTGTTAATTTCCCTACTCGCTGTAAAATGAATTTTAATGAAAGAAAATATGCGAATATATCGGGGTGAAAATTAAATCCGTTTAAAAGAAAATACAATGTTCGTTTCGCCGAATGATATGGCAGACTTGAGCCACCGTACTAGACTGAAGTACAAATAGGCGTCTCGCCCCACCTACAGGTGGGGGACTGTATGACTTAAGGAGAAGTCGATATTGACGCGGATATTGATTAAGTAATTAAGAGATACGCTGTTGATACTGGAAGGAACGACTGGAATCTCGAGACCTGCTCTTAAGACATCTAGTTCTTTGACACAGATTTCGTCCACAGATCTTTGAGTGATCTGAGACTGGAACGCCCGTAATGCATCTGCAAGTCAATTAATCAATTATATATAATGAGTTTTTATTTCTTTTTTTCTAAATATGCTTCTCTTAAATACTCGGTTAGGAGAGAATTATATTCAATCTTTCTCCACGGCAAAGTCAGATAGCCATGACTGCCTGTTACGTTTCACTCTCTCTGTCAGCGATACATGGGTAACGGAATGATTCTTTAGGGGTTTCCGACGATGTTTCGACAGTTCCTTTAGGCTCACTTAGCACTCTGGAATGAAAGGTCTTGAAGAATATTGCTCTCAGGAGACATCAAACTGGAACTGGAATTCAACCCCTGGGGTCAAGGTACACTCAAATCTGTCCACGGCGTCCTGGGCTAACGGGTTATTTACGCGGGTTTTTAAATATAGTTTTGTTTGCGATTTTTATACTATATTCGCGTGCCAAAATGACACGTGAATGCGCATTTATATCAACATGCACTCGTATACGCATTCCGTTTTATGGCACTATTTTTTTTTCTCGGATGAAGAATGGGGCGAGAACTGCAGTAGATTATCATGGCACCTGATTGCATCATCTCGTTTACTCAAGATGAATTGTTCAATGTTTTATAAAGTGCATGTGAAACTACTTTTATGCGACCCCAAAAAACACAAAATATGTCACCCCATATCTTAGTCACTTAATTAGTTTCTTTGTTTTGTTGTTGTCACTTATGCTGTTTTTCCCCCACAACCTACACAGTGTGTTGTAAAAATGATACATTTATTTCTGGTTTTGCAACTTCTTAGCTATAGCCGACATGCGATGTTGGCATGGCAACCTGAGTTTTGTTTCATCTATATGGAGCACCCTTGTAAAAGAACGAATATCGTTATATTATGTTTTGAATAATATAGCGTAACATATACCACACTTTGGAGTGGGTCGAACATTACCACTACTGCTATTATTCTCTCTCTACTTTTTTGTAATCTTATACCGCGTCTCTCTCTCTTTCACTTTTTTAATAAGAGACTGCGTGAGTCTCTCTCATTTTCTTTCAATTTGAGATCGCGATACTCTCTCTCTCTCTCTCTTTCTGATTGTATGTAAGTATGTATGCATGTGTGAATGTGGGTTACAACTCATTAGAGACTCCTATCAACGTCCTTGACAGAGCCTTCCAAAGTCACCGAGTTTTTCCTCTGTCACGCATGTTTCCTACATGTCAATCTGCATCATGACATGATGTTATACAGGTACGGTCACGTGATCATGAGAATGAGAGACACCTCTCTCCGTTACATGTACACAACAAAGCACACTAAATATTTACACTGGAACCTTGCTGTCATGATAAATACAGCACTGTGCTGTAAACTGAGAAATACAGATTTTTCGAGAATAAAATCTCGGTTTTACGAACTTTGTGAAATGAAATACCGAAGTATTCGGAATAACAGATTTCGAAATGAAACCGTTTTACTGCAATGCAGCTGAATCCACTTGCATTTTCACATTTATCGCAATTATTCGAGATCGAGTTTAACATTTCGAATATCAATACATTGAAATACCGGTTATCGGAATAATGATATATTGATTCGAAACCCGGAAATTAATCCTGTATGATTCGGTTTCAGTTCTTTTAATCGGCGTCAGAAAGTATTAAACTTAATTAAATCTACCTCATGTGATAAAAATAAAATATGTTACTCATTACTATCAGTTCTGATATAAACATATTTTCTAATAAACGTTGAATTTGCGCAAATTTAGACATTTTTAATAAAATCATTAACATTTAAAACATGAAAAATAGTCTGCAAACTACTAAACATAAGTAATCCTAACCCAACCTCTTTATCATCCCTACATTAAATGCTACTTTTCCTGATTTTGTACCACAAAAACGCCAAATTTAAACTAAATTCAGAAAAAAAATATGCAATTTTGAGAGGAAAGATTATCCAAGCAACATGCACTGTTCGAGATGTATTTCTAATCTGTGTGCAGGGAAGTGATATGCTCAAGAAAAGATATGCTCAAGAAAAGATATCTCATTTTTTCTGGACCTTCGATTATTCGAACATAATATTTCCCACGTTGAGTCCTCGTAAAACTGCTTTTGTACTGCTTACTTCCTATAATTATTATTTTCAAAGCTTCGATTTTAACGTCTCGTAAAATTTGTCAAGTAGAAAGATGAAGGTTTTTTTCCACTATACTGTAAGATATATCCTTCTGAGATAAATTTTGACGTTGCATAATCCGTATTCAGTTTGACATATAACGACATATACCAAACAGGTTATTTCATTCATGTACAGCCTTTTAGTGTTTATTTGCCTCCATCATTTTATCATTTTCTTCTTCTCTTCATGCGTATATTACAATTATATATATAACACGTTTGAGCCCAAAATTGCTTGCGGGTATACGCACAGTTTCGTTTGAAATGCGTACATATATCAGCATGAACAGCAACTGCATCCGTGTATCAGTACTCAACAAAGGCAGATTGTCATTGTTGCGCGGAAATGAAATACATATGCACTAATAAGATCGATTCATGTCGACACAACGTTGTGCACAAACGCTTAAAACACCAGAGTTCGTCTCCATATTGTCTTTTGATTGCTGACCCGCACATTTAGTTACATTCATTACCTCCATTGCTAAAGAGCACAAGCAAGCGACTTTAAAGAGAATTGGTGCAGTGGTACCGGCGGGTGCCTGGTTTCTACATTAGGCCGGGTCCACGCGCGCATTAATCTCGAGAGATTTTTTTCTCATTACAAAACCATCAAATGGACTCGTTGAATGCAAGCTGGGGGAACGATAAAGGATAAAGAAATAAAAAACATGTTTCAGTATTTATCTCTATATCTCTCGGTTGTATAACAAAATGCCACTGTTTTGAAGGTATGTCAGTCAATCTATTCAATGCACATTAAATCAAGATAACTATTCCCCTACAGTGATACACAATGGCACAAAATGGCATCAGTATTACGTATAAAAAGTGATTAATAGTAAATTAATATCTCTGTAAACATATAGCGTAATGAAAATATTGCATGCAAAATACCTCAAAATTCTGAAGAAAAAAAAATTGAGAAAGACACTACACTAAAACAAAATAAGAAATTTCTCCACAAGAGAATTTATGTAGATATATAACGCATATACAAGGTATATGTTGCAAATGAAAACTTGAACAGAATGACAGTTTGAAATCTTACCACAATATCATCAGTATTGACTTTCTGAAAAAAAAATTCTGAAGAATGAATAATATGTAAATACGAGGATCAAGTAGATTATCATGGTAAAATGGTAAAACTTGATTTAATCATATCTTTTGTTTTTAAAACAACAGCAATAAAAAAAAAAAAAAAAAAAAAAAAAAAACACAACAAACGAACAAGAGGGCCAAGATGGCCCTGTTTCGCTCACCTGAGTAAGTTTGCTGTGTTAGGCATGATTACAAAAACTGTGGCATCTGAAGTGTTTGCAATGTTTTTCTAACATTTGACTAAGTGACCAAGATTTTGATCCTTCCGAAATGTGCACTCATCTGGGATTTCATGCAGTCATCATTCTTATCAAGTTTAATGAAGACTGGGACAAAAATGTAGCCTCTAGAGTGTTCACAAGGTTTTTTATACAATTTGCCCTGGTGACCTACTTTTTGACCCCATGTGACCCAGTTTTTTTACTCATCCGAGATATGATGTAGACAAACATACTTTCCAAAATAGTACCTTCACAAGGTTTTTCTAAGATTTGACCTAATGACCTAGTTTTTGACCCAAAATGACCCAATTTCAAAGTCATCCAACATATCATAAAAACAAACATCCTGACTAAACTTCATGAAGAAAATGTGATCTCAAGCGTGTTCAAAAGGTTTTTCTAAGTTTTGAGCTTATGATCTAGTTTTTGACCCCACGTGACCCAATATCGAACTAATCGAGATATCATGTAGACAAACATCCTAACCAAATTATATGAAGATTGGGCTAAAACTTTGGCCTCTAGAGTGTTCACAAGGTTTTTCTAAGTTTTAACCTGGTGACCTAGTTTTTGACCCTACGTGATCCAATTTCGAACTCATCCAGGATATTATAAAGACAAACATCCTGACCAAATATTATGAAGATTTCACAAAATCTTTGGCCTCTAGAGTGTTCACAAGTTTTTTAATTTTCTAAGATTTGACCTAGTGACCTAGTTTTTGACCCACATGACCAAATTCAAACTCATCCGAGATATTATGTAGCCAAACATCATGACCAATTTTCACGAAGATTGGGCCAGAACTGTGGCCTGTAGAGTGTTCACCAGCAATTGTTGACGACGGACAATAGGCGGTCACAAATCATCCTGGGCATAAGTGCTCAGGTGAGCTAAAAAAAAGTACAGCGACACTAACAGTACGGCGTTAGAGCAATTTATTATACTATATTTTTATACAAACATTGCTGTTTTAAAGATGTTATTATAATGTTTGTCTTCCTGTACTCCTGAGGTGCGTAGCGAAAACCGGCTGGAGTCCCAAAACAAAGGAGTCTGGCACGAATGTTGGGTCATATTTCACTTTATATAATACGTTATGTATCATATATAGTGATATATGACTAACTTTTCGTGCCAGACCCCTTTGTCCCAAAACTGCCGGGTATAATATTAGAAAGGACACGGCCGCAAAGCGAAGAGTCACTTGTCTTTCATTATTACAAAAACATGACACATTTTTTTTTAATTTGCAGACACACAACAATTTTGACGTTAGGGCATGTGTAAACAAATCAAAGTTACACTAATTGGAAAATAAAATGAAGCAGAGTCTTTAACCTCGGACAAAATACCTTTTTATCGTACTGAGTAAAGATGGTTGCATATATTTTTTTCTTAATAAATAATTAAGCTAGCTAGTACGTATACAGTTAAGATTGTATTTTATTTCCGATTGGTAAGTATTTTCTACTCAATTCATTGTAAATGCATACAATTAAACTGCAGAATTTTATACAAAATAAAAAAAATAAGCAAAAATATAAATTTAGAAGTTAAAAAAAAATCAATTTTTACAATTACATGTATTTTTAATGGGACCTGGAATGAGGATGTGACAAAGGAATTTAGCCCCGGCTGGAGCACTGTAAAAATGGCAATTTCTGCTGATCTTAGCAGGGGCATATCTATATCGAGGAATGTATGAGTATTTAACACGGACAAATGAACACACAATGGAAGACACTAAAACTTTAACTCTTGGAGCAATCAATGAAAGTTCAATATTATTATGAATACAGATAAAAATCGATTAATTCTTAGACAGAGGCAAGTTCGTGTTTATATAAAAAAACAACATGAAAAACACATAATATGTACTCAAGTAAATCCACACTGGATATTTATCTACATTTGAAATAATTCACAGCAGGATAACATTCACAGAAACATATATTCTAACAGCAGACAACAAAATTTAGACTATTTTTGAACTGAAGCAAAAAAGGTAAGACTGAGAGATACTTTATAAACCGTTGTACAATGCATAGTTTCATTTAATAATTTATCAAACATATACTAATAAATATACTGTTTATATAAAGAAATACACGTGGTGCACGGGTAAAGTGACATTCAGCGTACATCTTATGGCATTTTTGTGACAATACTAAAAATATATGACCATACCACAAGTGAGTCAAATAAATTGTGCTCTTGAACATTATTCAATATCTGATCACTTTACACGGTTTTCATGTCGTGTACATACATACATGTATATCAAAGTCCAGTAGATCAATTTTGATTAAATAATTTTATAATTTCATCACTTCCTGAAAATACGTGGTGTTTATAATTTCTCCATGTATAACTGGAGGGGAGGGTCTTATTATTAGTATCATTATTTTTATTTGATACATGTGTACTATTTGTTCCTTCACCTACATAGGCCAGGAAAGTCAGCGAAAATATATAATGTAAATGACGTAGTGCCGTTCTTTTATCATAAAAGATACTGTAATTTATTCTATCTTTTATCATAAAAGATAAACAACACAAGTTACCAAGTTACTAGTACTTATATATCAGCTGAAAAATAAAAAGTCAGCAAACACGCTGGTATTACATGCGTTAAGAGTGCTGATTGTAAGAAAGGTTAAATTTTGTGTGTACAATAAATGGTAGTCTTTTTGTATCGGAAATATAATTGTAAAAACGTGAAAATTCAATAGTTTTTAGATGACTTTCTCCTTGTCGTTATCTAAGTATGTGAAGCAGCTATGACTGCCAGAATCTATCAATTAATAAGGCATGTTGGCACGGTAGGCACGAATACTGCATTCATCACCTCATTCTGTGAACAAAATACAATGTATAGCGTGCAGTTCATACCAAAATAATGCTAACAAACGAAACTGAACCTGACAACAGTATTTTAGATATCTTCAAATGTATTTCTTAGGGAATAATCTCTTTAAACTTGCCATATGAATCCGCTACGTGTGTGTGTGTGTGTTTTGCCGTTATGCCTATTCAAAACAGAGCCCCCAATTTATCTTAATGTTTGTATAAATTTCATTTACCATGATAACAAAACAATTAACAATTTATAATAACTGAATATATAAAAAAGTATTTGAGATTCAATAAAATGTACTTGGATAAAGTTCACGGAAAAATAGCACATTTTACTCAGTGATAGCTCCTGGCATTGGCAAGGATATTGTCACCATAATTTAATTGCGAAGAAACTATATGGTGCTTGACTTGAAAAATAACAAATAAAAAAATTTTCATTCTTTGACAAAGACATTCCACCATAATGAAAGCTTATGGCAGGTATATATCACCATACTTGAATTTGCACACACATTTTGTTGTACTTAATTGTTTAAAAATAAATACACTTAAAATACTAATTAAATTATGATGAATACATGCCATCATAGCTTTATTTCATAGTGATAGCCATGGCCAAAACTCAGTTACATACAAATATATTGTACTTGAAATAAAATAAAAAAAAACTAATCAGGGCCCCATAGCTTGATTTTAAGGCGGTATCTTCTGGCAGAAATGTGCCACCATACTTAACTGATTTAACAAATTATTGTACTTGAACTCGTTTAGAATAAATGCACCGAAAACGGTAAGTCCATTTTATGACCCAAAAAAATAATAAAAAGATAAAAACCTTATTAAAAAAAATGCAATTTTCGCTTAATTTCACAGCGATAGCTGTTGACAGAAATATGTTACCATACTTCCTTTGCACACACATTTATTGGCAGCTTTGTAATAGAGAAAGCCAACTATACAGTTATTGCGTAGGACACGAGTGGGAAGCACTATTAGTTTATTGCATCACTTCCCTTTTGTTATTGCAAATGACTTAAATGGTTGTATTGCATTATATTGAATTTCTAATTAAACGTGATAGAAATGACAGCTTGTTTAATATGTCGGAGAAAAAAATCCTTTTTGATTAAAAAAAATGGTATCAAAATCATTCGACTTAACACGCTTGTATAGGGCTACCTGTTTTAACATTATTTATTCACACGTGTATGCTAGATACACATATACATGTACATCTATCAATAAAGCGTGTTAGATCAGCATGAATATGTAACATCTGTCTGCGAAATAATGCAAGCGTAAAATACAGAATGAAATAGTTCCGTGCTAAGGCTCGTGAATGAAATCTACAACATTAATCAAACTGTGTTATAGCATGCACAGGCTTTACGCTTTTAAAGGGAAAGCAAGAATCCAGTTATGTTTAGGAGGAACCGCAAAATGAACCACTGTAAAATTACTCATAGAGTATCACGCATAATCTCTCTCATGGCGCTATGTATGTTTTATAAACATGTACATGCGTGTTTAATTGGATAATAAACCCACCCTATTTTCATTCAAATCACAAGAGTCAATTTGCATGTAGTGTTAGGAGTTTTAACTCAGTGACGATTTATATCCATTACTTAATCCGATAATATACGTTACAGAAAAGTATCACGATAGAATTGGACTATCTTTATACTGGACCCATGCAAGAAACTAGAAAAATATAAATCCAGCGCTGATTAGTTTATGAATTAAATCGATAATAATAGCTTCAAATAAACATATACTAATCGCAGTAAATTATATGCAAAACTCAACAAGGGTGGAGAGCTGGTAAGACATGTGAACATGCAGTGGTTTCTGGAATACAGCTTTGATAGTACTTGTCAGAAAACGGCAAGTAATTTGCATCAAATTTAATTACAGGGCATCTGACTTGGTTATTTCAGTACGATTGAGGACATGGGAAACGTGTGTGAAGTAAAGTATGCAATAGTTTCTGATGTGTAGCTATGGTGGTTGCAAACTAAACATTAACTAAAAGTAATGAGTTCAAAAGGGGCCATGATTAAAGTAAATTCAGACAAGAGTTATCTAACTCGATGACCTGATGCCCCTGAAACCATTTATGAAGTTTCAAGTCAACCCCTTCACTAATTCCTGAGATATAAGCATGATGGTGTGTTGCATGCAGAACTATGGACATTTTTAAGTCCAAAATGGGGAGATAGATTCGTAAAAACAAAGTTATCTGACCTTGCTCAGTGACTTTGACTAATGACTCAAACCCATGTGTGAAGTTTCAAAAATTAGCTTCAGTGACTGTGGAAATATCGAATGAAGGCAAAATCTTTATCCTAATTTTCTAAGTCTAAAAAGTATATAACCTATATTTTTTTCTGACAGAGTTAGTGATTTGTTAGATGTATTCATTTATTACTGTTTTGCAGTTAGACAACTATGACAAAGCCTTAATAATTATTAGATCGACAAAAAATATATATTAAGATAAAAAAGGCTAATGAAACTGCTTGCAATATAAATACATGTATTCAGATTGGTAAAGATCTAGATCTATAAATAAAAACTAATATGTAAACAATCGTCTCGTCTAAATTCAAAATTGAATGATATATTTTTTTCTGATTTATGTTGATAATCATTTTGTGTTTTTGAATGTGAAACCGAAGATATCAAGTTATTCTTAATTTAATTTTTAATTTTGTAGTCTTATTTTATGAGAGAAAAAAACCCAACAAAAAACAATAAAAAGCTACATGGGAAAATACGTAACATTCTAAAAACACTAACTGATATTAGCCCTGTTCATTTAGAATTATGACATAAATATAATTGCAATATTTTGTTATCAGCAATACCAAATATAAGATAAGTTAGCAACCAAAACACTTTTCCAACTAATCTGGGAAACAAGTAAAACAGTCAGTAAAACAGCCAGTACATGTTCTAGATAAAGTGTGGCATAATTTTAAAAATTCCAGATCCTTCATGCGTTAATATTTTATTCTTTAAGGAGAATGTACAATTATTTTCTCTTCGTTTACATTTAAGGCTTGCGTTTGACAAAATAAATAAAAATGGGACTTTCCTCGATCACAAATCACAAATATATGAGTAGTCCAATACAACATTTTACAGTGAACAAAATGAACAAGAACTGAAAACTATATTCGGAAATACTATGCTAAACATAAAACATGCAAACAAATTTGCTATCCGTGCCAATAATAATTAAGGTCTTATCTAAGTTATTGAGCTTGAAATGTTTTGTGAAGAACTTACCCCCCCCCCCCCAAACAAAAATAACAAACACACACACAAAACAAAAAAAAACAAAAAAAACAAAAACAAAAAAAAAAACAAAAACGAGGAAACAGTATAGGAATGATATTTCTGGTGAGCAATGGCAATTATTTACAAAATTCACGTTTTGCAGTAAGACAATGGTTCCGACACAGCCTTAAAACTTACTATTAACTTGTACAGAAATGTATGTATTCAGAAATAAAGACTAACCAAATTACTTGCAAAATAAATGCATGTGTTCAGATCGGTATAGATCTACATATAAAAACTAATAAGCGAGAAAAGCAAATTCTCATTTTCTCTGTGTTCTGAATACTATCGTCATTTTGGCAGTTACCACCTAGTCTTGGTGGAATGTGGGGAGATCTTCTGGAAAACTACACGAACCCAGACGAAGCCAAAATGTATGGGAAAACATTAGTTTATAAATTTAACACTACAAACAGTTCCATTACCAGTAAATAAATTTGGAATGAAAAGCAAAATACTGATTGATTTAGATCTACATTCGGAGGAGTTCTGGTCCTTTTAACTAACTACCTCAAAGGATAAACTGACGTCACATACTGACGCCAAAATGACGTCATATATTGGCGTCAACTTGACGATTCGGATGAGATTTCGGCATATCCGCTGCTCTCCAACGACGTTGTAGATGATGTCAGCTCCTCGCTTATCAAAGATGTTTCTCTCTCCAGAGTTGGGTTCCTTTTACAGCTTAGTTTACTCACATCCGTAGAATTACTGGGCGTTGTGACTGTGCCAACGCATCTCACACACGGCACTGAATAGTGTGTTTTCTGCAATTTGGAGTCACAACACAAGTCAATTTTATATGGACGACTACTCACAACACCGTTCTCTAATGGCTTAGTATCCTTACCTACGGGCATACTGTATCTATTGAGCAGCTTATCGTGGACAATTACTGGGCCACTGAAACCCCCGGGACAGGAATGACACGAAACAGTATCACGCTTACATTCACTTTCCTCTGATTGACAATTATCAGCATTTACTTGAAAACCACTTGGAACTACTCTGGCATTTCGGTTTTGTTCAGCTACACGCGCTACACTTACGTCATTCTCAATGATGACATCACCATTCACAAGAACGTCTTCACGCCGAGGATTAACGCGAAGAGTACAAATTTGAACAGATTCGTCATTTGATAGAAATACCTCATCGTTTGTCTCAGATTCATTCATGGAATATTCAAATGTTCGCAATTTAGTAGCATCAGCTCTTGTTCCATCAGAATTGTCAAGATTGAACTTTCTTTTGTCGTTCTTCGCCCTTAGTGGCTGCTTATGGACAGTCAATATTATGGCTTCATTGCTGTTTGTTCCACTCGGTTTACATGAATTATCACAGATAGTTTTGCATGAGCAATGAGTCGTAAGTTCATCTATTGTAGGCGGAACATTAGATGCGTCAATACCAGAATCACTTAAATGTCTCCTTTTCTCCTTCCATAGCTTATACCTGAAAGACCGATCTGTTTGCGTCCCTACATCTCTCATAGCCGCCGTTTCATTGTTTGTTAAACTAGGCTTGAGCGACCTCTTGAGCATTTGATCATTGCCTGCGACTTGTGAGTTTTGTTCATTTGGCAATCCGCTTGCAGCCATTAAGCTCTTTTTCAAACTTGACCTTTTTATTGAAGAAGAACTTAAAATTGGCCGCCGTTTGTCATTTACAGAGAATGATCGTTTTGGAACACTAGTGTGTTCTGTAACAAAAGACACCTTAAACCTCTGTGACCTTCTGCCTTCACTGAAATCGTTGGACTCGGACAAAGAGGTTGACAATGGTTCTGTTTCTTCACTAGAAATTGAAACGGTCCTGAGGTAATCGCTCATAGCTGAATCAGATCGCGGGCTGTAGGAATCAAATGTCTCCGAGTGACACTCGTTTTCACTTTCAGAAACTTTACGGTCTGAAGACGATTTTTCAGAATCTTTAGCGTTTAAAAGTCGTTGTAAAAACTCGCGACGAGGTGAGCCATAGCTTGGCCGCTGCCCGTCCATTTTGAAAGACCGTGGGGGTGTGATAGTATTGTCATTGTTGTTTCGTTTTAAGAATGAGCAATAAGAAG
>CM037778.1:74500233-74550233 GCA_021229015.1 Solen grandis
GCCTCTTGGCAGTAGTCCTCACATCCACTGATAAAGGTGCATCCATAACAACGTTCACTGGTATTTCTGCAGCCATGGCAAGGTACATTGGTATTACACGGTTGACATGTGTATTGACAATGCAGACATCGGTTGCTCTTTGTCATGATATATGCTTTTCTGCACCCATGTGTACAAAGTCCATTCATTTTGTCACACGTGCCGTCGATACATCCACTGGAACATGCGTTTTCGCATGTCCTGCCCCATCGCCCATCTACGCATGAGTCGCAGAACCTACTCGAGTTGCATCCTTTACACCACGCTTTGCACAGACTGCACGTAAATTCACCAGGAGATGATTTAATGAAGTAGTTTTCTTTACAAATACATCGGCCGTTTCTTGCGTCACATATTTTGGATGAACACCCTTCTGAGCAATTTTTGCATGATCGTCCCCAGCTTCCCTTTTTACAGGTGACCGAGCAGGGACTACAGGTGAATGTATTATTATTTTGCAAAATGAAACATTTTCCATCCTCACAGGAATCACAAACGCCTGTCTCAAAGTCACAAATATCTCTTTTACATCCTCCTGGACATGGTTGTTCACACCGCGGCCCCCAATACCCGGGCTGACACTCTAAAACAAATAGATATGCATGATTATGCAAATTGATGTAAGTCCATATATTTAAAACAAACAAATAAAAGACTGAACGTGGCATAAGCTGACATATGATTAAGCAGTCTACTTATCAGCTTATTAATCGTACTCTATTACTTATATTACTAAATAACGATTAAGAGGATTTCTGCTACATAATCTGTTACATCGAATTGATAAGAGCTCGTCTGCAGTTCCTCATCATTAGAAGTCATACAGAACCAAGAACTCAGTCGGGTCAACATTTTACAATTTACGAGACGATCACAAGATTGTCACTTTGCTATACAACGACTGCAATTGTCGTGTTCTTCAACCAGCTGTAACTAATGGGTAATTTATCAATGTTTTACTAGTATCCGTGTCATAAATGAAATTTCCCGAACCCTTTCGAACACCCATCGTAATTGTCATTATATCTACACATATATGATTTTACATTGCTATAATCTTCACTTTCACTCAATGGATGTATCTCAAAATTCACATATGTGTTTATCAACATCAGACCAACCGAGTAGAAACAGCAATGTATGTCCAAGTAGTTACAGGAACAGTAACTCTTAAATATTTTTACATATTGTTGGGCCTTTTTTTACTTAAAATGTTAAAATTTGTTTAACATTGCTTTTTTCTCCAACTTCTTTCCATGGATGCCCCTCATAGCTCACACATGAAATTGCATGCCTGTGTTGGAGGTCAGACTATCAGAAATTATAAAACAGTTATGCCCCCCTTTTTTTTAAAGAATCTTGGTTAATTTTTACCCCATTTTTTTTAACCCTTTGTTTTTTTTAAACCTTTCATAATTATGCCCCTTTTCTGACTTAAGTAATCTTTTTATACTAACTCACTTTTTCACTGAATTCTTTGAGATTTTGCTTTAAAACTTAAAGCACATGTTTATTGTTCATGTGTATATTTTGATAATACAGAGCTTCTTATTTTGCCTTTAACTGCAATATTTTTTATTGACAAGCATTCAAATAGTCACGGTTGTCTTTTTTTAAAGGGTAGTAATCTGTTGTAAAACAATATATTTTCTCATAATTTTAATTTTTTTAAACCACTATTCTAAAAAAAAATGTATTTTATAAATATGATACTAAAATAGTATATTATATATCTGAAGCATCTTGAAAACAAATTTTCTATTCATTCCTATTTTTTAATGCTGTATATTTAAAATACTTCTTGAAAAAAATACACAAAAATAAGATTTTCTTTTACAATGTTTAATCTGTTACCACTGTAAAACTTTATAAAACCTTCCAATCACCAACCTTTTTTTTAAACTAACTTATGTAGTGCCAATAAGTAACACTTATCAGTCAGGGACTTTTAAATAGTCAAGTAACTAAACCAGTAGAACAACTACCCTTTAGGGGTCCCAGGCTGAAGTCTTGGTCTGGCTGCACATTTTTCTCTCTTAGTTATTTTGCACCAAACAAGTGATCATTATAGCATCTCCAATGTATATACTACCTTATTGTTTATCAGGATCACTATCAATTAAATCTCTGTTATTCTGCAACAAATTCCAAATTTGCAGGGAATATGTAACCGTTATCGGTGGGAGACTTTTGTAATTGGTCTTACAGGTTACAGTCCTGGTCTGGCTGCACATTTTTCTCACCTTCTTGCATTGTCCTTTTTTGTGTTTTCATATTTAAACATATTGTGTGTCTTTCTTCATTTTAAGATTCACTTCAAGTCTTAGAACTTGTTTTTTTTAGCTCACCTGAGCACAACGTGCTCAAGAGTGAGCTTTTGTGATGGCCCTTTGTCCGGCGTCCGTCGTGCGTCGTCAACAATTTGGCTTGATAACACTCTAGAGGCCATATTTTTAGGCCAATCTTCATAAAACTTGTTCAGAATGTTTGTCTCCATAAAATCTTGGACAAGTTCGAAATTGGGTCATGAGGTGTCAAAAAGTAGGTCACGAGGTCAAATATAAGAAAAACATCGTTAACACTCTAGAGGCCACATTTTTGGCCTAATCTTTATGAAACTTGGTCAGAATGTTTGTTTCTATAAAATCTTGGACAAGTTTGAAATTGGGTCATGTGATAAAATCTTGGACAAGTTCGAAATTGGGTCATGAGGTGTCAAAAAGTAGGTCACGAGGTCAAGTCTTATAAAAACATTGATAACACTCTATGGGCCACATTTTTGGCCAAATCTTCATGAACCTTGGTCAGAATGTTTGTCTCCACAAAATCTTGGACAAGTTCGACTTTGGGTCATGTGGCGTCAAAAAGTAGGTCACAAGGTCAAATCTTAGAAAAACCTTGTTAACAATCTAGAGGCCACATTTTTGGCCTAATCTTTATGAAACTTGGTCAGAATGTTTCTCTCCATAAAATCTTGGAAACGTTTGAGATTGGGTCATGTGGGGTCAAAAAGTAGGTCATGAGGACAAATCTTAGAAAAACCTTATTAACACTCTAGAGGCTTCATTTTTGGCCAAATCTTTCCATAAATTCTTGGACAAGTTCAAAATTGGGTCATGTTGGGTCAAAAAATAGGTCATGAGATCAAATCTTAGAAACACCTTGTTAACACTCTAGAGGCCTCATTTTTGGCCCAATCTTTATGAAACTTGGTCAGAATGTTTGTTTCTATAAAATCTTGGACAAATTTGAAATTGGGTCATGTGGGGTCAAAAAGTAGGTCATGAGGTCAAATCTTAAAAAAACTTGTTAACAATCTAGAGGCCACATTTTTGGCCCAATCTTTATGAAACTTGGTCAGAATGTTTGTCTCCATAAAATCTTGGACAAGTTCGAAATTGGGTCATGAGGTGTCAAAAAGTAGGTCACGAGGTCAAGTCTTATAAAAACATTGATAACACTCTAGAGGCCACATTTTTGGCCCAATCTACATGAAACTAGGTCAGAATGTTTCTCTCCATAAAATCTTGGACACGTTTGAGATTGGGTCATGTGGGGTCAAAAAGTAGGTCATGAGGACAAATCTTAGAAAAACCTTATTAACACTCTAGAGGCTTCATTTTTGGCCCAATCTTTATGAAACTTGGTCAGAATGTTTGTTTCCATAAATTCTTGGACAAGTTCAAAATTGGGTCATGTTGGGTCAAAAAGTAGGTCATGAGATCAAATCTTAGAAACACCTTGTTAACACTCTAGAGGCCTCATTTTTGGCCCAATCTTTATGAAACTTGGTCAGAATGTTTGTTACTATAAAATCTTGGACAATTTTAAAAATTGGGTCATGTGGGGTCAAAAAGAAGGTCACAAGGTCAAATCTTAGAAAAATCTTGTTAACACTCTAGAGGCCACATTTTTGGCTTAATCTTTATGAAACTTGGTCAGAATGTTTGTTTCTATAAAATCTTGGACAAATTTGAAATTGGGTCATGTGGGGTCAAAAAGTAGGTCAGAGGTCAATCTTAAAAAAATTTAACATCTAGAGCACATTTTGCCCAATCTATGAAACTTGGTCAGAATTTTTTCTCCATAAAATCTTGGACAAATTCAAAATTGGGTCATGAGGTGTCAAAAAGTAGGACACTCTAGAAGCAACATTTTAGCCCAATCCTCATGAAACTTGGTCAGAATTTTTCTCTCCATAAAATCTTGGACAAATTCAAAATTGGGTCATGTGGTGTCAAAAAGAAGGTCACGAGGTCAATTCTTAGAAAAACCATGTTAACACTCTATGGGCCACATTTTTGGCCAAATCTTCATGAACCTTGGTCAGAATGTTTGTCTCCACAAAATCTTGGACAAGTTCGACTTTGGGTCATGTGGCGTCAAAAAGTAGGTCACAAGGTCAAATCTTAGAAAAACCTTATTAACACTCTAGAGGCCCATTTTTGGCAATCTTTATGAAACTTGGTCAGAATGTTTGTTCTATAAAATCTTGGACAATTTTAAATTGGGTCATGTGGGGTCAAAAAGAAGGTCACAAGGTCAAATCTTAGAAAAATCTTGTTAAAACTCTAGGGGCCACATTTTTGGCTTAATCTTTATGAAACTTGGTCAGAATGTTTGTTTCTATAAAATCTTGGACAAATTTGAAATTGGGTCATGAGGTGTCAAAAAGTAGGTCACGAGGTCAAGTCTTATAAAAACATTGATAACACTCTAGAAGCAACATTTTAGCCCAATCTCATGAACTTGTCAGAATTTAATCTTGGACAAGTTCGACTTTGGGTCATGTGGTGTCAAAAAGAAGGTCACGAGGTCAATTCTTAGAAAAACCATGTTAACACTCTATGGGCCACATTTTTTGCCAAATCTTCATGAACCTTGGTCAGAATGTTTGTCTCCACAAAATCTTGGACAAGTTCGACTTTGGGTCATGTGGCGTCAAAAAGTAGGTCACAAGGTCAAATCTTAGAAAAACCTTATTAACACTCTAGAGGCCACATTTTTGGCCCAATCTACATGAAACTAGGTCAGAATGTTTCTCTCCATAAAATCTTGGACACGTTTGAGATTGGGTCATGTGGGGTCAAAAAGAAGGTCATGAGGTCAAATCTTAAAAAATTTGTTAACACTCTAGAGGCCACATTTTTGGCCTAATCTTTATGAAACTTGGTCAGAATGTTTGTTTCTATAAAATCTTGGACAAATTTGAAATTGGGTCATGTGGGGTCAAAAAATAGGTCATGAGGTCAAATCTTAAAAAAAATTTGTTAACAATCTAGAGGCCACATTTTTTGGCCCAATCTTTATGAAACTTGGTCAGAATGTTTGTTTCCATAAAATCTTGGACAATTTTGAAATTGGGTCATGTGGGGTCAAAAAGTAGGTCATGAGGTCAAATCTTAGAAAAACTTTGTTAACAATCTAGAGGCCACATTTTTGGCCTAATCTTTATGAAACTTGGTCAGAATGTTTCTCTCCATAAAATCTTGGAAACGTTTGAGATTGGGTCATGTGGGGTCAAAAAGTAGGTCATGAGGACAAATCTTAGAAAAACCTTATTAACACTCTAGAGGCTTCATTTTTGGCCCAATCTTTATGAAACTTTGTCAGAATGTTTGTTTCCATAAATTCTTGGACAAGTTCAAAATTGGGTCATGTTGGGTCAAAAAGTAGGTCATGAGATCAAATCTTAGAAACACCTTGTTAACACTCTATTGGCCTCATTTTTGGCCCAATCTTTATGAAACTTGGTCAGAATGTTTGTTACTATAAAATCTTGGACAAATTTGAAATTGAGTCATGTGGGGTCAAAAAGTAGGTCATGAGGTCAAATCTTAAAAAAAAATTGTAAACAATCTAGAGGCCACATTTTTGGCCTAATCTTTATGAAACTTGGTCAGAATGTTTGTTTCTATAAAATCTTGGACAAATTTGAAATTGAGTCATGTGGGGTCAAAAAGTAGGTCATGAGGTCAAATCTTAAAAAAAATTGTAAACAATCTAGAGGCCACATTTTTGGCCCAATCTTTATGAAACTTGGTCAGAATGTTTGTTTCCATAAAATCTTGGACAAGTTCGAAAATTTGGGCCATGTGGGGTCAAAAAGTAGGTCTGAGGTCAAATCATAAAAAACATTGTTTAACTCCATAAGGCCACATTTTTGGCCATATCTTATGAAAATTGGTCAGAATGTTTGTTTCCATAAAATCTCTGACAAGTTCAAATAGTGGGTCATGTGGGTCAAAAAGTTTGGTCAATATGAAAAATCCAACTATAATTTTGCCATTTATATTCAGTGAAGGATTCAGGTCATCATGGCCTCTGTTTTTATGAATTCAAATAAATGGTCATCGGTACCTATTCCACGCAATCACTATTCCGATCGCCTTTTTGTTTTGCCTCAAATATTCGTAGACACATTCTTACAATTTTGTTTTACTCCCTTTTATTAAGTTTGAGCTGTTTATCGGTTTTTTATTTAAAAATGGAATCCGCTTCATTTCAATACAACTTTTGTTTGTCACATTTTTTAGTGATCAAAGAAACAAAAAGTGTGCCGATTTATTGATTTGCACGTCATTATTTAATGTACATTATAAATAAAAAACCAGCAATCCGTTTCAATTAAAGTACTCATATTATCTGACTCATATTTATTTTTAGTGAATAAAAAAAAAACTGTGAAACAAGACACCTGACTTATTTGTTTAAATTATTTTTTATTCATGAACAATTATTTTATAAATAAAAAAACCAGTCTCTCTTTCAATGTGCTTCAATGTGTAGCTAACAAGTTACTGCATAAAAGTTTATTAAAAAAACAAACGTTTTCCATGTTAACAATCAAATTTAAACCAATTTTTCTTTGTGCTTTATTAGTTTTGCAATTTGCTTTTCTATGAAAAATGATTTTATTTGTTTACGTTAAACTAAAAAAGACCATGTTTCTTTCTTAGGTGCTTCAGAACTGTGTATGTAAACAAGTTCACATGTCAATAAAAGTTATGTAAAAAAAAATGTTTTCCTGTTAACCCACATAAATTTTATTTTCAGACAATTTTTCTTTGTCGCCGTGCTTATTTCAATGTGCTGCCTCAGGCAGCACTTTTGTTCTTGTTTCCTATTGAAAAAGGTGTGGAAATTTACACTATCGTGTTGATAAAGTGCTGGGAGAGCGTTCCATGATTCACGCAGGTTCACGTGTCATTTCGGAGTAAAATGGTCTATAAGAAAGAGTTTGCAGGGCCGGCGGACGGTTGGTCGGCCTGCTGTCTTTGCCCGATCAATTAGACAGATAGACAATAGTCGGATCTGCGGAAATGTTTGCTTAACGAGAACATTTGCCATAGAAAATTGAAGATCAAAGAAACATCATCAAGTTATCTTAATACAAGAGAGAGAGAGAGAGAGAGAGAGAGCCTATTATCAATACTTTAACATACACAACCAATTACGAGGGAAAAAGTAAAATATTTAAAGGTCGCTGTGGAGAGATCCTGACAATGTTTTAGAGCATATGGTTATTATAATTTCGGTTAGCAACTTGACAGATAAAAATATAATACATTATGTCAAGAGAAATGGACAAGGAGAAAGTTGCACATAAGCATAAATGAAAACTCTAAATTATTATTTTTTCTTTTTCTTTTACCACTGTATTTATCAATGTATTTGATACACGTTTTCGTGACTAATTTTCACTGAACTTGAACATTCGAAAATAAGCCACAAGCATGGTGCCAGGATAGCTTCCCCTTAATTTACATCAGGATAGAATGTACAATATAAGCACCAACTTACCTGCGTTGATGGATATATAACAACCGATGGTGATACAGAAAAGATGAAAAGTTTGACGGATTGGCGATCTCATGGTCTTCATCTTATTTCTTTGCACTCGTTCGGTATAAGAACACTTTTTTATTTCTTTTTTATTTAGTACTTTTGACTTCTTATTGAAAGAATGGACGGAAATGACACATTTTACTGTGTAGCTATAAACTTCCCTGTACTAAGTACCATGATCAATATGGGTCATTTTAAATGAAAATATCCCAACTACACACATACCCGACCGTGCCCGGCGCAGACTGGTTAGAGCATCTGCCCCGGGAACGGGAGGTCGTTGGTTCGATCCCTGACCGCAACATACCAAAATCGTCAAAATGGTTCCGGTAACTCCCTGCTTCACGTTCATCATATTTACAAGGCTGTTTCATGGCTGGTTAGCCCGGTATCATGATAATATATATAGGTGTGATAAAATACCACATGACTACGGCGTGATACTATTGTGTGAAAGCACTTTTAGACCTTAAGCTGCATACGTGAAGATGCTGCATATCACAGTTTATATCTGAAAGATGATTATGTTCATCATTATCATTGTCGTCGTAGTCGTCAGCAGCAGCAGCAATAGCATCATCATAAAAATAATATTGTGAATGATTGTGATTGTGTTAATGCTGTTGTTGGTGAAGCTACTGTTTTAGTAGTAGGGTATCCGGCTTTCCGTCTGTTCGTTTGTCCTTGAATCGCAGTAGCTTTACAATAGAATGCTTGAATGTCCCACCACCACTAAATGCGCCACGTTTGACGCAAACTTCTGTCCGATCTGTGTCTGCCAAAGTCAGTATACACACACGTGCTCATATGCATGCACATGCATTACCATACAGCCGTGGCCACTGTGAATCGGAGAGGACCCAAAGTATCGGTCCAATCCACGAACCGTCTAGAGTTTGTAGGAGTTGCAAGAACCTTACTTCCAAATCAACATCAAAAGAAGCATCAAAAGAAACAAGTTTAAACATGTTAGCTATAGGTTTATTTACGATGCCATGAAATGCTCATTTTGTTTCTGTCATGGATCCGTCCATTGTGGTAATCAATTAGGCAACAATGATAGGAGTTTATTTGGCGGACACTGAATATGAAAATACAGATCCAAATATGGAAAATGCGTAATAGGTAAAAGGCATGCACATCGATACGATTAACATATCCTGTCTATGTTTGCTATGAAGTCCAAAAATATTATATATATATATATATATATATATATATATATATATATATATATATATATATATATATATATATACTGAATAATATTAAGCTGCGAAAAGTTGATGTTAATTTTGACGGAACAGATAAAGCTAAGGGGTTAAGATGATGACAGTGGTGGTGATGACTATGATGATGTTGTTGTTGTCATTAACGATGATGGTGTTACTACTGGCTGCTGCTGATTGTTATGATAATAAAACTTTTTTAATGTTTACTTTTTCGTTTATCCATATTTTCAGTTACCTCTTTCAGAAATGATTTTTATATCGCCTTTGATACTTTGTATCATTGGTTTTCTTGTACATGTGTAGTATTGAAAATGTGTCCTTGCATCTCAATTCGATTTCATCCCATTTCGTTTTATATGTATGTTTTATATGTATATTATTGTCGTATGTGGCCAATTAATGCAATTAAACAAATTCTTCGGTATTCTTATATGGGACTTCACGGAATGTCATGTTTTAAACTTATCTTTCTAAAATAAATGTTATATCAGCGGACAAATTTGTATACCGTACGAAAAACGATTGACTCTACCAAAGAGGTTGGAAATGATGTTATAACTATAAGAAACAGAAAAGCGAATTTAATGCAGTTAATCTTCGTATTCCCATTTACTTATGTTTGGATGATGAATGAAAACAATTAAACATTTCATCGACAATTTGTATTTCATTTACGTTTTCACTTACTCACATACATACATAAATTTTTATTATTATATAGTTTCAGCTTTCAGTTTTGTGCTTTAATTCATTCTGGCATATTCTGTGTGTATAAACTCCCTAGACAGTTCAAAAAACTATATACATGTATTATTATATAATTATCATATTTGTTGATAAAATGTAAACATACTGTAAATCTGCAATTTGCAAAAGGTTTTAGCCACAAGCTCAATGCACTTCCCAAGCAATACATTAATAAACAATAACTGGTCTATAACATCAGCAATTTAAAATGTTAAGGGAAGCAGATTAAAGTATCAGACAGTAAGGGGCACAACTCCATTAGAGGTATCTGATGTACCAAAGTCAAAGGTGATATGTATATAATTATTCAGCTACTGAATCAGGGATATCCTGCCTTTGAGATTGTCTAGCGTAGAGGAAGACACCAAAGTATTGTAATGTATTCAGTAGGACATTAAGACCAAACAAACCGGGGCTAATCTTGTTGAGAAATACGGTAGTTTATCGCAATTTAGATGCACATATTTATGTAAATGCTTCTTGAAGTACTCGATGTTCTAGAACCAAAAGGAGTAAATGATATTCGTCAATCTTCTCACGCTCCAAAAAGCTAGATTTTTTTCCGGCTCAGTTCCTGATACGGTTTGTAATTGCTAAACAACGTTGTTCACGGTTCTCTGTGTCTGCCTTCATAATTAAGTAATTTTGTAAAGGAACAATGAAATATATAAAAATAAATATATATATGTCTCTCGTCTTTTCTTGAAAGTGTCTATGATAATGTTAATGACATATGGCAATATGATTTCCGATTTCAAAATTAGATTTTATTTGCCGATTGTTATATTAGTACTTACACAAAATCAAGTACACACGTACTTGTCGTTTTCGTACTTACACTTTGTCTGCTAACTATAGTACCAACATTTACTATGGGAACACAAGTTGTAAAACAGATTTCACCACATTATTATTATTATCATCATTTTTATTTTGTAATTACCAGTTACCTACAACAAATCTAGATGTTCGATTTAGTTCTATTGTAATTATATTACAAACCAATAGGAGCGGAGCGTGCGTCATTTATAGGGACCATATCAAAATGCCATCATTTTACATGGAAGTTCCCAACATATAAATATTATTGCATTAGGATGCAAGTTCCAGTAGAGCAGCGAAACGGATATTACATCAGAATCACACCAACAAAGTAGTCCTTCGGCTAGACTTCCTTGACGCGTGTGTCAATAGTTTTCTTGTGTACGTTCATACCTTTTCCAGAAGACAGCACAGCTGCCTAGACAGAACACGAGACTTGCTCCAACCAAACACGCGGCTATTATCCAGAATGTCACGCACGATTTTGACTTCTGGGCTGGCACTTCTTGAAAATAAAAATATGATTGTTATATTAATCTGTTATAATATTATGATTTGCAAAAAACAAACTGAATCATAGTAAGCATAAAAGACCCAATAGGTTTTCCGCTCTTAATGCTCTATCTGGCTTAGTGGAAAAAAGGTAAACCATGGGAAAAGTTTATAGACTATATATTGTTTAGTCCGTATATTATTAAATAATGCCCACACCATCTTTGCTAAAGGTTATTTCTATCTCTCCTTTCCTCTCAAGATTTTATTTTTGTGTGGATTTATTATCATCTTTGGAAAAATATAAATACTGTTATAAAATAAGGCGATCAGCTCTAAAAAGAACGCTGAAAACAGATAAATAATATTACCAGTTACATGTGTACCACAATGCGTCCTTTGGCAGTAGTCCTCACATCCATTGATAAAGGTACATCCAATAGACGCTGTAAACCTTTCTCCATAAATTTTGGTTACCCATGACAAGATTCACTGGTATTTCTGCAGACGTTGCAAGGTACACTGGTATTACACGGTTGACATGCGTATTGACAATTCATCATGATATATGCTTTTCTGCACCCATGTGTACAAAGTCCATTCATTTTGTCACACGTGCCGTCGATACATCCACTGGAACATGCGTATTCGCATGTCCTGCCCCATCGCCCATCTACGCATGAGTCGCAGAACCTACTCGAGTTGCATCCTTTACACCACGCATTGCACAGACTGCACGTAAATTCACCAGGAGATGATTTAATGAAGTAGTTTTCTTTACAAATACATCGGCCATTTCTTGCGTCACATATTTTGGATGAACACCCTTCTGAGCAATTTTTGCATGATCGTCCCCAGCTTCCCTTTTTACAGGTGACCGAGCAGGGACTACAGGTGAATGTATTATTATTTTGCAAAATGAAACATTTTCCATCCTCACAGGAATCACAAACGCCAGTCTCAAAGTCACAAATATCTCCTTTACATCCTCCTGGACATGTTTGTTTACACCGCGGCCCCCAATACCCGGGCTGACACCCTAAACCAAATAGATATGCGTGATGATGCAAATTGATGTAAGTCCTTATATTTAAAACAAACAAACAAAAGACTAAAAGTAGCATAAGCTGACATATGATTAAGCAGTCTACTTATCAAATTATTAATCGTACTCTATTACTTATATTACTAAATAACGATGGAGAGGATTTCTGCTACATAATCTGTTACATCGAATTGATAAGAGCTCGTCTGCAGTTCCTCATCATTAGAAGTCATACAGAACCAAGGACACAGTCGGGTCATCAACATTTTACAAATTACGAGACGATCACAAGATTGTCACTTTGCTATACACCGACTGCGATTGTCGTGTTCTTCAACCAGCTGTAACTAATGGGTAATTTATCAATGTTTTACTAGTATCCGTGTCATAAATGAAATTTCCCGAACCATCGTTTTTGTCATCATATCTACACATATATAATAAGAAACACACATTCAGTCACACTAACAATTTATGGAAACTACAGAAATAAAAACTGATAACAATTGCTAAGGGAGACAAAATTTAAGCATACAGCGCATGAGAAAGGCATCGAGAAAATTTCAAATGGCTCTGCAGAAAAAAAAACGTCAGCTGAAAAAACCGTTCATGCATTTAACATGGTATTTTTCTTAAAGCCTGGAATGTTTCGAACAAAATATTTGAGTATATCGATGTACAAAAAGGTGTTCGATTAGAAAAATAGTGAAATTAAGTAAAGCTTTGACCAAATTTGAAAGAAAAGTTAGAAATGCAGCCCAACCCTGCGTTCAGTCACCCTTAAAAGTCCATAACGTTAGCGTTTGCTTCCCTGTTCAACCATAGCATATAAAGTGCAAGCTGGGAACCAAATCCATAACAGTTGCGAGCGTTACGGTTAACTGAAGGCAGGGCAGGAACACGTGCAATATGTGTTCTACTGAATAATACAAAGCAACAACTTACCTGCGCTGGCTGATATAAAACAACTTATGATAAAGAAAAAATAAATTGTTTGACGGATTAGCGACATCATGGCCTCCAGCACACCCCGCTGCGCTCGATCGATATACGCATACGAGTTGTGTTCTTTTTTTTTTATAAAGATGTGGGAATTCTGTTTGAAAGAATGGGCGGAAATCAAGACATCTTACATGTAAATAAGACACTATATTGTTATATCTATATACTTCCCTGTATTCATAATCAAACTTGAGTCATTTAATATCTAAACATGCCCCACTTCACATTCAAATGGCCGTCCTCGCTCGCCGAGTTGTTAGAATGTCCGCTTCGGGAGCGGGGGGTCGTTGGTTCGATCCCCGACTGCGTCATACCAAAGTCTTTAAAGATGGTGCTGGTATCTACATGCTTGGCACTTATCATATACATGTTTATGGGGTGGTCCACGACTAGTAAGCCCTGTTTCAAGATAATATGACTAGATGCGACATCACGCAACATGTCTATGGCGTGATACTGCAGTGTGGTATCACTATATCTGTCTCTACTTGTAATTTTAGGCTGAAATACCGTTAGTGTGACGTTTATTCCTACAAACACGCACACATACGTATAGAAATTTGACCCGAAAATTCTGACATGTGACAAATTGACCATATCTTGTCTGAGGCAAGCTAAATATAATCATACGCATCAACCCTACAAAAAAGAAATATCTTTTTAAAAAGCTTTGCAGTGTTTCTGGGGATTAGGGTAATGGGGCAACAAGAAGTATCTTTAAAAAGGATACACGGCCGTGGTGTATTAGTTATATTTAGTCTTCATTCTGCATCTTGTTGGGAGGACATTAGAAACAAGTATTATGAATGACTTTCAAGCGTTCAAAATATATAGAGCGGATATGAAATTGCTTACGATCGGATAGATGAACGACCAGTTGACAACGTAATACGTCCCTTCAGGTAATACAACTGGATGGATGTTCCTCGGAACACTTGTGTTACCTGCATTCCAGCAGTTGTCAGAGAAAGGGTGCAGTTTCAGTGATGCTGTTTATATATTTCACAGCTATCTAGTCGTCCTTCAAATTAAATATCTGAACAAAGGTTTGGATGACGTCATATATTTAAAACTACTTTCTGAGCCAACCACAGAGGTGAATGTAATGTTAGCCGATGTTTAAGAGAGTGGTAATTTATGCATAAACAAGTGCTCGATTTTAAACCAATTAAAAAGTGCGGTTTTAACTAACTTCAGTAAAACATTTGTCAAAGGGTTAGAAAAATGTGCAGCGTGACCGGGACTCGAACCCGGGGGCTTTTACTTACAGGGCGAATGCTCTACCAACGCTTACACATCTTTCTACCCTATTGTGAGATTGATGCAGTTACTTCGTCTGGTTATACCTTACGATGATTTGATTGGCCTATACAAAGGTCAATCTGAGACTATCCTCTATACGATGTTGTCAGATTCAGTTACCGATACTGAATCTATTTTCAATGTACAAAGCTTTACATTAGCTTAAAGCTATTTTCGGGTAAACACAATGCAATAACAAATTACGAAAACAAAATCAGCCTGTTAATCGAAAGTAAATTAAGTAAACAACATAAAAACATACAGACATGCTGACAGATATGGATGTATAACGCATTTACAAAAGACCAGTATTGCGTAAAGTATTGGAATATCTACCAATCAATCATAAATACAGTGGTCGGTCAAAAATATATTTAACCATTACAAAAATAACTCGATTATAGCTTTCATTGCAAACGTTAAGTCAGTTATAAGATCTTTATTACCAAACTTTATTTCAATCCTCCATAAATATGAAGAGTACAAATTTCAACAAAAATAGAACATGAAGTATATACAGATATAATATAGCATATCACAGCACAAACACAAACTGTAGATGATGTAGTTAACACTCTGATAAAAAAAAACTTATAGTATTGTTAATCATGTATAATTTTAAATCAGTTATACAGGATCTACATTTTTCCGTGGTTCTCCAAATTAATGATTACAGAGATGAAAAAAACACACAAACAAAAAAAAAAAATAGATTTATTTAATGACAAATGATTAATTATGCAGACCCGTCACAGTTTGTTACATGATCAGTAGATGAGAAAATACGTTTTACATGTCCGTGTTGATATAACGATTCACCTATGTACTCTCGGAGGTTTGAGGATGTGTGAAAAGGTCTGAATTACAGGGATAGATGGTCATAGGGCTGGAGTTTGCTTGTTAAGGAGATACAGATAGGTTTTGTTAATGACTTCGAGGAATTGCATAGATATTACAATGTATATAGAATATGCTATTTAGGCAATGGGGACGGAGCTCGAGGAATTCAAAATCGCATGTTTGAAGAATCGCCCATAAATTTATATAGAATAAGAAGGGCTAAAACAAGGGACCGGGCTTGTAGCTCGAGTCATCGGCGGTATTCAATGAATTGCCACATTGAGGAATCGCGTGACCACTGTATTTAATTAACATTGTCCTAAGTCATAAGTGGAGTCAGACTGGTCACTGAATGGGCTTTTGTAAGGTCAGCAAATTCCCCGAATAGAGTTAAAGTAAAGTAACTTATTTTAGAACATGGATACGAGTCAAAACAACAAAAGTATTGTTTTAAAAATATGTAAAAAGTAAAAAATGTTATTGATGATTTCTAAATGGTCGAAATCCGGTGGAAAATCTGGGGCAAAAGCATACAGTTGCCGCCAAAAAAATACAGCAACACGTGATCTCAGGCTATATTTAGACTCTATAAATGTTTGAAACTATGACTATGGTAGACACATTAAGACCCCGAAAAACGTATTCATGAGTAACTATTGGTGTTATCACCGTTGACCTATGTTGGAATGAACGCTGCTCTTAAGTGCTCGAGATGATTTTAAAGCTGCGTATTTGTACAAGCAAATGCAAAATTGATTGTTTAAATCATTTATAATTTCAATCATACGACTTTTAATTGTATTTGATATGTACATATCAATCGATCTCTCTTGTACCACGAAAACTTGTTAGACCATTATACAAAAAGGCAAATATAAACGATGCAAACCAAAGTTCCTTGGCACTGGTAATACACTTTTTCACCACCGAATAGACATTTCTATCAATCTATCTTTAGTTTCTAACAGCTTTTATAGATTGTTTTTAATAAAAATAATATTTAGATATACCTAAAGCAATCTTTTATCTTTAAATATGATTTATTTCAAAAATATTTCTCTGGTGAATCCATTTTTGTTTTAGCAGAAATAAGGAAATTACAAAAATAGAACATCTGTTACACTGCTATTAAAGGGAGGTAATACAGAAAGTGTGGTAAACTCATTACTAACTGATTTTTGTTGTTTAAATAATCATAACAACATCATGTATTATTTATTTTAAGTATGTTAAACGGATTCAATAAATATTTTACATTGGTAAAAAATAACTTATGTTGATGTAGGAAGTATAGTATATTTTTTTAAACCAATTTCAAAGTAAAATTACTATTTTATAAATAAGGGTCAAGGAAAAAAATGCAACATCAGTACTGGTTCTACCTAGGAACTTTTAAAGTCCGTGGTAGTAAAATTATTATTTAAATCTTTGCGGTCCCATACCCTAGTGGATTGGGATTATAAAAATGCAACAAGACTGTAATACATTCAGCCTACATGTGTAAATAATGAGTACTCTAATGACCTTCGAAGACTGTAAAGCGTCCATTCTACTGTGAATAGATCATTTCACTCCGTAAACCTGCGTAAATAAACGAACACTTCCCGAACACATAATCTACAGACTGGTGTAAATTTTACACATTGTACAATGAGAAATTATCATACACTTCAAATTTTCTCCAGTTGCTGATTGGTTGATTTGAACCAGCGGATTATACCGGGTATTGCCGATCCTCTGGTGAAATGGTCGGAGCAGACGATATTGTTATGAAGCGCCCTTTAACCGACTTTCAATCAGATTGAGACAGTGAAACAGACTATAATATACTGCAGATGTTTATAACATTCGGCTCCCTAAAACTGCCCTGCGTTCAGTTGCCCTTTAAAGTTCATAACATTAGCGTTTGTATCCCTTTTATATCAAAGCGTATAGAGTGAATCCTTAACAGATATAACAAAGCGTCATGGTTAACTGAACGCAGCTCTGGTGTCAGGGTATATTTCAGATAGTTGTCATCTAAACAAAGAATTGAGCGTAACTTTTTTTCCCTAAGTATATGCATTTTCTACCATTGAAAATATTTAAAAAAAATCATTTGGTCTTATGTCATTATCCGTACATGAATCAAAAGTGAGGCTTTACAGCTACGCCGAAAAACAAACTTATCGATTAAGGATAACTTATATTTTAAATTATCACTCAGAAAAAGGTTGACATTATTAGCTCGACTATTCGAAGAATAGAGTGAGCTATTGGAGTGGTCTTGGCGTCCGCGTCCCAAGAAATGTTAAGGGTTTGTTTAACATTGCTATTATCTACACGTTCTTTCCATGGATGTCTCTTTTAATGCACACATGAAATGGGGGTCAGGCTCTATCATGAATTTCAAAATAGTTATGCCCTTTTTTATTTAAAATCTCGGTAAAGATTTTCACACCACCTCTTTTTTTCACTGAACAGTTTGAGGTATTGCTTTGAAACTCTGATTACCTATTTATGGTCATCACCTCTACTTTTGTTGTTGTTGTTGTTGTATTGGGGTTTACCGTCGCTGCGATAGTATTTCAATCATAAAGCGACGTCCAGCTAATTATCCAAGCAATTATACAGGTGGAGGAAGACCCCGAGTACACAGAAGTACCCGGGTAGAACCACCGACCTATCGCAAGCCAGCTGGAAGGCTTCCTCACATGAAAAAACCGAAGTCCCTACCGGGATTCGAACCCACAGCGGTGAGGGGCTGAGAGATTTGTAGTCCACGACTGTAACCGCTCGGCCACGGCGGCCCACCTCTACTTGTACATGGCAAGAGTACACAACTCTGTCTTGGATTTTGACATAATTATTCCCCTTTTCTGTCTTGATTGATCTTTTTGTACTAACTCACCTTTTCACTGAACTCTTTGATTTATTGCTTCAAAACTTGTTGCATATATATATTGTTCTCGGGTATATTTTGAAAAAAAAGAAATTCTCATTGTTGCCTTTACTTGCAATAGTTATTTTTATTGACACGCATTCGAATAGTCGAGAATGCTGCTTTACGGACAGCTCTTGTATATACATGTAGTTCAGTATATTACCTTGTGACATTTAGAGTTCAAATTTGAGGTTGGCTCTTATTCAATCAAAAATATACTAAGCGCTAATTAATTCGTAAATACTTAGTGGCGAATTTCATCAATTTTGCTTCTCTAATAAAAAACACCCAATTATCAAGTCCATAATGTATGTCATCTACGCCATATACATTAACATTTCGCGCTAGATATTTGAGTATTTTTATTAGAGAGATAAGAATGATGAAAATCGCCCCTAAGTATTTAAGTATTACTTAGCGCTAAGTACTGTTGGTGAAACTCGAGCCTGGTTCCTTGAACTCGTAAATACTGTGCGTAAGTATGATGTTCGTGTCCAAAATAGTGTCAGTATGATCTATAGGAGTTTTAGTATGAAATTTGAGACTATGTCTGAGATTTTCCTTCAGTATTTTTCTAGAATTCGAGTCCTAGTGGGGATTATAATTATTTATCACGTGCACGTGCAAAGCAATATGCCTCCTCCTTTTCGATGTGTGACATAAATAGTTCAGTTATTGCTTATATCAGATGACAACGAATGCAATATAGGTTTATTAAGTGACACAGTTAAAATCACTCATTTATTTGGCCTAACGTGGTATTCGATATGTACCACACTCGTTATCATGTCTTTAACAACAGTCACTGGCAGATGATCCCTATTGATTTTGGTCAAATGTCAAGGTCACAGTGACATTGCGGGGAAGGGGCGGCATATGTGTCGTTCCGAAAACTCTTGTGCTTTATTTGTTTTGTGTATATTTACAAAACTGTGGTAGCCAGTATCAGCAAAACTTTACACATAGCTTCATTTAGGCACTTTGGTCATCTGTCTGCACATCATATCAAGAAAATGGTATTCAAAATATGCACTTAAAACATGTGATTTTTTTGAATTGGCACCCGATACGCCGGAAAACACACCCACGCGCAGTCTAGAAATTATTATCCCGAGCGAGCAAAACTTTACTGAAATGTTCACCAGTATACACTATAACACAACTGATTTTTTACTTGTTGTTTTACCGAATATATGCAGTTATAGCCCTTGAAGATGATTGTTTCGTGCATATATATAAATACTCTGTGATCCGATCAGGATTCATCCCTATAAGGCAAAGTCAGACAGTTAGAATGTTCGAGTATATATTTATGGACAGTTCAACTATGCATGTCGACAAATTTCATAACATTCACAGAATTCAATAACATAGGCATTTATTATAACTAGTTGATTTGTATTTCAAGCATTTTGCTTAATGCGGCTGGCTGTATTAATTCATTGAATTTGCTTGTTATTTATCTTTGTATAGCTGTATGAATACTTGAATTATAATTATGAAATTGCATTAATTTTACGCAAACGTATAATTTAACATAATTTAGCAATGCCGTTTTCGTTCTATAATAAATGATAATAATACATAATGCTACAAAACAAGGTACTTTATTATGAAAAATTACCTGAAAAAAGGTTATATTAAAATATGTCTATGAATGCATAATAATATTGCATATTGTTTGTAACATGAGTACTAACAAATAGTATAACCACGATGCATTGATGTTTGAGTTTTTGTGATTTTATACAATTTTAATGTCTGGTATCCTTGCCGCAAAATGCATATAATTATTTCTTTCGGAATGTGTTTTTTTTTTATATATAAATGCATATGGCATAAAAGGGACAGAGAAGATTATGTTTTTATATCACTAAAGCTACGAGTATACGAGCTTGACAAATACTGCAAACGATCGCGGAAGCAGTCACTTGAGCGCGCAACATGTATTACGTGCGAACGCAATAGCTATCGAAAGCGCATCTCTCGCGCGTCTTTTGGAAATAAAACAATGGGCTAATTGTTGAGAAATGAAAATGAAAAGTGACAAGAAAGTGAAAGCAAAATGAATGTCAAGGAAGTGAAAGTTGAGGGAGAGGAAAATATTACTTACTTGGAAATACAATGCGTTCATGAGTTACAGTATTCCTTATAAATGGAATACACTAATTAAGACTTATTTAATACTTTAACTTCCTCTGTGATATTATCATCATTATAATTACCATGGTGATGGTAACGTTGGAGATGATGATGATGATGATGATGATGATGATGATGATAATGATAGCTGTGGTAGCGATTATGATGATAATTACAATGGTGATGGTAATGATGATGGTGGAGGTGGAGGTGACCATGATAAAATTTGAATTTGCAAAAACCGGATTACACAATTTCCTTTGCAATCGAGTTAATTCTTTTGTGCATATGCAGACTGTAGCTACATATAAGGTATAGATTAATATATCTCCCTTTTCATCTGAATTCGATGAATAAGCACGCATTATAACAGCTACTTAACTAGAGGCATGAATAAGTCATTTTTCGAAAACAGTTTACCAGCATGCATTGTAGGATACCTGGGGATTTGATTTTCGTTCGCTTAAGATGTGTTGTGTCACTTAAATAACTATACAAACACGCTCTGCTGTGTATATTTACAAAACTTTGGAACAAGAGTCACAAACCTTTACAAGAATATTTACCAATATGCAAAAAAAAAAAGACACATAAAGAGATTTTATTTGTTGTTTTGTCCGAAAATTGCAGAGTTTTAACAACAGCCATGTTGTGTACATCTTGATCACGAATGTTAGACAGAATGTATATTTTGACAATTAAGTGATGCATGTCGACAAAACTTTAGAACATTCGCAGAATTTCATCTCTCGGATCCTTGTCGCGGGTTTGAAAAGACATTATTACAAATAGACTTGTATTTTAAGTAATAAGCCTAATACGGTGGGAAGTTAAATTCGATTCAATTCAGCGACTTTACTTATAAAGTATCTGTGATAGACCTGCCGAAACTGTATGATAACGTAAATTATATGATGTTACACACTTACAGTTAAAGAGAATTGATTGATATCGTCTTTGTTCATGATTATGAATGATTATAGCACAGAACATACTTAACTAGGTAATACTTTTATGTTTTGATGAAAACTTATCTCAGACTGAAAAAAATACAAGAAATGTTGAAATATGTCTATGATTTAAAGCATGATAATATTGCATATTATTTGCAATATGAGTTTTTTGCTAAATAAGATAAATACAAACAAATAGCAGTTATCAATATATTTATTCTAAAGCAGCTTATCCACAGATTGTCATTGACTATGAATTTGATTTTAACTGTATTACGTCTATCAAAATCCTTCTGTGGGCGTACGGTCATGCTATGCTATGGTTCTTCCATCACATGCTAAAGCGTTACGAATCGTTAGAATAATTATAAAACCTGTACTTAGAATTTATATTTCCATGTGCCGTAACATGGCTGACTGCATACACTCATCGCGCATGCGCTTACTTCACTGACCGGAAATGGCAATGGCAATTACGAAATCGCTACCCGGGACTTGTGGAGAAGCCTTGTTGTTGAATGTGTAACGTGGTAGAGCAATATTCTGCTTCGGGGATGCCGTATTTTATTTCAAACTTGAATTCCTGAAGTGCTTTTACGAAAAGAAAAAATGATGTTTTCCCGTGCAATGTGACCATTACTTTTGGAGAGTATTTGCCAGAAAACAAAGACTTCACAAACATTTAGGCGGAACAGAAGAAGAAAAAACAAATTCCTTATAATTTTACCGACCAACTGTTAACGACTTTCTTTTAAGGATGAATCCTGCTCATAATCATCCCCCGATGCAATTTTAAGTGTCCACGTGTTAAGTTAAAGAAGCGCTTGAAAATATCCAGGGTACTTAAACTTTAACTGATTTTAGCCTTTCCTTATGCACTCCACACTAAATCTCGATTATTCAAAATTATGGGAACCGAAGTATTTGAATAAAAAGAATTAAGACGAATGTTGACAGGTGCGCAACCCCATCAATATTTTAATTCAGTACATGAAATAAATGATTATAAAAGTTATGATATTTGTGGGAACGTCTTTCCTTGTATTATAATACAAGCAATGCATACATCAACAAGTAATACTGACAGTATTCAATTTAAAAGTCGGGCTAGACAAATCATAAACGAATACCGAAAATTGCTATTGTCCCTGAAACTGCTGGTATTCACTAAATCATTTTTTTGAATAGATGGGCATTGATTACAATCAAAACACATTTCAAATGAAATCACCCCCCCCCCCCCCATTATGTATATTATAGACGCGACAATAAATATGTTTGTTTGTTATGCCCGTTTAAGATTTGTCATTTTATGATGTTTGTCTTTTTTTTGGTTTTTTTTTTGTTTTTTTTTAAATTACGCCGATAATTATTATTTTGTGTGAGGCTTCGAATACTTTTTTTTTAATTCTTCATCAATATGCACGGGCGAAATGTGATTTAAGACTCAAAGGGACGTGACTTTGCAACGCACTCACGTGAAAGCTCCACAATACGTCATTTACAATTATCACACATGGAAAGTTTCATTTACATTTACCTGTCAAGATGTTCATACCAATTTTCAATAAGTCTGACAAAATAAATTCACAAGCCTGAAAAGGGTCTTACTTGCATGAACATGCTATTTTGACTATTGAATTCGGATAAATCATAAAACATGTACATTTGTTAATAACTTGAAAATATATTAGAGGTGGGTAAGGTCAGATGAGATAAATAATTAATTATTCTAACTTAACTATGTTATTAACGTTAGGCATCACCACTAATGAATCTGTTGTTAAGTAAACAGATATCCTAAGTCACATGATAAAGTTTCATGCCATGGGAAAGCAAATAAACCATAGCAATTTATCTAAAATGTCTCGTTCTGACACATTGGTAAACAGAATGGTACCAGATCAGATCCCTCCAGGGGCTGACTAAGAAGGATCTCCTCTATTTTTTCATAGACTTTTTAGCTTAGATTCGGTACATTCTGCACAGTATGCGAGAATTCACAGTAAATGAGAATTCACTGATCCATGTACCATTTTCAGTTAAAAAATATTCATCAATTATTATACATAAATTGGTTTATTAATATTCATGAGGCAAGGGGTTAATTAAGGGACAGTTCATGGACGCATCTGAGTTATCCTGACCCACAGCTGTGGCTTAATAACACCATTTATGTGACCTGTTATATGTATTGTTTTATCTGAAGACCTCAGAAGAATCAGGCCACTTGAAGCCCTTGTGATTTGTCCATTGTCATTATCATGTTGGTTAAATGACTAAAGCCTCTTGAACAGTACAGGAAAGTTTGAAGTATGCTCGGATTTGTTCAAGGAGGACTGACTTGTTTCATATCAAAAACGTTTCAGTGTAATTGCCGCTTTACATCAGCGTCGGAATACCTTCGGATGTTGCTCATTCCGTTTCTCCATACATCGCCCGTGGGATTATTAGTTAGCATTTACGCGTTATCGAATATTTGAAAAGCAGCGCCACTATTTCCAGGGGATTTTTGGACCAATAGAAAATCTCGTACTTACGGCACTTACACAAACATTTACCGACTTACAGACTTAAGAAGTGTACTCATTTGTGTAAGCAGCCTTTTTTGATTAGTCGATTTACCTCTTATGAATATCCATATAGTGTTAAAGTACTAGCCAAGTATCCCACGGCTAACAGAAGGAATAAGAAGCCGCGTGTATCCGATACTGTCTTTACAAGTACGCATTTTTTTCTCTTTATGCACCGCGTGGGTTAGAATCCCGGCAAGGTCATTCGGATTTTCATGTGAGGAAGCCTTCCAGCTGGCTTGCGGTAGGTCGGTGGTTCTAACCGGATGCATCCGTGCCTCTTCCTCCACCTGTAATTAGTTGCTATATGACTGAAATACTGTCGAAGCGACGGTAAACTCAAATAGTCAAGTCTAGTCTCTTTATGCGCATGTGCCGAATGTAGCCCTGATCAACAGCCCAACCCCAACCCCAACCCAAAACTCTAACCCTGACCTCTAACCCTGACCTCTAACAAAGCCTGTTTCCACACACTCCCTGAATATGTACTATTTATCATAGCTTATAAAGGACAATAGCTTAAGAACTGCTCTTCACATTAGCATAGCTAGAACCACGGCTGTAGAACCGGACATAAATATAGCTTAAATTGGGCGGCAGCTGAGGATCCGGGCGTCACTTAAGTATAGCTGGATCCAAAGCAGAAGTATCGATCTACACATAAGTAAAACAAGGATCACGTCTGTAGAACCAGGCTTCACGTAAGTATAGCTAGAACACTAGCTGTAGAACTGATTTTCACGTAACGAAAGCTAAGACCACTTCAGTAGAACCTCACTTATAATATAGCTGGGATAATATCTGTAGAACTGGGTCTTACATAAGTAAAGCTAGGTCTATAACTGTAAACCGGACCTAACAGTAGTTTGGCTAGAGACACAACAGTTGAACCGGACTTTACTCTATATAGCTAAAACCTCAACTGTAGACCGCACTTCACATTAGTAAAACAAGGACCACAGGTGAAGGGGGTATAAGTAGGACCATCCTTCCGAATTTAAAGTAAGCTTGGACAGCAGATGTAGAACCAGACTTCACATGAATATGAAAAGGACCAAAACCAATGACCGGATCTCACATAATTATAGCTAGGACAACATCTGTGAATCTGAACTTCACAAAAAAAGCATTAGAACCGGACTTCACATAAGTATAGCTAGGACAACAACTTAAGAACTGGACTTCACTCAAGTATAGCTATGACCAAAACTTAAGAACCGACTTCATTTTAAATATAAAGCTTTAATATGGCCACATCTTAAGAACCGACCTTATCATAAGAAAAGCTGGGGCTGTAGATCTTACTAATAGAATATTTCTTCTCTATCAATGGAAAGTGTGTATTGTTTTAAATTATCTATAATAAAATGTCTCTATGTTAAAAGGTTGTGAAATGAATCAGTTTAACATACAGTGTTGTTTTGAGACTATAAATTAAGTGTTACCTACATACACGTCATACACGTCATAATGTTTGACATACTGGTATATGATAGGTTTAAAACCAGATCAGTTTCTGTTTCGAATCTGAGCGGTCTTTAAAAACGGAAACAAAATCACAGTACTATATTTGTGATTGTATCAATACATATTGACAAGTAATAGATGAGGCATGTGCTTTACGTGCATGGGAAGGTAAACGATACCCTTGTAATCAATAGGTATTCGGCTCAAATGTCCAAAACCCATTTCCTATATTATACATATACAAGGTATGTAACTCGCCAGTCGCGTATTTTCTGACCCAGTGAACATTCTGCTCTACCATCTTTTAAGTCTAATATGTATATTTTTAAATTGCCCAATACATTTATCTTACAATTACTGTAAAACTATTTCGATTGCAATCTTTGTTTTTGAGATCTCTTTTTTAACGCGGAAATTATCCCAAAATCCGATAGTAGTAAGCTAGCGTGGCTGCCGATCTGCCGAGACTAAACGGCTATTACGCCGCTGATTATAATGAAGAGAGTAATACATAAAGATAAGCATTTTTAAATCAAACTGTTTTATGTAGTGTTTTCCTACCAAACATGCCTACATTGCGTGCTTTTCATATTCGATCATATCTGTTTTAATTCATAACACTCTCTTTCTATCTTGTCAAACCCAAAACGAGGCTAACGTCCGAGAAGTAATAAACGTTTTCATTGGTTAAGCCTGTATATCCGTTTTACTTTTGATTTCTTCGTTATTCTTAAGTTGCCAAATGGTATACAACGTAAACGTGTATGCGGTAGTGTAGTCAATTTTTCCCGCGATCTGTCAAATCAGCAGAAACCTTAACTTCTCGAACGTCAGCCTCGTTTTTGATATGATATCAGCTGTAGGGCCGAACTTCACATAAGTTTTTTTCGGACCACCGCCGTAGAACCGGGCTTCACATAAGTGTAGGTATGACCACAGCAGTAGAACCGGACGGTTTCCACTTAATTTCCGATGCAAAACCGGACTTCACATCTGTACTTTTAGGACCACAGCTGTAGAACCGAACTTCACGCAAGTATTTCTATGACCACAGCTGTAGAACTGGACTTCACATAAGTTTTTCTATAACAACAGCTGCGGAACCGGACTTCACTTGAGTATTTCTATTACCACATCTCTACAACCGGACTTCACGCATGTATTTCTATGACCACAGCTGCAGAACCGGACTTCACGCAAGTATCACTAGGACCACAGCTGTAGAACCTGACTTCCCATAAGTATTTCTATGACCAAATTTGCAGTACTGGACTTCACTTATGTAATTCTATGACCACAGCTGAGAACCGGATTTAAATTCATTTATACCCAGTGAAATTTTATGACCAAAGCTGTATAACATCACTTAACATAAGTACTTCAAGGACCAAAGCTGTAGATCCGGACTTTCACGTAAGTATCGCTACGACCAAAGCTGCAGAACCGGACGTCACTTAAGTATTTTCTATGACCACAGCTGCAGAACCGGACTTCACTCAAGTATTTCTTTGATCACAGCTGCAGAACCCCACAGCTGTAGAACCGGACTGACTGCACATAGGTATTTCTATGATCACAGCTGTGGAACTGGACTTCACTTAAGTATTTCTATGACGACATCTGCAGAACCGGACTTCATTTAAGTACTTCTATGACCACAGCTGCAGAACCGGGACTTCACTCAAGTATTTCTATGACCACAGCTGCAGAACCGGACTTCACGCAAGTATCACTAGGACACAGCTCTAGAACCGGACTGCACATAAGTATTTCTATTACCACAGCTGTAGAACCGGTGAGTAAGTTCAGATGCAATACAATTGCTTATTCTAGCTTATCTATTTTTTTGACGTTGGACATCCCCGATAATGGGATTTGTCGTTTATCGACATAAATCCTTTTATTTAAGTGGAGATATATCGTTTTCGGCACCCCTGTTCCCCCTGCAGGTGAAAGTTATTATTTTAGTCGTGTTAATCTAACGCTGCACCGTTTTCTGCCTTTGCGGCTCTCAAGGTCATCCATTTGTGCCTTACTGGTAAATCGGGGACCTGAAATATGTTTATTTTCTTTAGGAGCATATCATTGTATTGTATTAAGTTTATGTTTGTAAGGTTAGTTATGGCTCTTTTATGCATAAGTAACATTTGCATTGCTTTAGATTATACTTGTCTGATTGGGTTTTTGCCTCTTCTCTTTGGTTTCTATCTTCAGGTTTTCTGTCTGGCTGACGCCGTCTTGGGAGGGACTTCATCACACTAAACCCATCGTCATGGCTTCTCAGTGTTTTGCGGAATGGTTCAACAGTTCTTGCGCACACCAATTGTATTGTTTCATAATTCTAGTCATATTTTTAAGCCATTTTAATGCAGAATCTTGCGCGCACAGCAGTGTTGACATTTTGAGCCATACATAATGTAACAACTTGATCTATTACTTGGCTAGTGAACTTATGTTCCCAGAGTTCACTGGTTTTTTCTTATGCCTTTATTTTGTTCTTTGTTGTGTAAATTGAAGCCATGGCTAAAATTATGCCACTAAAAATATAGTATTAATAATTATACTTAACTGAGTTCAAGTTTTGTTTTTTATTTATCCCATCTGCAATAATGAAGCTGTTGTTAAGTAATTAGATGTACTAAGTCATATGATAAAGTTTCATGTCATTAGAAAGCAATTAATCGTTTACCCTTTATATTATATATCTCGTTCTGACACATTGGTAAACAAAACAGACCCAGATCAGGTCCTTCCAGGGGCTGACTAAGAAGGATCTCCTCTGTTTGTTGATATATTATTGTAGCTTAGATACGGTACAGTCGGCGCAGTAAAGCAGAATTCTTTTTTTCATGTATTTGAAAAAAAAAATGAAATAAAAAAAAATATACATCAAGGCATAAAGTTTATTAATATTCATGGGATAAAAGGTTAAGTAAGAGACAGTCCATGCACACATTTGAGTTATCCTGACCCAAAAGTTTGGCCTAATAACCCCATTCAGACAAATGCATTGTTTTATATGAAGACCTTGGAAAAATCAAGCCACTTGAAACCAAACTGTTTAATAATGACTAAGAGCCTCTTGATCAATATAGGGAAGTTTGAGGCATGTTCGGGTTTTTATGCAGTGTTTAGAGAGGGGAAGACTGACTAGTTTCACATCAAAAGCGTTCAAAAGACATTCGGGCAATTGCACGTTGCAGGTACGCACTTTACATTTCGCCTTATGCGCATGCGTAGATAGTAGCACTAATCAGACCCTAACAATTATCAAAAACTCTAAGCCTCACCCCTAAACCAACCTGTACTTGTAACGGAGGAAACGGAGTTTACGTAACTAAAGCCAAGACCACAACTGTAGAACCGGACCTAAATTAGCATAGCTAGGACTACAGCGTTGCATACAAATGTATGTCAAAGGCCTGTATTCTAATAGCAAGTCAACAAGACAACGTATATTATTCAGTTTCAAAATTCATTTTAAAGATTGATATTCCCTGATACACCTTGTCATATCTTCCCTCCGATGAAATCTTAGTGCCACAATAGTTGAATAAAGAAACTTCCTATAATGACAATTTAACATATAATACCTTCTAACACATACCTGAAACTTCTTTTCTTTAAAATTAGGGCTACCGTTCATACCGTCATTGTGCCCCTAGTTCCTGTTGCTGAGTGGAAGGATTCAATCAGTTCAATCTTTTATTCCTTCAAATAGTATATTATAGTGAAATATACAAATTAAAGAAAGTGAACAAGTTAACATAACATGAATATACACATAACTTTAATATACATACAATGAATTACAGCATAATTCATATGCATGCATATGCATATATCTGAGTATGTTAAACCTTGAACAATCAGCTAAGATCTCTGTTATTTGCTGAAAGGGAGTTAGTCTGATGAGCTTTTCATTTTTTAATGGTAAATATTTGTGACAAATACTATGCGAAAATGAAGTTCAAGATTTTGTGTTTCTGTCTTATCACTAAGTGGTTATACTTTTCATGTTTATTTCAATACGATTGCATAATGGAAGTCGAACCTGGATTAAAATGTATTGGAGGTACTTAATTACATATTATAGTCACTGGATACTTTCCTCGTCATAACAGTTCTACGCGACAACGCGACGAAGCGACATCTCGCTTTATCGCGTTGTCGCTTCTTGATAGGGTGATTCAGTTTCCCGATGAGATTAAAGAAAGACATGCGAAGATAAAGATGACAAATATTAACGTCTCGTGTTGTCGCGTGTTGGAGAGGTGAGGATTAAAGTGTCCTGGACATACGTATATACATGTCAGGTTCAAAGTCCTTGCGGGGGCCGTCGTGGCCGAGTGGTTACAGTCGTGGGCTACAAATCTCTCAGCCCCTCACCGCTGTGGGTTCGAATCCCGGTAGGGACTTCGGATTTTTCATGTGAGGAAGCCTTCTAGCTGGCTTGCGGTAGGTCGGTGGTTCTACCCGGGTACCTCTGTGTACTCGGGGTCTTCCTCCACCTGTAATTAGCTGGACGTCGCTATATGATTGAAATACTATCGCAGCGACGGTAAACCCCAATACAACAACAACAACAACAACAACAAAGTCCTTGCGAGTTTTTAGGGCTCTAATTGTTGTCTTAATCCTAGCATGCCTTTCTTAAACAAGCATCAGAATATTGAAAAGATCCACTCTTTCATTGAAATGTCAGTTTTACGTAGGCGAAATTTAAGAAAGACATGCGATGATCAAGAAAATATTTAGCGCCAAAGAAATCTCGCTAGGATTGTTAAAGCTCGCATACACGAGTATATATATGCATTTTGGACATGCGACAATGCGATTATTATCGTGATATCTCGCATGTTGGAGAGGCAAGGATTATAAGAATCCACCATGAGTATTCATGTAGGATAGGAATATCTTACCCGAGGGTCAGATATTTCAGGCGGGACGAGGCTCTGCCGAGTCCCTGCCTGAAATTTCTGATCCCGAGGGTGAGATATCCCAATCCTTCATGAATTTACGAATGATGCATTTTTTTTTTCTCCCATGAACGATTATTACTTGCCACAGACCGTCAGCCTCGATTTAATAAACATATCTTTTTTTCTTTTTTTTTGCACTTATTTTCTTGCCGCTTAACAAATTAACACAATTACAACATGAAAGAAAAATAAGAAAAGAAATATACCTAAATTCTGATGTTCGTTCAACTGGGAATTACCATTTGCTTAAAATAACTTAGTTAAATATACCAAGCCTTATTTCACATTCGTAGTAGTAAATGATAATAAAGGGATAACTAACTACATATATATAATATTTTCAAACATATATCTATTCACATGAATTACAACAAGTCAGTTTTGTATCTTGATGAATTGTATAACTTACAGTCATCATTGTTTATTTACGTGACATGGAAGAACGCTGATAACGTGACATGGAAGATAGAGTTTTCTTCCATGAGGGAAATCCCTGTCTTTGTATGCTGAACATGGGAGAATTATGTGTCCTGAATATGACGCCGTAGTTATGAGTCAGGGTAATGTATTGCCATTCGCATTAAATTGCAATGAGGCAGCAATATACCTGTCCGATTTAGACAAAGGTTTCCAAATTGATTGCACTACTCTCAGTGGGCGGGAAACAAAGCAGACAGAGAAAAAGAAACACAATGTACGTCATTTTCTAAAAATGCAGCCATTGAACCTGCCAGCTGTTTGCAGATGAGCTGTAACCGAAAAACTCCGTATCGGGCAACAGATTTTGATATAATACTGGGAAAGCTATTAAAAAAGGCAAATATGACTAGAAAAAAATGTCAGGTAATAAATAAGCTATGAACTTCTGCATGGAAAGATATACATTCTAAAACCCTTGAGTAAACATAGCATTTTCTGTATTCTAATAAGTGAAAAGTTTGAGTCGTACCGACGCCCATCGTCGGAACCCACGGTATTTATTCCGTTATCACTATCGTACATATCGTGGAATTTTCAACAGCAAAACTCCGTTTTCGTAAATATTAATCAACTTCTTGCTTATCAGTGAAAACATGCGTGGTTTTTTGAATACCTTTCATTAAATGTACGAAAGCAAACGCTGGCTTTCAAATCCTAAAAACTATATGTAACGAGCCTTTTCATTGGTCAAACGTGCTGTCTCAGCCACGGATCCAGTGAAATGACTAACTAATAATTCATGAGTTGGAGGTTTTGCTAAACAAATAACCCATGGTTGATTAGGTAATAGGGTAGGAAAGGTTAGTGAGCGAACGTGTGTTTCGACGATGACCGACGCCACGAGGATCACTGACCTACATGTATACATGTATTTTCAATTCAATTTAGGCATCAACTAAATTCTTTAAGTTTATTTTTTGTTAAAATACGGATGTATACATAGGACATCAATGTTTATAAGAGTTTCTGTGAAACTTAAAATGTGCGAAATTGCCAGTCATGAATTCATTTTATTAGACAACATGTCGGTGAGTCATACAGATGTTTGTTTGAAGTTAAGAAAATATGTTTGATATTAGATAAAATAGAATAATAATAATAAACATACATTAAATATTGAAAAAACAGATGATCTCTTGACAGGAGCTATATAATTTTAGATTCAGTATGTGTAAAGGCTTAGCATGGTCTCTTAAGATTTCTATCCAACAAAAGTATGATTGAAAAGATCGGGAAATGATCAAATGATGAATAATGCAGCACGGAAATTAAATTTGAGTGATGGCATTTTTTATTTATTCATTTATCTATTGTTTATTTATTTTATTTTATTTTTATTAGTTAGGACATCAGAAAAAAGCAACTGATTGACGTTAAGGAAAGAACGAAATATATAGATAATAATCATTTAGAAAAGCCGCTGTCAGCGGAAGATATCAGGTTAGGAATATCTTGGAAATATCAAATCAAACGATTTAGTTTAGTTTAGTTTAAACATATTTTATTTACTTATTCAAACGATTTAATACATGATCTGTAAGTTGTTTATGAACGTTATATCAATTTCAATTCTTGTATTTACTAAGGTCGCAAATATAGGTACTGGTATAGCTTCCTTGCATGGCGTTCAACATAATAAAGGTAGTTTTGGGACTGATGGCCCGGTGTCAGGATAATGTGACTGGGTGTGGTATCATGCCAAATATCTACGGCGTGATACTGTGCAGTTTGACAACACTACATCTGTCTCAAGTAGTCTCCAAATGACTAAAATACTGTCGGAGGGGCGTTAAATCTAATAAACAAACTATCCTTGTATTTTAGTATTTATCTTAGCATCTTATTCTCTCATTAGGAGTCAGTTTGGATTGAGCTGGTAATCATCCCTTTGCAAATAATATTTCCGAAACTCCTCATTCTTATGTTAATGTGTATCTATAAGTAACTTTACTAAATGTTTACAAATGACGTCAACATGCGCCAGTTAACACACCTCGTGTGTAGGGATATATGACTATCACGTGACTAGGGCGGGGGCATAATTTGAAATAATGACATGCGTAGTTCGCCGTAATCGCTTAACAGTTAAATCATAATTAAGAAGACAAGTGTCGGAAAATCTCCAACTCTTAACAAATTAAATCGACCAGGAATTAGAAATTTCGGGCTCACTGCTCACAGCGGGCAAACTTAAACAACTGATAAAGCATGTGAAAGTAAAACATGTAGTTTTCCCTAACTTTCGAGTCATTTGATGATACCGACGCCGCACGAATTAATGACCCATCACGTCGTTTTAACGAGAGTTTATCAAGTCCCGCCTTCATCTATTTTGGAAAAAGATTACACTTGACATCCGAAAAAGGTGCTTTTAAACATGCATTATGTATTATGTCAAAATGAACATTTATCAAATGTTTATAATCGGGGGGGGGGGGGGGTATAACGTGTTAACTCGTCTATAGCGCAATCAAGGTAGAACATTATTGACATGCGCGCTTGCACATTTTTTTTTAAACTCATGGCCACCTGAATTTAAATTATTTCCCTGCGTATCCGATGATTAATATCGTTTTACCTCATATCTGTATTTATGACTTAATAAATATTAATGATCTGAATTTTAGATGGTCTATGAAACTAGGCTTTATATTTGCCGTGCAGACTGTAGAATTTGAGCTACAATATTGTATGAGCAAATAAATGTTTAATCTGGGTTTTCTCTTTTTGTTAATGCGTAAAAAAAAAGGAATACAGTGAAGCCTGTCTTAAGCGGCCGCTAACAGAGGTGGTGGCTAAATGGAGGTTAAACAAAGAACAAATGCTAATTTGGTAATATTTAGACCTACCGCTAAATGCAGCCTGACCGCTTAATACAGGTGGCCGGTAGTATAGGTTCATTTGTATACGTATGAAGGGTTATCTTTTGATTGATGTTAGACAAAGTGGTGCGATTCTTTGGCTATTCGTGAATGTAAGGTTGAACATTTTTTCCACCGTACAGTCCATTACCGGATCCAATGATGGCTACATGTACCTATTTTAAGATCCAGATGAAATCAAAGCGCTGAAGGCACTGAAGTTATGTGTGTCTCAAGTGGAAGATGGTTTGACGAGCTGCAGATATGCGGGGTAACACAGTTTTTGCCTAATATCAAACTCATATTGAAAAAATAAAAGATTGTTCATTGAAGGCTATAGAAATAGGGAGAGTAAGAGTAGCGAAGTGTTATTTGTTTACAGTCTGTTGAAACAAGTGGTGCGCTCATCTTTAAGTTCTTTTAATGACCATGTTAACGAATTATTCAAGAGGGGTTATAAGCATTGCTCGAAAATTTGACACTCGTTTATCAAATTAACTTAGAAAAAGAAATACGACAATATTGTTCTCTTTGCACTATCAGCGCTTTGATTTGTACTACCGAGCGACGGCACATTTTCTATTTATAGATGCAAATCAGTTACTCCTTACTGTGTCCTTAGTAACATACAGGTATCAGTCATTCTATAGAACTACAAATAACCCCTGGAGGTATCTGGGGTATCTGAGATAGCTTGACATGATTATTAATAAGTTACACGGATTTGTATCGGAATTCAAACTTTCTATATGGACCATTACCGAAACCTGCACACCCACCATCTAAATTCAGGCACGAGTCACCTTTGCATCGAAAGAAATAATACTCCTACGCATGGTAAATGTAAGTTACGCAACATCATAGGGAAAATACTTCTTTTGTGCTTTTTATGCTACATTCAATTATTGTGTCCCGTAAACATTTTTTTTTCTTTTATTCAAAATTGAGTTTTCAACACTTTGGCTGAATTATAGAATTATAGAATTCTGTTCAAATGGTCGATCATTCATACAGATCGGAGTGGTAATTCATTTTTAAATGTAGAGAATGGGACCCCCAGAACGCCACACAAAACTAAAAAAAGACTCAGAACTGCCTGGGAGGTGAAGATAGAATGCCAAGTTCTATTTTAAAGGTTCAGAAATTCTGAAAGATAAAAAAACAACAAAAAAAAACAAAACAACAACACGATCAATTATGCAATTATGAAACCAATAAATTCATAGAAGGTTGTACCGAAACAATATCAAAAATACCTGACCTGCTTCTGCATTGAATAATTCAAAATTGTATGTTTCATGGAATAGAGTGGATATTTAACATATTTTTAAAGATAATTTTCTAATGAATTCCCACTCACAAAATTAGTCTACTTATGCATAATTTATCCAGAGGCGAGATTTCGAGGATTTCGCTCTATTATTGAATTATTTATTGTGTTTCGATGAAATCTGCTAAGAACATAATATAAAGCGTTTATACATAGGACTTAAACCTTAAATAGGACGGGACATTTGCAAGTTTATTTTAGTCCTGCTGATGTATATTAAGCCAGCATATTACTCAAAGTTTGCTGAGCGCCAATTATCCAACCGTCTGTTATACTTGTTGAAATGTGCCATACCTTTCTGTCTACGCATGTAATACTTAGTTAAGAAATTAAGAGTTTTGTATATATGTTGTGGATGGAAAGGTCATGAAATATTTGTTCCCAACGGGGTCAAACCAGAAAACAGAGGTAAATGCCAGCTATAAAAAAAGGAAAATATTTAATAAAGTCAACGAGCAATGTCAAAACAATTACCGGTATTTCCTGTTTCAGCTGGAAATTTAAGCGTTCCCTGACAACGTTTCGGTTTCGATCAAGAGAGACAAATTTATTCTTAAAATATGACTTAATTTACTTTACGTCGATTAAGAAACATCTTACATTTTTTACTTATCCCTCTTTGCGGTTCCTTTGGTGTAACAATATCTTATGCCTTGCCATGGATGGTCATGAAAAAAATCCTCTCCCCAAACGGCGCATACCTCTTTACATTAAAGACACAAAAAATGTCATCACCTCTTAAAATGGAATCTCCATAGATTCAAGGAGTTTTAAAGACAATGGGAAAGCACTTGCAATTATTCGTGAATGCTAGTTTTCTTCCTTACTTTCATTCTCGGTGCAATGGAAAACCAGAATGCACGATGGCTCAATGACTGAAAACCGAATGAGAGGCGTGGAAGGAATGCAAAATCAATGATTTCTTTTTTAGTTTCAGACATACCGAAAAAAAATGGCCAAGTTTAAGAAAGTCATTAAGGTTGTACTGAAAATAAAATCGTATCACTTGACCTGCCCTCACCTTAAATACGTTACGAAGTTCTACGTATTGCTTTACCATCCCATTTCTGTCAATACTTTATGGTGCACCATTTGATGTTTTCTAAGCCAACTTTTTAAATATCACCAGTGTTATGGTAATCATGTTTGAAAAATAAATTTTACGTTACACCAAATCACAATCTTAAATTCTTTACTCGGGATTAAATAAAAATAAAAATGTATACTCTTTTCATCAAGCTCCAACGAAGGAGGCTCCGTGGCCGAGAGGGTAAAGTCGCTGACTTTAACACTCACTCAGCCCCTCACCGCGTGGGTTCGAATCCCGGCAGGGTCATTCGGATTTTCATGTGAGGAAGCCTTCAAGCTGGCTTGCGATAGGTCGGTGGTTCTACCCGGATGCCTCCGTGCATTCGGGGTCTTCCTCCACCTGTAATTAGCTGGACGTCGCTATATGACTGAAATACTGTCGAAAAGACGGCAAACTCAAATAGTCAAGCCAAGTCAACGAAGGAGATCTAAAACAAGTTGAAAAATAGCTCAGGTTCAGCTAAATTACAAGTAATTATTAGAAATAATTAGATAATAATAGCCTAACTGAGAACATATAAATAGTCGTAAGTTTTGAAAATAGTTGTTTTTTCATAAAGATTTCAGTGGAGTTTAAAGAAGAACAAATCATTGAGTCCGTGTCAAAAATTAAGGAAATGCCAATGGAATTCAATAACAATGAAAATTGTTTGCATTCGTTTCAGGCAATTTATATTGATCATACATAACCTAAAAAAGGAATTAACACTATCATAAGCAATTGTTAATACATGCATTTTACTTGCATATACTGATTTTATTGACTAAAATAGAATATATTTTGATTAGGTAAATTTAAGTGTTTTTTCTTTTTGTAAAACAAAGTGAAAAAACGCTATAACATACAGAGAAATTATCTAATGAAATAGTCTGAGCAATGCTAAAACACATTCCGATATTTTCTAGCGTTTTTGTTTCGATAAAACGAGGGATTTTTTTAAGCATTAAAAAAAAAAAAAAAAAAAAAAAAAAAAAAAGGTTTTATTTATTAAAGGTCGAAAGAGGAACAGGTTTTTACAACATAAACGAAACATTCATTTATATTTTATGTGTTATGGAATTTATCGCAAGCGACGCGGATGAATTTATAAAATTTAAAATGTAAACGATATCATATTTACGGGTTATCACGTACGCCATACAGCTTTGACTCGCATTATGGAACCGGCTTCCGTTTTTCACATGATGTATCAAAGACGGTTCAAACTGCATTTATATTTTCAGCTAGCAAAACATGAAATGAACATCAATGGAAGCTTCCATGCTATGACGCCATCTTGGTAGTAAGAAATGAAAGTTTTTTTTTTGTTTTTGTTTTTCTTTCAATTCGGCATTAGACAATAGAATAAGATAGGATGATTCTTTTTACCGAAACAAAATACTTATTGACCTCTACCAGAACTGAGTTTCGGTAAATTTTGAAAGCAAGCAAAATTTTATTTACATGGATTGTAATATTGGCGATGTGCCTGGACACTCGCCTCTATATGCAATGCTCATTTTTTTTCCACCATGGGTGCATGGATGGGACTTTATTGTTCAAACATTGATGGGAGTGTATTTTGAAGACATTGGTGCTTTGAATCAATGTTTTTATTGTAGTAAAGTGTGAATATATGTACTTAAATATGGCGTATTATTTCGGTTTCAGAAGAAAAACCCTCATTCTCAGTTTAAAAACAAGTTTCAACAACATTTGAAACTATGTGAAAAACTTGTATATGCTAGTGACTATTACGTGAAGGTTGAACTTACAACAATTTGCTACTTTTAAATTAGTAATATTAAAACTCACCGCTTAAAGCAGGTTAACCGCTTAACACAGGTGGCCGCTTAATACAGGTGGCCGCTTAATACAGGTGGCCGCTCATACAAGTTCAACCGTACATGTATGATGATGACGCATTCTTTAACGCTCAAAAGATACGGTATAACGTAAAACATTTTCCCACTAATGATATCTTTGATGGGGATTTTTAATGGTTAACCAGTGTAACTAATAATGGGAATGGAATGAGAAACAAACAAAAACAAAATGAGTCATTTTCTAAATTACAGGTTGTAATTTAAAGCGCAATATGTGTGGGAAAAAAACCAAAAGCAAATTTTAGTATAAGTACAGATATTGGCAGGTAATAACTTATGCACTTTAACTGCGTGAGAAGGAATACATTTTAATAATTACTGAAATGTTTACCTTGCCATGCAGCCGAAGCTTTGTATGAACGTTTTACAATTTTCCCGATTAACGTTTCGGTTTTGATCGAACGAGTTAAATTTGCGTTCTCATAATACACTTTATTTTACGCTGATTAAGAAACAAGTTCTTACAACTTATACTAAAAAACACACAGCTGTGAAAATATGATTTAAAGTTTACGGACAAGGAAGAGTTAAGATAAATGTCCGAGAGTTTAGCTGATGGTAGTGGTTATGATAATGACAACCTAAATTAGGTTTCATATTTTACATACTTTACCTTCAACTTTGCTTAATATTTACACATCAGACAAACTAATTAGAGGGCTGACATTAAACCACCAAAAAAGATCAAAGATCAAAGAAATTGGAGTAACCTGATATAACAAGTATTTATAGTGAAGTCATCACCGTTTACATCTGCATTCTTACAGCCATCAAAACAAAATGACAACTTAAACAAAATTTAATGCCATTCAGAATGAATTTCAAAGGAAATGAATCAGCTGTTAGATGTTCCCTGTATCGCCTTATCACAGCTTCCCTCCGATAAAATGGTATTAATTGTTTCCATGAACTTTCTAAGCTTCCTCAATAGTAGAATAAAAATTCATAAAGTATATCGAGAATTAAACACAACAGGATCTGAGTCATGCCAGAAACTTTTTTTAATTAAGGCTGGCTTTTCATAGCTGGGTTTTCATATCATCAATGAGACACTGTTTCCGGTCGCCAAGAGGAAGTGGTTTATACATTAGCTTTTAGTTAATAGGGCACGCCGTAAAACGTGTTCAAACTAAAACCAACTTTCAATCTTAAGGGGATTTTTTTTAATAGTAAACTGAAATTGCAGAAAAACTGTCGCATAAACAGACAAAAAAAATGAGTCATTTTCCAAAATAAACTGCTGCGTGATTATAAGCTGACAACGCAATAGGTGAGGAAACAAAATCACATGGTTATATTTGCGATAAAGATATGTTCCCACAAGTATGACTGCAAATATTGATAGTTTTTCGCTTTAACGTCATGGGAAGGAAAACGTTTCAACAAGAATAGTCATTAAAGATGATGAATACCCCAGACAGCACTTTGTCACAGTTTCTGTTGCCATATCAGACAGTCTTGAGAAAGATGAAGGGTAAAATAAATCACTAAAACCAGGTAAAGCTCTGATACAATTATATATGTATCGCCGACAAAAATATTCAATGAATATAAAAATATTTATGCTGATCGTGAGATGCAAATGATATATGCAACTAGTGTTGGTACTTAATGATGCTGTGAAGTAATATCAGAAATAATGAAGAATATGGCAAGAGGGGTGGGGGACATAAATCAATGAAAATTGAAGCAAGCATGGTATGCCTACAATATGAACAAATAGGCTTGGTGATTTTAATGGTTGCGAAGTTTGATGAAAAGTACCTAAGATATTGTGTTGACAAAATAAATACAGCAATGTGCAATAAGTTATACAAAATCAAGCCAGTCAAAATTCAAAATGTGCCAACGATATGCGCAACTAGACTTGGTACTTACTAATATTATGAAGTTAAATAAAAATCAGGCCAATGGTACCAGAGAAAAAGTGTGGACAAAATATATGCAATTTATACGAGGGTTGATCAACAATTACGCAGACTGAGCGTATAAATTCTAAACGCTTAAAGATATAAACTAAACCTATATGTTACTATTCAGAGTAATTTTTGTTCAATTCATGTTAAAAAATGTTTTGCCAAATAAAACGCAGTGCAAAACGGCACGTTGTTGTGTTAGTACAGTAATCGGTGACCGGGCCACGCCAATTTTCCCAGCTAACATGACTACGTCGGCCCGATGTCGGAATAATATCGGTATATCGGCTAGTTTGTCAATCTCGGGCCGATATCGAGCCTACGTTGGGCCATTATTGGAATGATATAGAACAGATCATGCAAATGTCTCGTTAAATGTTTCTTTTAACAGCAAATGTCAAATTTATTTGTCATTTGATCATTCTAACATACACAAATGGGCAAAAAAAAGCTTTAACATATATCGGATTTACCACATCGGACCTATATCGGACCGATATGAGATTTTTTAAAGTTCTCTATATTAATTTCAACAATATCGGATTGACGTTGGGCCGATATCATTTTTTTTTCTGGACACATCTTTCAAGTTCAATATAGTAAAATAAAATAAAATTTTATTTTAACATGTTCATCACTGTACATTGATAAAAGTATATAAGGTTTCAACGTTTAAAACGTGTCTTATTTTTCTTGAAAATCCGGCCACAGTGTAAAGGCCCGAAAATTAAACTTGTCCTCGTGTCCGGCATAAATGGCGCCTACTTGAATATAAAACATTGCAGACGAATTATACTGTTATCAAATTACTTGTAAACCTTTCATTTTGTGTTTGTTATATTTCATACATTCATATTTAGTTGTCACAATTAAATTATGTTTATGGAAACCATTAAATATTGCCCCTTAATGTAAAATTTCGGAATTATATTGAAATTTAAAATTTTTTGTAGTCATTTTTAATTTATTTGTAACATATTGATCGCATTTTCAAACTTCTGTCAAGGAAATGATGGATTTTAAGTGAATTAGAAACGACATTCGGCCGATACACAGTCGACATCGGGCCGATGTCAGGATGATATCGGGCCGATATATAAACCCGACGTCGGCCTAATAGCGGCTCTCTTTGCAGCCGATATAGAAAACGACATTCGGTCGATATAGAGCCGACATCGGGCCGACATCATCACGATATCGGGCCGATATTAAACCAAACCTCGGCCCAACAGCGGCCCTCTTTGCAGCCGATATTTCAAACGACATCGGGCCGATGTAGCAAGCGACATCGGGCCAATGTCGGGCCGATATAGAATGTGATTGCGTGTATCTTTCGCTAAAATAACAAATAAAAACATAAAAATACAAGTAAAACCTTTGAAAAATCCGGAATATGTTACATAACTTTCAAAGAACGTAAACAGCAAATATGATGTCATTTGACATTAGATTTTTAAAAATAACGTTTTCGCCCTAGCAGTCGTAACTGTCACTATGTTACAAATGACACAGCAGGACTGCCTAGAAATAAGGGCGAACATAACAATATGCGTCCAGCTAGGCGACGCACCAACAGATACTTATAAGAAACTATAGAGGTCCGCGGAGAATGTGCCATTTCTAGGGCGCTTGTTTTAAGTGGTACAGGCGCATTATGAATGAACAACAGATGCTGGAGGGAAAAAAAAGCCGTGGAAGAAAATCGAGCATAAAACAATCAGACGTGACGCCATTAGCTAGAAGACCTCGGCATATAGCTCATATAGCTGTCTGAACTATGTTTGCTCTGTTGCCTATGCGTTAAAATGAGTCTATATGAAGTAAAGGATTAATGCTTTGTATCAATGATTTTCTTGTAGTAAAATTTAATGATATACACAATACTTAAATATGGCGTATCGTTTCAGTTTCCTAAGGAAATGCGCGTGTCCGCGTTTAGTAATCGTTTGGAAAACTTTTAGAACTATACGAAAATATTGTATATGTTAGTGCCTATTAAGTGAGACACTCAGGAAATCCTTGAACATACAAGCATTTAGTGTTTTCTTCAGTTACCTGTGCAGCCTTGCGGTCCTCATCGATCAGCATCGAAACAGAACAAAAATGACGTCATAATAGCTTTGTAGTAAGCACAATGGTAGGACGGTGGATTTTCTGTAAACCAATCCCCTGCGGAAGCATATGTCTGAACATATGTGACTTGCAATAAATTATAATTATCGACCTTCCCATTTTAGTTACAACAGATGTATACATTTGATTTGACGGAAAAAACCAGCTTATGACGTTTTCAAGAGTAAACTGAGACCAGCCTCTGGGTAAAAATCTTTAAAAGTGCCATTTCAAAACCAGTTAAAAGTTAGAGCGTATATGGACTCATTTCAATGTATACGGGTACGCATCAACACAAAAGGTGGCGTCCAACATGACACATTGTCCTCCCTTCTTCCAATAATATCCGGTTCAGTAACAGTCACTACAACTAATAAAGTCTTCAGCGTCATTGTATTCATACATACCTCATATTGGGTGTCTAAGTTGTCATGAATGTATGCAGAAGAATCACTAGAAGTTATTTACGAAAACGAAATGGTGGCTCACAAAGTAAGGAAAACTTGAGTTCATACTTTCTATTGTAACTTGAATATCTTGTGCAGCAATCAGGTTTATGACAATGATCCAGGTAACTGAATATGGCTAAGTTTTAGCATACCCAGACAACTGGTTTCACTAAAGATAAAATCATTTTTTCCATCAATCAAGCTTTAAACACGTATATTAAGACCATACAGTTGTGCTATAAAAGTAAGTGCATACTACTATAAAACATCCGTTGAATTAACACTAAAAGCCAGTTTTCAACTATTTTACCGTACACTGTCAACGGATAATTGCAAGCAAAAGTATTTACCACTAGCCCAAGGGGATGATGGGACTACCGCACGATTTTTTTCTTTAATTTTGAAAATAATGTCCAATAAGATCACTCTTGAAGCAAACCGGGAATTGATGACAGACTTTTTCAAAAGTGCAATCTGTTGACGTTTTGTTTTTTGTTGCTGTTTTTTTGCGTTTAAATGCCTTTCGATAAGGATTCGTTTCAACATATGGTATCAAAATTTAAGACCATGCAAACCCTGCGCTGAAATAAATGGTGAAATATATATATGTACAAAGTTACGACCTCCATAATTGGGCCAGGTCAGAGTCCGTTCCTTACCATGTTTAAATATAAGGGAAGATGCAAAAAAAAGATTATAACAATACGCATGTTTAAATAACTACGAGACTTAGACTTTGGCCGCACACAATGGCAAAATATGTGGTTCTACTGCCAATGGCTTCAAACTTTCGCCTTCCAATATGATTTATTAATTTATTGTGGCTAGGAGAGATTTGCGTTATCATCATTTTGCGCCATTTCTCTTACAATTTTCCATATCTAATTTTGACTATCATACATATATAAGAGCGGGATAGTAACTCATCAAAAGTAGTTATTTGCACTTCCTGTTGGCCAACAAGTGAAAGACACTGGACACAACGTTAGAAAAAACTTGGTAAAATTAATGTTAGAAATGTATATTGAACAAGGTAAAAAGTAATTGTGTTTGACAGGGCTGTGAATATGTGGATTATGAAGGAACTTTTGACCTTAAGCGCGCTGAGTCAACCAACGACCTCGGTGCATGTTATAACTTGCTGGATCCAAAACTGTATCTGATTAACAATTGTTAGCCGTAATTTTAAATTTCCTTAATTTATATTTATTGCATTCGTATCAATGACACCGGAAGCAATGCGATGATGGGTGTTTCTAAAATGTCTAAACTTGCAAACAAAAAATACATATTTATTACATTGATCATATTTCAATGTTGTTCCTGCTGAATGTTGATAATTTCCTATTTATGATATTCGACTATAATTTATTAGTAAGTACTGTTTAAATTTATTTTTGGTTGATAATATATGAATATATTACGGCGAAGGATAAAACAAATAGCACGATTACATGGATAGAATAAAACCTTTTTTTTTTCTTTTTTTTTTTATAAGGTATAAAAAAAAACAGTTAGCGACCCTTAACCAATGATACCACAACTCTTATTTCATTTGTGGTCTATAGTAATAGATGACGAGACACAGAGAGGTTACATTATATATATGTAAACGTAATGTTCATGTACTGTGGACAACGTTTCTTTCAACTCTGCATTAACATGGTGCATGATAATTTAGGTCAACAATATTCTATTACTAAAGCTGCATATCTCCACTTAACTATGTTTGTTTGTTTATTGGATTTAACGTCCCACCGACAGTATTTCAGTCATTTGGAGATGATGTCTACTTGAGACAGATATAGTGCTGCCACACTGCAGTATAACACCGTAGACATGTGGTATGTGCGCCCAGTCACTTTATCCTGACATATACGCACAAAACATATTGGGTGGCGAATTTAAGAAATGCATGGTTTGTCCTGTAGAAACGGTCAAACTTCACTAAAATTAGGGAAAAATTAAAATTTCAAAAACATGTTTTTGTCGCTTCTGACTTTATTTTCTGTTCATTCTTTATGAAATATTCACTCGTATGTATTGTTATGTAAAAAAGGGCTTCACAATTATAAAGTTAAGAAAAAAATGAAAAGTTCAATGTCATATTACGATTATTGTGTTTTTATTCGGCCACAAATAGCTCCAAAACTAAAAATATTTCACTGAGAGTATATGAACAAAAGTTTTTGTTCTTAAATAGTTCTTTCCAGTGATGTTTAGTTTTTGAAGATCGGACTTGATTTGGTCATTTTACGGCAGTCCAAAGTTTGATCCTTTTTGGAATAATTGTTAATCAGTTTTTATGCTTCAAATTGTGATATATATAAAAAAAAATGTTCGACTAGTGCGACGTATATACTTGATCGAACTATTTGCTGCATTGCTAGGAACCTAATTGTAAAATTTTAATCATTTTTTTCATTTTGCCGCTAGGGGGCGCTTTGCTTGAAATCATTTTTTGCTTATAACCCTAAAAGTTGAAGTCTGATTCAAATGCGGTTTTCAGCATTTATCACACCATTAGAACTATGACCACAGCTTAAGAACCGACCTTATCATAAGTATAGCTAGGTCAACAGCTGTAGACCCTTACAAAAATAATTCTCTATCATCGCAAAAACATGCATATTATTACATTATCTATAGAAAAAATATGTCTCTAGTTTGTCTACTTTTGTCACTAGTTATAATATGAATCAGTGTTATTTTGAGACTATTATTACTCACATACACGTCATAATGAATTCCAAATCAATTTCTGTTTCGAATCTGAGCGGTTTCTAAAAACGGAAACAAAGCCACAGCGATGTATTTGTGATTGCTTCAATACATATTGACAAGTAATAGATGAGGCATATGCTTTACGTGCATGGGAAGGTAAACGATATCCTTGTAATCAATAAGTATTCGGCTGAATCACAAACGTATTTGTCAGACTACAGCTTTAGAACCGGGCTTCAAATGAGAATTTGTCGGATTACGGCTTATGAACCGGACTTCACATAAATATTTGTCTGACTTCAGCTTTAGAACCGGAATTCACATAAGTATCGCTAGGACCACAGCTGTAGAACCGAACTACAAATTAGTATAGCTTTGACCACAACTTTAGAACCGTACTTCTTATAATTATAGCTAGGACCACAATTTAAGACCAGAGCTTGTAAGTATAGCAAGGACCATTGCAGTAGAACCAGGTTTTACATAAGTAAAGCTAGGTCCATAGCTTTAAACCGTACCTCACAATATTTTGCCTATGGATACATCACTGGAACCGGACTTCACATCAATTTAGATAGAACCTCAGCTCTATACTGCATTTCATATAAGGAAAGCAAGAACCAGCCCCAGCTGCTAGAGAACCAGACTTTACATAAGTATAGCTAAGACTACAGCTGAAGATGCGGAGTTAACATTGGTATAGCTAGGACCGCAGCTGTTCAAATAAACAAATACAATTTACATAAGTATTACCAGGACTAAACAAATAAACTTTACATAAGTATAGTTAGGAAAACAACTGTAGATGCAGACTTAACTCTAGATGTGAACAAAGCTGGAGAAACGGATTTTACATAACTAAAGCTAAGAATACAACCTGACCTCATATGAGTATAGCTAAGACTACATATGTCAAAAGACTGCATTCTTACAGCCAAGACAACACATTTACAACGTATATTATTAATATATTCAGTGTCTGAATGCATTTTAAAGGAAATGAATCATTGGTTTGACTGATATTCCCTGAAACACCTTGTTATATCTTCCCGCAGATGAAATGGCAATACATTTCTTAGTGCCACAATAGCCGAATAAAAAACCTTCCTATAATGACAATTAATCACAAAATGGGATCTGATATATACCTGAAACTTCTTTTCTTTGAAATTAAGGCTAAGATTTCATACCGCCATTGTGCCACTACTTCCTGTGGCCGAGAGGAAGGATTCAATTAATAAATTAATTCTTTTGAAGAGAGCATATCAAATACATGCATTACAGTGGGAAATTTTCCATTGTAATACATGTATTAGGTATACTATACATAACTATGATATACATACAATTTACTGCATAATCCAAGGTGCGAGATAAATGAAATAAATAATACATTTGAAGACAATAAAAGTTATATGTAATCTAACAAAACACAAACATTATTTATTTCAGGTTCATTACCTATGTTGCTAGGCATTACTGACATTCACATATATATACGCATTATATATACATACAAATCTAGTGCAATATGCATTTTTCATATATATATATATATATATATATATATATATATAAATATATATATATATATATATATATATATATATATATATATAACGACCATATTTTGCAAATATCTGAGTATGAAATTAAAGCAGTTAACCCTTAAACAATCACTTAATTCAAGAATTGTAAAACCAGCTAACTGTTAATTGTTCACGAGGAGATAGTCTGATGAGCTTTTTATACTGACAGCGATTTTTAATGGTAAACATTTGTGAAAATTAATACGCGGAAATGAATTTCAAGATTTTGTTTTCTGTCATCACTAAGTGGTCATACTTTTTTAATGATTATTTCAATACGATTGCATTATGGAAGTCGAACCTGAATTAAAATGTGTTGAAAATCGATGCTGGAGATAAAACACACATATTCAGTACATATTATAGTTACTGGATACTTTCCTCGTTATAATAGACCTACGCGACAAAGCGACAACTCGAACAGCGCTTTGTCGCGCTGTCGCTTGTTATTCAGTTTCCCTATGCGTGATTAAAAAAAGACATGCGAGGATAAAGATGACAAATATTTACGTCTGTGTTGCTGCGTGTTTGTACGAAAGTCTATTAGGATCACCGACAGATAATATATTTTGAAAAAGAATGGAGGTAATAATACAAAAATTAAGTTTTTTTAATGCAGTCCCAATTAAAAGGTTAAGTCGTAATAATGTGAAGAAAGGCATTTTTACTCGATTAAATGGCATTATAACGCAAATCAATGGCGTTATTATGCAAAATAAAGGCGTAATAATGCGAAGTTAAAACTCGTAATAACGCGAAAAAAGCATAATAACGCGAAGTTGAAAATTGAAATAACGCGGAACAAAGGCGTAATAACGAAAAACAAAGGCATAATAACGCGAAATTGTAACCGAAAAAAACAAAGGTTTAATAACGTAAAAAAGGCGTAATTACGAAAAAATGAAAATTGTACGTATTTAGAGGATTCTCATTTATGCAAGGTTTAACGCCATTGATTTGTGCTTACACAGGGGGTGTTCCGATTTTACAGTATATTGAAATACGCTTCTAGAGGAATACATGTACATGTATAGTATCGGAAATTTCTGCATCGGCCGAATCCTAAGCCCAATAAGAAATCGATTTAAAAAAACATGGTGCAAAAGCAAAATAATGTTTTTAAATGTCCTTTTTTTAGGCTTTTAAAGATCTTTTCGTTCTTAGACAAGCATGAAACTGACTTATTACTTTTTTTTTAAAAGCAGCTCGTTCACAGATGATCGGTAGAAGTAATAATGATAATAATAACGATAAAGAAATACTCTTTTCTCCCTTGTTGATATTGTTGAAAATTTTTACTTCCTGGCAAATAAACTCGGCATGTGTAGGTCACATTGCACTTTTAAACGATATTTTCGTAAACGCCACTTCGGGAAAGATCGGTTAAATATAGGAAACAGGTTCTGGCGATACCACATGACACGTTCTGAAATCGAAATATAGTTTCAATACCAGTCGTAACGCTATAGCCTGTGATGGGGAAACCACCCATTATTTTTTAGAAACGTGGATTACTGCATTGGGTCACCATGCGTCTTTATAGACGTAATACATACATGTAGTAGTCAATGATCATCTTTGAACGAGCTGCTTTAAGCTGAAAAAGATATTAAACGTTATTACATAATGTAAGATTTCACTAAGATGTTAATTAACTTGCCATTAAACATGTTATATGTCACAAAAAATGTCGTATATAGTGACTTTCTATACTACCAGCATTTTATACATGTATTGCACTGCGTATTGCTATTCCCGTATTGCAATTACGAGTTTCAACTTAGCGTTTTTACGCCTTTGTATCACGTTATAACGAGTTTCAACTTCGCATTATTATGCCTTTGTTTCGCGTTATAACGCCTTTGTTTTTGGTTATGACGCCTTTTTTGCTATATCACGCCTTTGTTCCGCGTTATTATGCCTTTGATTCGAGTTATAACTCCTTTGTTTCGCGTTATAATGACTTTGCTTCGCGTTATTATGAGTTTTAAATTTGCGTTATTACAACTTTGTTTTGCATTATAACGCATTGTTTCGCACTATAATGCCTTTTAATCACATAATAACGAGTTATGTTCCCGTTATATTGCCCTTTTTGGCATAATTACGCGTTCCTCTGCGTTATAACGAGTTTATTCGCGTAAAATCGCCTTTATTTTGCATTTTTACGTCTTAATAAATTTATTTTTGTCAGTGATCCTAATAGGATTTCGTATGTTAGTGAGGCGAATATTAGGGTGTCCAGAACAAATATATATATACATGTGAGGTAAAGAGTTCTCACGAGATTTTTAGGGCGCTAATTTTCGTCTTAATCCTAGCATGTCTTTTATAAATCAAGCATCGGGAAATTGAAATGTATCACTCTTTCATTGAAATTTTAATTATAGGTAGGCGAGAATTAAGAAAGACATGCGATGATCAAGAAGATAATTAGCGCCATAAAAACCTCGCGAGGATAATTGTTAAATCTCGCATGTTTTTGGACGTGCGAGAACGCGATAAACATCGTTTTGTATCACGTGTTGGAGAGTCAAAAGGTTAAAAGTGGCCTGGATAGGACACCGTAGTTTTGTGTCAGGAAAAGGTTATTGACTTTCGCATAAAATAGGACTATTTATACAAATGTCGCCAAACTGTCTGGGACGTGAAACTAAACCAAACAAAACTAGACTTCTTTTGTTCTGGACAAAAGAAAGGGCTTTCTGCACTGCAAACCATGTCAAACCTGATCATACTTATTTTATTTTCTGAAATACACCATCTTTAAAAATTGAAGGAAATCCGTCCCGATTTGACAGCTGTAGAGTGCAAACATATATGAAAAACAGAGGAAATATGTGATGTCATATAACATAATTAAAATTTTAAAGTAATTGCATTCAAAAGGGAATATGTGGCTTTGTTTTCAGTTATAATTTCATAATGCTAATTTTTCCAGAACCATCTTTAAGATAACTAAAATAATATTCAATCTTCGTGTTCTGCAAGGGAATGAAGTATCACTAGTCCTCTTAACATGTTAAAAAGGTATACAAGATTCTTTTTCTACGAAATATCAACTGGGATCAACTGCAGAAGCACAAGGATTTTTTTTCCCCAGAAATTCTTACTTTCATGCAACTATGATGTCCGATTTTAAAAACCCAGGTATGGTTAGAAAGGTCTTCTGAAT
>CM037778.1:74550333-74568531 GCA_021229015.1 Solen grandis
TTTTGTTTGCTGAAAAAATTTTTGAAGACAATACGCACAATAAGGGGGTTGCAAATTTTTGAAATCCCGGGGTTTGTCTCTAGAAACGGTCAAATTCATAAATTTTAGGAAAAAAAATTTTAAAAAAAAACATCTTTTTTTCGCCCCTGCTTTATTTTTTTTTCATTTTTTCATAAATTTTTTTAAAAATTATGAAATGTATTTTTAAAAAAAGGGCCCCCAAAATTTAAAAATTTTAAATAAAAATTTAAAAAAAGGTTTCGGGGCATTTACGAAAAAATTTTGTTTTATTGGGCCCCCAAAAAAGCTCCAAAAAAAAAATTTTTCATTGAGATTATTTGAAAAAAATTTTTTATTTTTAAAAGAGCTCTTTCCTTTTAAAAATTTAGTTTTTGAAAAGGGGCTTTTTTTTGGTAAATTTTCGGTTTCCCAACTTTGCCCTTTTTTTTGGGAATTATTGTAAAATTTATTTTTTAAATGTTTCCCAAATTTTTTGAAATTAGAATAAAGTTCGATTTAGTGCGTTGTTACTTGTTTTTAAATATTTGCTGCTTACTATTTCCCCAATAGAAAAATTTTTAAAAAAATTTTTCTTTTTTTCCGGTAGGGGGCTTAGTTGAAAGTTCTTTATTAAAAAAATAAAATTAAAGTTTTGACCCAAAAAAGCGGTTTTTTGCTTAAATTTTCCCCTTTTTGTGCCTAATTAAAAAAAATATTACTAGGTATGAGTGGCGGGAAAAACCTTTTTGAAAACTAGGGGAAAGGGTTTTAAAATTCAAAACCCCAAAAAAAAAATGTGCAGAGGGGGTTTGGTTCCCAAAAAAATTATCCTTTTTTTTAGAAAACAGATAGAAAAATTGTTAGCAGCAAATGTTTTTCAAGACTTTATCGCACAAAAATATGGGGGGGAAATTTTTAAAAAAGGGCAGGGGTTTGTCCCAAAGGGTAAATTCACAAAAAATTTTGGAAAAAATTTTAAAAATTTTAAAAACCCTTTTTTTTTGCGCTCTGACTTTTTTTTAGTTCATTTTTTATGTATTTTCAAAAATTATAAATTTTAAATGTTTAAAGGCCCCAAAATTTAAAAAAATTAAAAAAGAAATTGCAAAGGTCAAGGAAATATTCGATTTTTTGTGTTTTTTTCGGCCCCCAAAAAGCCCAAAACAAAAAATATTTAAAGAAAGTTAGGGAAAAAAAAAAGTTTTATTTTTTTTAAAGCCCTTTCTAGTGATGTTTATTTTTTTTAAGATGGATTTGATTTCAAAACTTTTTCCCAAAAAAACCCCCAAAATTTAAACCTTTAAAAAAATTTTAAAACCGTTTTTGCTAAAAAAGGCTATTAAGGAAAAGAATGTTTGCTAGTTTGACTTTTTTCCTTGATTTGAAGTTTTTCTGCTTTGGGCGGGGCCCCAATGAAAATATTTACTCAATTTTGTTTCCTTTTTTGCCCCTGGGGGGGTTGGTTGAAATCACCTTTTTTTTTTAAAAAAAATTTTTTTGTTTTTTCCCCTTTTTTTGCATTTGTTCCTTGGGGAAAATCAATTTGAAACAAACTAAAAATTAATCGGTTTTTCATGGAAAAAAAATAGTATGTTATGCAACATTTTTTTAGTGGCAAAATTTAAATATCGCGGGGTTTTTTTAAAGGGTTTGTTTGTCTTTTTTCAACTTTTTTTTTGGGTTTAAATTGTGTATGTCGCCATCTAAAGCAAAAAACCCCCAAAAAATTTTGCGTCCCAAAAAGGGCCCCTTTAAAAAATTTTAAAATTTTTGGATACATGAAGAAAGGTAAAAATTTAAAAAATATTTTTTTTGGAAAAAGGGGTCTGTTTAAAATTTTTGCGACAAAAATTTTAAAAAAAGATCGTGTTAAAGTATTCCCAAGCAATTGAACGAAAAAAATATTTTTTTCGAATTTTGCTTTTTTTAACTGGGAAAAATTTTCTTTGCAAAAAAACCGATGTTTTCGGAGGTTTTTTTTTTTTTTATTTTTTCCGCCGGTTTTTGTGAAGGGCATATCGCCTTTATAGAAAAAAGGACAATTATGAAATTTTTTTTTTTTTTTCCCCCATTAAGATCTTAACCCCCGTTGAAAAAATTTTCTTTTTGCTTTGTTTTTCCGTGGGGGCTTTTTAAAAATCATAAAAAAAAGGGGGTAAACTTGTTATTTGGGGTCCGATTCAAATGGGGTTTTTTTTTTTTTTTACTGGATAGGCCCCAATAAAATTTTTAGATTCAATATTGGCGTCATAAATTTTTTTGAGTTTCGGGAAAGGGTTTAAAATTCAAACCCCAAAAAAAAAAGGTAAAAAAGAGGGTAGGTTTTCAAAAAAACCCATCCAGTTTTTCAGGAAAAGATAAAAGAGTTCTTTTTTTGCATATGTTTTGGGAAAAAATATACGACAAAAATTGGGTTTGGGGTTTTTTTAAAAATGCAAAATTTGTCTTTGGAAAAGGGCCAATTTAAAAAATTTTTTGGGGGAAAAAAAAAAAAATTTAAAATTTTTGAACACATTTGTGTTGCCCCTGATTTTTTTTTTTTTTCCTTTTTCCCTGAAATTTTCCCCTTTTTGTAGTTAAATGTTTAAAGTTCCGAGATTTTTTTTAAAAAAAAATTGCAAAGGTCAAGGTATATCAAAATTTTTTTTTTTAAATTTGGGCCCAAATAGTCAAAAAAAAAAAAATTTCTTGTTTATGTGCGGAAAAGAATTTTGGTCTTTTAGAGTTTAAAATTTAGTTTTTTTTTGAAGTCGGGCCCTTTATTTGGTCATTTTTGGCAGTTCAAATTTAAACCCCTTTGAAAAAAATTTTAAATTTTTTTTAAAGTTTGAATTTGTTTTTTTTTGTGTGATTATCCTGAATTTTAAAAATTTTAAAAAATTTAAGTAAAAAAATCTTGATCAAAATCGGTTGTGAAATGTGTACTTGACGGGGACAAAGTTAAGGGTTTTTGGAAAAAAAAAAAAGTTTTTTCCGGGGAGGATTACAGTATATAAAAGCAAAAAGGGGGATGTTTATCTAGTAAAAGGGGAATACCGCTTCAATTTGTAGGTCCCCCTTTGGGATTGGTAGCAGAAAAAAGCAGAGACTTTCTTACCCCCCTGCAGTAACGTTATTGAGCGAAAAATCACTATATTTTGCTTCACTTCCTTTATCTGTCTGTCTTTCCCCTCTCTATAGATTTAATTGGGATAATAAAAATTAGTATGAAAATTAACTTAATGTTTTTATGCTAGAGTGTTTCAAACAAAAAAAAAGTGTCCTTTGCATATACCTTTCCCCCCGGTTTTTAAGGTTATATGATTGTAAGGTTACTTGATTTCGAAACATTCCGCCTTAGGAAAAACTGTTCATAACAATCATTTACGAATTTTATGAATTTATATATAATAATTTATTTGTGTAATACAGTGCGGTTTGGTGTGCAAGCGGCACACGGAACGAGTTACACGGAACGGAACGATGTTGCACGGCCGGAACGCCCGGTAACGGGGGCGCCACTTTACCGTTTGGTTCAATACCGAACGATCCATGCACGTATAACGCTGAGTTTATTCGGTTAACTTTGTTTTCGTGCATGATTCTTTACGCGTCTTTAAAGGAGGAAAGTAAATGATCATCCTTTTGGGAGCAGACAAAAACCATCCATGATGTTTTACAAGACGTATAAAAAATCAATGAGTGTGGTTAGAGCGTCGTTTACTTTTCTCTCTCTCCCCCCCCCCCCCCCCCCCCCCTCTCCCTCCTCGTCATGAGTACATTAAATCACAATACACCCTCAGCATAGTTATAATACTGGTAATCAATTGATTAGGTAGAAAATATTAAATTAATAGGATTTTCAAATTAAAAAGCAGTTGTAGAAATCATTCGTATTGTTTGAAACGAGGAATTTACGTAATATAAAACAAAGTTGTAAACTCGGCTAGATTCACGGTATATGCACCTTGGAAGATGAATTTCAATATTAAGGGTTTTAATTATAAACATTGCATAAGTCTTACTGGTTGGAAAATTAGATTCAGGCAAAAAAAAAATCTCATGTGATGTAAGGAATAGCTAAGTAAGCTTTTAAACAACCTAAATTTTAAGTGTGAGATTAAAAAAAAAAAAAGAGAGAACAGCAGGGAGGAGACGGAAATCCGAGAATTAATCAATACTGCCTGATACTAGTAGCAGGTAAAAAACAAAAATGATGCGTCTAATAACGAGTACTGTTCGTGTAGAAAAAATGTGGTGGGTGTCTGAAAGAAAAACAAACAACTGTGTTACGGATTTTTCAAAGTTTAAAGTTTTCAATGGAGAAAGGGATTATATGTTGGATGGTTTCTTCTATAAAATGATTGTATTTATTATTCTAATGACAAATGCTTATAGGGGTGATTTTGACCAACCCGTAAAACTTCCTTATTACCATGATTAGGAAGGATCGGTTGAAGTAAGTTTATAATATTGTATTTTATGGGCCAAATTCACCAAAAAAAAAAAAACATGATTTTGGGATGTAATATTGGTAAAAAATTTGATTTTTTTGGTTACTTTTTTTTTGTTCAAATTGTGATGTATAAAAAAGTTTCGACTTGTGCTTCTTTTAGACTGAACTTTTTCAGGGTGGATTATTTTAGCATTTGGTGTTGTGTCTTCATTCGAAAGGCAAAAAGGGGAAAATAACAAAAACATTGCCATAATGTCGTTATTTTACCTTTTGCCTTTCGGTGCAAAAAAAAAAAACAAAAATATTCCGGCGAAAAATGAAATTTTAACAGGCAAAGCAAAAAAAAGTCCCTTATTGAATAAAACTTTCCTTTTGAATTTTCATGTTTGCAGGTAGAAACCATTCATTTTGGGCCCTTTAGTCGTCGGTTTTTTGTGTTCGCACCCTAAACTGAAAGGCGAAGACACGACACTGTAGCAGATTTCGTGTTGTCGTGTTTTTTGCGCATCAAAAGGAAAAGTCGAAATGGTTTCGCCCTCCGGTTTCTATTGTATATATGATCAGGGGACTGTGGTGGCTGATTTCTGCCATTTCGCCCGAAAGGCGAAATAACGAAAAATGCACAATGTCTTTATTTTGCCTTTCAGGGCAAGGACACGACAACACGAAACATGTCAAGTGAAATATACATTTTTAAAGGCGAAAGGACAAAATGTTTGTCTTTGAATGCTTTGAGTTTCTCCCTCCAGATTCTCATCCTATATAGGGTCACCAGTTTCCTGCTTTGTGCATATAGTCAGCAGTTTCCAGCATGTCTTACTAAGAACTTGCTTATATCATATATAAATTGAACTTTTCCATACTAATTTTTTCAGTATTACATTTTCATATAATTATTTACTCTATGTTCTTAATGTCAGCAGATTCTTCAGTGATTAAGAATAACCACGGATGGCAAAACCAGAGGTGTTGTCATTTTGTTCCTTCAACTTTTTTGTTAGTCGAAAACACTACAACAGGAAATCTGCTATATCGTGGTGTCTGATGTTTATAACCCAGGACATGAAACATTCAAAGATGAAACTTTTCTTTCCTTCACCTATTAAAATTTTGTTATTTTGCCAGGCATATGTTGTGTCTTTGACCCAAAATGCAAAAGGCGAAATAATGACAATATGGCATCTTCTCATTCTTTCGCCTATTAGGGTCAAGATACAATATAAGACAGATAAATGGTTCTGACATAAAAGGTTTCGTACTGCTAACAAGAAACATTCAAAGACGATACTTTTTTTCATTCGCCTGTTAAAATTTTGTTATTTTGCCTGGCATATTTAATTTCTTCACAACGACAATATGGCATGTTTTGTAATTTCACCTTTCGCCTTTCAGAGTGAAGACAAGAACACACTAAACTGCAGAAATCCTAATTTACTGCATTTCTAAAAACTAAAATGTAATATGTAAATAAATTTGTTTATCGTTTTGCTGCTATTGGAGATTTTGCTTAATATCATTTTTGAGTAGCTGACTATAGTATAGGGGTTACTTTGTATGTTCCTTTCAATGACACGGAGTGCAGTGCGCAAGAACCATAACTCTACCTTGTGCACTTTTTGAGTTATTCCCCTTTGATAGAATTTCTTGTCCAGAGCATAACTTTGTCACAATAAGTTTGAATGACTTGAAACTTCATATGTATGTTCTTTGCAATGACGCCAAGTGCAGTGCACAAGAACCATAACTCTACCTTGTGCACTTTTTGTGTTATTCCCCTTTGATAGAATTTCTTGTCCGGAGCATAACTTTGTCACCAAAGTTTGAATGACTTGAAACTTCATATGTATGTTCCTTGCAATGACAAGGAGTGCAGTGCGCAAGATTCATAACTGTACCTTGTGCACTTTTTGAGTTATTCCCCTTTGATAGAATTTCTTGTCCGGAGGGTAACTTTGTCACAATAAATTTCAATGACTTGAAACTTCATGTATGTTCCTTAGTGCAGTGCAAGACCATATCTACCTTGTGCACTTTTTTAGTTATTTCCCTTTGATAGAATTTCTTGTCCGAAGCATAACTTTGTCACTATAAGTTTGAATGACTTGAAACTTCATTTGTATGTTCCTTGCGATGACGCGAAGTGCAGTGCGCAAGGACCATATGTCTACCTTGTGCACTTTTTGTGTTATTCCCCTTTGATATAATTATCCCTAGGGGGCGTTTTGTAAAAGTCACTAGAGGCTAATAACTCTGTTATTTGAGGTCTGATTCAATTACGTTTTTTTTGCGTTGTGTTGCTTGTCATAAGCCTAATCAAATATGATACATTTCAATTTCTATTGTTTAAAAATGTGATTGAATTGCGAAAACCGATGATATCGCAATTCTGATTGCGATTCTAGTTAGGTTTTCGCATCGCTTGCGAAAACCTATTGTTCTTCTTCTGTTTTATTTTTTTTTTTTTTATTATTATTTTTCCGTCTCTTTTTTGTGAACGGCATATCAACAAGATAGGAAACAGTCACAGTTCTGATTTTTTTACCAGTTTTGTCGTAGGATCTGAATTTGATCCTAACGTCGAGAAAATTTTCATTTTTGTCTTAATTTTGCCGCTAGGGGGCGTTTTGTAAAAGTGACTAAGGGCTAATAACTCTGTTATTTGAAGTCCGATTGAAATGCAGTTTTTTGCATTGCGTTCCTTGTCAGTTACTTAATAAAATATGATAGTTTTCAAAAAGTTGCGTATATATAACTTTCGTGCTACAGGAGGTTGAATGTTCGAATCTCGAAAAACTGTGAAATGAGGGTAGGTCTGCGAAAAATTTATCCACGTCTTTCAGGAATGAGATAGGAGAATTTTGTTTGTTGCATATGATTCGCAAGACATATACGCACAAAATATATAGTGTGGCGATTTTGAGAAATGCATGGTTTGTCCACAGTATGCGGTCAAACTTTACCAATATTTTCGAAAAGTCAACATTTTCAAAGCATGACTTTTAATGTTATTTGCAGCTCCTGACTTTATTTTTTATTCAATCTTCATCATTTTTTCACTGTTAATGCAGTTTTATAAAACAAATAAAATCATGGAAAAAAAATCAGCCATAATATGCAAAGGTCAAGGTCATATACCAATTATTATTATTTTTATCGGCATAAAATACCTCAAAATCTAAAAATATTTTATAGAATGTATATGAACAAAAGTTTTAGTCTGTGAAGAGATCTTTTCATTGGTGTTTAGATTTTGAAGATCGGACTTCATTTGATCAAATGACCACAGTCCAAAGTTTGATCCTCTTATCAAACAATTGTATATCCTACGTTTCCTCTTTTTCGCTGCTCCTGACTTTATTTTTTGTTCAATCTTCATCATTATTTCACTGTTTATGCATTTTTATAAAACAGATAAATTCATAGAAAAAAATCAAGCATAATATGCAAAGGTCAAGGTCATATACCAATTATTATTATTTTATATCGGCATAAAATAGCTCCAAATCTAAAAATATTTTATAGAAAGTATATGAACAAAAGTTTTAGTTCTTAAAGAGCTCTTTCCAGTGATCTTTAGTTTTTGAAGATCGGACTTGATTTGGTCATATTACGGCAGTCCAAAGTTTGATCCTTTTTTGGAATAATTGTAAATCAGTTTTTATGCTTCAAATTGTGATATATAAGAAATAGAATGTTCGACTAGTGCGACTTGCGTACTTGATTGAACTATTTGCTGCATTGCTAGGTACCTAATGGAAAAATTGTAATCAATTTTGTTTCTCATTTTGCCGCTAGGGGGCGCTTAGCTTGAAGCACTCTTTACTTATAACTCAAAAGTTAAAGCCTCATCCAAATGCGGTTTATTGCATTATGTTTCTTGTTGATAGCCTAATAAAATATGATAGTTTCTAGGTATGAGTGGCTGAAACTTTTTGAGCTAGCAACGGAAGGTTGAAAGTTCGAACCTCGCAAAAAACTGTGCAGATGAGGGTATGTGTACGAAAAACCTATCCGTTTTTGTTAGACATCAGATAGAAGAATTCTGTTTGCTGCAAATGATTTGCAAGACATATACGCACAAAATATATGGGGTAGCGAATTTAATAAATGCATGGTTTGTCCTCTAGAAACGGTCAAACTTCACTAAATTTTAGGAAAAATTAAAATTTCGAAAAGATGTTTTTTGTCGCTCCTGACTTTATTTTTAGTTCATTCTTCATGATATTTTCACAAGTTATGTATTGTTATGTTTTAAAGGGTCTCACAATTAAAAAGTTAAAATGAAATTTCAAAGGTCAAGGTCATATTACGATAATTGTGTTTTTATTCGGCTCCGAATAGCTCCAAAACAAAAAATATTTTATTGAAAGTATATAACAAAAGTTTTAGTTCTTGAATAGCCCTTTCCAGTGATGTTTAGGTTTGAAGATCGGACTTGATTTGGTCATATTACGGCAGTCCAAAGTTTGATCCTTTTTTGGAATAATTGTAAATCAGTTTTTATGCTTCAAATTGTGATATATAAGGAATAGAATGTTCGACTAGTGCGACTTGTATGCTTCATTGAACCATTTGCTGCATTTCTAGGTACCTAATAGTAAAATTTTACTCAATTTTGTTTCTCATTTTGCTGCTAGGGGGCGCTTGGCTTGAAATCACCCTTTATTACTAAAATGATTAAAGTCTGATTTTTATGCAATTTTTTCCATTCTGTTCCTTAGTGACATCAATTTGAAACAACACTAAAATATTTATGCGATATTTCATGAAAATGATAGTAATTCAATGCAACATTAGTTCGTTATAATGTTAAGTGGCATATCGCATTGTCGCGTGTCATTTTATACTGTTGTGTGTCATTTGCAATTGTTGTTTATCGAGTACAATTGTCGTATGTCATCCTCATAAAGCAACACACACATATAATGTTGCAGTACCCGAAGTCTGTAAAAAAAGTTTTCAAGTTTGCGACTACATTACAGACAGGTAATACTTAGAAGTATTCTTCTTGGTAAAAAGTCTGCTTAAACATTGCGACAAAAATGTTTGAAAGATCACTGTATTCAACAGTATTCAAAAAGCCATTGAACGAAGAAATATGTTTTTCGAAACATGTGACTCAAGAACTGAATGGAATTGCTTTTGCGAAAACCGATGATATCGCATTAGCGATTCTAGTTTTATTATTATTTTTCTAACCCTTTTTTGTGAACGGCATATCACCATGATAGAAAAAAGCCACAATTATGAAATTTTTACCAGTTCCTTATATTTGTGTGAACGTGATCCTAACGTTGAGAAAATTTTCATTTTTGTCTTATTTTTGCCGCTAGGGGGCGCTTTGAAATTTTTTTACAAATGCTAATAACTCTGTTATTTGAGGTCCGATTCAGATGTGGTTTTTTGCATTGTGTTCCTTGTCAAAACCCTAATCAAATATGATAGGTTACAAAAATCTGCGTATATAAAACTTTTTGAATACGGAAGGTTGAACGTACGAACCTCGCAAAAAAAAGTGAAAATGAGGGTAGGTCTACAAAAAAAGTGCCCATTTTTATTGGAGTTGAGATAAAAGAATTTTGTTTGTTGCATATGATTCGCAAGACATATACGCACAAAATATATGGGGTGGCGATTTCGGGAGATGCATGGTTTGTTCACAGTACGCGGTCAAACTTAACCAATATTTTCGAAAATCAACATTTTCAAAGCATGACTGTTAAGATTTTTTGCAGCTCCTGACTTTATTTTTAGTTCAATTTCTATGAATATTTAATGTAAAACTATGTTCTTAAGTGTCACATAATATAAAAAGTAAAAATGTATTGTAAAGGTCAAGGTCATATTAGGATTATTGTATATCAATTCGGCTTGAAATAGCTCAAAATTAAAAAACAATTCATAAACAATATATGAATAAAAGATTTAGTTTTAGAAAAGTTCTTTCTAATGATGTTTAGATTTTGAAGATCGGACTTGATTTGGTCATTTTACGGCAGTCTGAAGTTTGATCTTTTTCAGGAATAATTGTAAATCAGTATTTTTGCTTCAAATTGTGATTTATAAGAAATATATGATTCAATAGCGCTTTCTTATACTTGATTGAACTATTAACTGCATTTCTAAGTACCTTATGGTAAAATGTTAATAAATTTTGTTTCTCATTTTGACGCTAGGGGCGTTTTGTTAAAAGTCACTAGGGGCTAATAACTCTGTTATTTGAGGTCCGATTCAAATGCGGTTCTTTGCATTGTGTTCCTTGTCAGAAACTAAATAAAATATGAAAGGTTTCAATATTTGCGTAATAATACTTTCGTGCTACAGGAGGTTGAAAGTTCGAATCTCGCAAAAACTGTGAAATGAAGGTAGGTCTACGAAAAACCTACCCATTTTATTCAGAGATGAGATAGGAGAATTTTGTTTGTTGCATATGTTTCGCAAGACATATACGCACAAAATATATGGTGTGGCTATTTTGAGAAATGCATGGTTTGTCCACAGTATGCGGTCAAACTTCACCAATATTTTCGAAAAATCAACATTTTAAAAACATGACTTTTAAGGTTATTTGCAGCTCCTGACTTTATTTTTTGTTCAATCTTCATCATTATTTCCCTGTTTATGCATTTTTATTATACAAATAAAATCATAGAAAAAAAAAACAGCGAAGATATGCAAATGTCAAGGTCATATACCAATTATTGTTATTTTTATCGGCATAAAATAGCTTCAAATCTAAAAATATTTTATAAAAAGTATATGAACAAAAGTTTTAGTTTGTGAAGAGATCTTTCCATTGGTGTTTAGTTTTTGAAGATCGGGGTTGAATTGGTTGAGTTATGACAGAAAGGCGAAAAGTGTACTTTTAACGAAATTGAAACGCTGTAGTTTCATGAACTTTGAGCCAAAAATTATGATTTCTTCAGCATTAACACACTGAAAAGTGAAGTGATGTATACTGCAAGGAATACTTGTTTGGTCACGTGATTATGATTTCATACATATTTAAGCAGAAATTATTTAAAAAATCATATAAAATCGACAAGTTGATGTTTGAAGTTGAAATTTGCAAGAATGCCGTAGACTACAATGTGCAAAAAGTCCTGAAAAATTCAAGTGATTCCGTCAACAAACATGGCAGATATTCATGTTTTTCGGATAAGGGCTTGTATACGAAAATCTAGCAATTTGAAGTAAGAGAAGAAGGCGGTTATTTGGTTGGTTACCCACGATCCGGACGTTCCTACGCAGGAAAGAGTGCCCGTGATGAAAGGTGAATTGCGATGCGTATTTGAGAGAATGAGGTGCATTTTAGGATGCAATGGTGTACACCAGGACCGATAAGCACATTGCCTTAGTTATAACGGCTTTCTTCAAACTTTTATTAGGGCTTTCAGCCTCAAGTAGAATTATTAGGTTTTCGCATCGCAGTGCGAAAACCTATTGTTCTTCTTCTGTTTTATTTTTATTAGGTTTTCGCATCGCTGTGCGAAAACCTATTGTTCTCGTTCTGTTTCTTTTTTTTTTTTTTTTTTTTTTTTTTATTTTTCTTCCCTTTTTTGTGAACGGCATAGCTCCGAGGTGAGAAAAGCCACATCTATGAAACTTTTATCAGTAATAACCACGTATTTGAAGATGATCCTAACGTCGAGATAAGTTTCATTTTTGCTTTGATTTTCCCGCCAGGGGGCGTTTTATATGAAAATGTTTAATAAGCAATATCTCCATTATTTGAAGTCCGATACAAATGCGGTTTTTGCACAATGTTCCTTGTAAATAGCCCAATAAAAGATGATAGGTTCCAAAAAATTGCGTATATAAAACTTTCGTGCTACAGGAAGTTGAAAGTTCGAATCTCGAAAAAAACTGTGAAATGAGGGTAGGTCTACCAAAAAACGTGCCCATTTTATTCAGAGATGAGATAGAAGAATTTTGTTTGTTGCATATGATTTGCAAGGCATATACGCACAAAATATATGGGGTGGCGATTTTGAGAAATGCATGGTTTGTCCACAGTACGCGGGCAAACATAACCAATATTTTCGAAAAATCAACATTTTAAAAGCATGACTTTTAAGGTTATTTGCAGCTCCTGACTTTATTTTTTGTTCAATCTTCATCATTTTTTCACTGTTAATGCATTTTTATCAATCAAATAAAATCATAGAAAAAAAATCACCCATAATATGCAAAGGTCAAGGTCATATACCAATTATTATTATTTATATCGGCATAAAATAGCTCCAAATCTAAAAATATTTTATAGAAAGTATATGAACAAAAGTTTGAGGTTGTGAGGAGATCTTTCCATAAATGTTTAGTTTTTGAAGATCGGACTTCATTTGATCAAATGACCACAGTCCAAAGTTTGATCCTCTTATCAAACATTGTATATCCATATGTTTCCTCTTTTTTGCTGCTCCTGACTTTATTTTTTGTTCAATCTTCATCATTATTTCACTGTTTATGCATTTTTATCAATCAAATAAAATCATAGAAAAAAAATCACCCATAATATGCAAAGGTCAAGGTCATATACCAATTATTATTATTTATATCGGCATAAAATAGCTCCAAATCTAAAAATATTTAAAGAAAGTATATGAACAAAAGTTTGAGGTTGTGAGGAGATCTTTCCATAAATGTTTAGTTTTTGAAGATCGGACTTCATTTGATCAAATGACCACAGTCCAAAGTTTGATCCTCTTATCAAACAATTGTATATCCATATGTTTCCTCTTTTTTGCTGCTCCTGACTTTATTTTTTGTTCAATCTTCATCATTATTTCACTGTTTATGATTTTTATCAATCAAATAAAATCATAGAAAAAAAATCACCCATAATATGCAAAGGTCAAGGTCATATACCAATTATTATTTATATCGGCATAAAATAGCTCCAAAAAAAATTTTATAGAAAGTATATGAACAAAAGTTTGAGGTTTTGAGGAGATCTTTCCATAAATGTTTAGTTTTTGAAGATCGGACTTCATTTGATCAAATGACCACAGTCCAAAGTTTGATCCTTTTATCAAACAATTGTATATCCATATGTTCCCTCTTTTTTGCTGCTCCTGACTTTAATTTTTGTTTAATCTTCATCATTATTTCACTGTTTATGCATTTTTATAAAACAAATAAAATCATAGAAAAAAATTCAAGTATAATATGCAAAGGTCAAGGTCATATACCAATTATTATTATTTATCGGCATAAAATAGCTCCAAATCTAAAAATATTTTATAGAAAGTATATGAACAAAAGTTTTAGTCTGTGAAGAGTTCTTTCCATTGGTGTTTAGTTTTTGAAGATCGGACTTCATTTGATCAAATGACCAAAATCCAAAGTTTGATCCTCTTATCAAACAATTGTATATCCACATGTTTCCTCTTTTTTGCTGCTCCTGACTTTATTTTTTGTTCAATCTTCATCATTATTTCACTATTTATGCATTTTTATAAAACAAATAAAATCATAGAAAAAAATCAAGCAGAATTTGCAAAAGTCAAGGTCATATAACAATTATTATTATTTTTATCGGCATATAATAGCTCCAAATCTAAAAATATTTTATAGAAAGTATATGAACAAAAGTTTTAGTTTGTGAAGAGATCTTTCCATTGGTGTTTAGTTTTTGAAGATCGGACTTGATTTGGTCATTTTACGGCAATCCAAGTTTTGATCCTCTTTAGAACAATTGTAAATCAGTTTTTATTTCTTATTCTTCAAATTGTGATATATAAGGAATAGAATGTTTGACTAGTGCGACTTGTATACTTGATTGAACCATTTGCTGCATTGCTAGGTACCTAATAGTAAAATTTTAATCAGTTTTGGTTCTCATTTTGCCGCTTGGGGGCGATTAGCTTGAAATCACTATTAATAATTAAAAAAAAAATGAAGTCTAATTTTTATTCGATTTTTTTTGCATTCTGTTCTTCGGTGACATCAATTTGAAATGACACAAAAAAGATAATGCGATATTTCATAAAAAATGATAGTAATTCAATGCAACAGTTGTTCGTAATAGTGTTGACTGGCATATTGCATTGTCGTGTGTCATTTTATACTGTTGTTTGTCGTTTGCAATTGTTGTTTATCGAATACAATTGTCATTTGTCTCCATCATAAAGCTAAATACACATATAACATTGCAGTACCCGAAGTCCGTAAAAATGTTTTCAAGTTTACGACTACATAACAGACAGGTAATACTCAAAAGTATTCTTCTTCGTAAAAAGTCTGATTATACATTGCGACAAAAATGTTTGAATGATCACTGTTAACAGTATTCAACAAGCCATTGAACGAAGAAATATGTTTTTCGAATCATGCGACTCATGAACTGAATGGAATTGCTTTCGTGAAAACTGATGATATCGCGATTTCATAACTGACAGGTAATACTCAACAATACTCTCTTGGGTAAAAAGTCTGCTTAAACATTGCGACAGAAACGTTTCAAAGATCACTGTTAACAGTATCAACAAGCAATTGAACGAAGAAATGTTTTTCGAATCATGCGACTCGTGAACTGAATGGAATTGCTGTCATGAAAACCGATGATATCGTGACTACATAACTGATAGGTAATACGCAAAAATCTTCTTTTGGGTAAAAAGTCTTCTTAAACATTGCGACAAAAGTGTTTGAAAGATCGTTGTTAACATTATAAACAAGCCATTGAACGAAGAAATATTTTTCGAATCATGCGACTCGTGAACTGAATGGAATTGCTTTTGCGAAAACCGATGATATCGCGATTGCGATTCTAGTTTTTTATTTTTATTATTTTTCCAATTCCACCCATTTTTGTGTCCAGCCTAGCGGCCAGATGAAAAAAGCTACAGCTATGAAATTTTGGGCATGGAGTCATCTTTATCTGAACATGTGCCTAAATGGTCAAATTTTTCACTTTTTTTTCTGATTTAGCCACTAGGGGGCGCAATGCATGTAATCGCTGTTTTGCTAATAACTCAAAAATTTGAAACCTGATTTAGATGCGGTTTTTTACATAATGTTCCTTGTTGACAGCCCAATCAAATATGATGGAAATCTCATCATCGAGTACGGGAAAAAAATTGTTCTAGGAGAGGTTGAATGTTCGAACCTTGGAAAAAAGTGAAATAATGAGGGTAGGTCTACGAAAAACCTTCCCACTTTTGTTAGAGATCAGATAGAAGAATTCTGTTTGCTGCATACGATTTGCAAGACATATACGCACAAAATATATTTGGGTGGCGAATTTAGGAAATGTGTGGTTTGTCCTCTAGAAACGGTCAAACTTCACTAAATTTTAGGAAAAATTAAAATTTCAAAAACATGTTTTTGTCGCTCCTGACTTTATTTTCTGTTCATTCTTCATGATATTTTCACACAATATGTATTGTTATGTTTGAAAGGGCCTCACAATAAAAAAGTTTTAAAAAAAAAGGTCAAGGTCATATTACGATTATTGTGTTTTTATTTGACCCAAATAGCTCCAAAACTAAAAATATTTCATTGAGAGTATATGAACAAAAGTTTTAGTTCTTAAAAAGCTCTTTCCAGTGATGTTTAGTTTTTGAAGATCGGACTTGATTTGGTCATTATATGGCAGTCCAAAGTTTGATCCTTTTTTGGAATAATTGTAAATCAGGTTTTATGCTTCAAATTCTGATACACAAGAATAAAATGTTTGACTTGTGCGACTAGTATACTTGATTGAACTATTTGCTGCTTTGTTAGGTACCAAACAGTAAAATTTTAATCAATTTTCTATCTCATTTTGCCGCTAGGGGGCGCTTTTCTTGAAATCATTCTTTTGCTTATAACTCAAAAGGTTGAAGCCTGATCCAAATGCGGTTAATTGAATTATGTTCCTTGTTGATAGCCTAATCAAATATGATAGTTTCTAGGTATGAGTGGCTGAAAGCTTTTGAGCTAGTAACGGAAGGTTGAAAGTTCGAATCTCGTAAAAAAACTGCAAATGAGGGTAGGTCTACGAAAAACCTATCCATTTTTGTTAGAAATCAGATAGAAGAATTCTGTTTGCTGCAAATGATTTGCAAGACATATACGCACAAAATATATGGGGTGGCGAATTTAAGAAATGCATGGTTTGTCCTCTAGAAAAAGGTCAAACTTCACTAAATTTTAGGACAAATTAAAATTTCAAAAACATGTTTTTTTGTCGCTCCTGACTTTATTTTCTATTCATTCTTCATGAAATTTTCACAAGTTATGTATTGTTATGTTTGAAAGGGCCTCACAATTAAAAAGTTAAAAAACATTGAAAAGGTCAAGGTCATATTACGATAATTGTGTTTTTATTCGGCCCCAAAGTGCTCCAAATCTAAAAATATTTCATTGAGAGTATATGAACAAAAGTTTTAGTTCTAAATAGTTCTTTCGTATAATGTTTAGTTTTTGAAGATCGGACTTGATCTTTTCATTTTACGGCAATCCAAAGTTTGATCCTTTTTTGGAATAATTGTTATTCAGCTTTTATGCTTAAAATTGTGATATATAAAAAAAGAATGTTCGATTAGTGCGACTTATATACTTGTTTGAACTATTTGCTGCATTTCTAGGTATATAGTTGTAAAATTTTTATCATTTTTTTTCTCATTTTGCCGCTAGAGGGCGCTTTGCTTAAAATCACTCTTTTGCCTATAACTCAAAACGTTAAAGTCTAATTGAAATGCGGTTTTCAGCATTTTGTTCCTTGTTGACAGCACAACAGAATGTGATGTGATGTGATGATAGGGTATGGGGAAATATTTGCGCTAGAGGAGTTTGAATGTTCTAACATTCAAAAAAAAACAACAAAAAACAAACAAAACAAAAACAAAAAAAAACTGTGCAAATGAGAGTAGGTCTTCAAAAAACCTTTGCGTTCTGTTTCATATTAAAAATTGTGGCTGAGTTGAAATAAAGTGTTCAAGTTGATTAGGTTAAAAGCGAAAACCAAGATACCGCTTGCGGTTCTAGTTTTTATTTATTTTTCCAATTCCACCCATTTTTGTAGACAGCCTAGCGGCCAGATGAGAAAGCTACAGCTATGAAATTTTGGGCATGGAGTCATCTTTATCTGAACATGTGCCTTAATGGTCAAACTTTTCACTTTTATTTCTGATTTAGCCACTAGGGGGCGCAATGCATGTAATCACTGTTTTGCTAATAACTCAAAAATTTGAAACCTGATTTAGATGCGGTTTTTTACATAATGTTTCTTGTTGACAGCCCAATCAAACATGAATGAAATCTCATCATCGAGTACTGGAAAAAATTAAATTGTTCTAGGAGAGGTTGAATGTTCGAACCTTGGAAAAAAGTGGAATAATGAGGGTAGGTCTAACTTTTGTTAGAGATCAGATAGAAGAATTCTGTTTGCTGCATACGATTTACACGTTATGTTTTGTTTAGTTTGAAAGGGCCTCACAATTAAAAAGTTAAAAAAAAACATTGAAAAGGTCAGGGTCATATTACGATAATTGTGTTTTTATTCGGCCCCAAAGTGCTCCAAATCTAGAAATATTTCATTGAGAGTATATGAACAAAAGTTTTAGTTCTAAATGGTTCTTTCGTATAATGTTTAGTTTTTGAAGATCGGACTTGATTTGTTCATTTTACGGCAGTCCAAAGTTTGATCCTTTTTTGGAATAATTGTTAATCAGTTTTTATGCTTAAAATTGTGATATATAAGAAAAAGAATGTTCGACTAGTGCGACTTATATACTTGTTTGAACTATTTGCTGTTTTTGCAATTTTGTTTCTCATTT
>CM037778.1:74568631-74618631 GCA_021229015.1 Solen grandis
ACAATGTCATGGTCACAGCCTTCCCTTGTGTACCAGTCGAACTGTACTACTCAAAGTTTGCTTAGGTTGTGTACCGGTCGAACCATACGATTCAAATTTACTTTGTGTATTTGATAGATATTTGTTTTGACAATTTTGAATCCCCCTCAATAACAGTTTTTTTTTTTTTTTTTTTTTTGCGGGGGGGGGGGATACGTTTCAAAAGTAGCATATTCAAGCACATGAGTGTTCTCAAATGCAAGTGATCCTTAACATTTTAGGTAATATACTTGCTGTAATATCATTTTTAACATTTGACCTTACAGGTATCGAATTGTTTATTATTTTCCTCTCGGTATTCATTAAAACAGACAGGCAGCTTACCAGTCCTTGGGACTTCATTCATTCATTCATTCGTTTATTTATTCATTTATCCGACAATTTGTTGTGTTTTTGGAAGTTGAAGTAAGAGAAGAAATTATGGAAGAAGTGGAAGTAAAAGAAACGAAGAAGAAGAAGAAGAAGAAAAGGACGACTAAGTAGCTGTTATTTTGGTGCAGGTAGTTATAGCAGAAGAAGAAGTAAGGACGACTAAGTAGCTGTTATTTTGGTGCAGGTAGTTATAGTAGAAGAAGAATAAAGGACGACTAAGTAGCTGTTATTTTGGTGCAGGTAGTTATAGTAGAAGAAGAAGTAAGGACGACTAAGTAGCTGTTATTTTGGTGCAGGGGAGGTAGAAGTAGTAGATGTAGAAGTAGTGGTAGCAGCAAAAGTTGTTGTCGTTATTAATTTATTTTTGGTCTCAAAAAATAAAAATAAAGAATGACAGAGGAAATGTTGAAGAAAGGAGAGATAAAATGAGCTGAAAGAATTTGACAACAACCGACAATATTGTATTATTACAGAAAACACCAAGCTTAAGTCATGATCAATAGACGCGTATCCAGTATTAAGGTTGATAAAGCGTCTCGTGAGACGGATGGAGGGGGACGTTACATTCGTCCTTAATACAGCAGAAAGTACATTCGAATTTGAACGCTTCGGTGCTGGCCGGATCGAAATTCCGACATTTGTCGTTATCCGATGTGCCCTGGTACCACTCACGGAGACAGGTTCGGAAATTTCCGCATCTAAAAAAGATTGTGGTAAAAACTGCAGTCATATTTATGTTTTCAATTATTAAAACAAGAAATATAATTATTGAAAAAAAAAAGAAAGAAAAGGTGAAGCATTTCTAGGGATTTAAGTAATGGAGAATAAAGGAAGTATGATGTACGAATTATTTTCATTCTGGAAAGTCGAAATAAGCATAGATAAAAACGTCCCCTCAACCGCAATCGGCGATGATGAAGCAAACTTACTTGAGAATACAATGCACCAAAAATGTAATTTACTTCAGATGTTTATGATGTTAAACCAGAAACAGGTCTTATTGTGAATTTAAGAGAATTGTTTTGATAAAATTACTATAAATTTATCAAAGAAACAGTAATAAATGAATGAATGAATAATGAATAATAAAATAATAAAAATATAAACGAGCAAGTATAGATACATATATTGTGTATTGCATTGTTCAACGTCTTGAACTTTTAGTAGGTCAAATGAGATGTTATAAAGCTATCACGATAAAAAAAAGATTTGTACATGTACTTCCATGGCTATATACATGTATACACATATACATGGAGGGTTTAATGAATCAATTGGGTTTCGCGCATGAGCAAAATTGTTGAATGTAGGGGATCACCAGCTACTTGACAAAATTGAAATTTTATAGTTTAAACTTCTTTATTTTTCGTCGATTGGGAAACAAGTTCTTACAATTTGTACTAATTCCTCTCGAAGGATCCTGGGTTGGATAAGTACTTTGCGTCTGGGAATGTCATGAAGAATTTTTGCCGTTCGATCCCACAACTTACTGATTTTTTTTTTTAAATAGAAAAATAGTTATCTTTTTTTCAACTAGGCTTGTTAATACAACAATGTCTGATTAATCCACGATTATGAATTGATAAAATCACGTACCTACCCATGCCGTTTTTGTTTTTGTTTTTGTTTTTTTACTTTTTGAAATGGGGGTATCTGTTTTTTTTTTACTTTATTTCCCCCCCCTCTCTCTCTCTCTCTCTCTCTCTTTACACAACTTTTCTTTTATTTGACCATCTTACAAAAAATACGTCACACTCACCCCCTGGTTACCGTCTTGGATCCATCCACGTTATTAATTACGTGGTTTATACAGTAGTGGTTATTCGGGACACAGTCGACGATTTCGAAGCTAAATTCACAAATTTCCGGGGGTCCCACGCACTGGGCACACCTGGCTGAAAAACAAGCAGCAGACAGGTGGGTAGTTTTCATAAACAAATGTTTTTTTTGTTAAATTTATTAATTCATTTATTTACTTATTTATTTATTTACTTATCAAATAATGCAAAAATATGTTTGAAATACATACAGGAAAAGAAATCTTTAGGTAGGCATTTTTCCTTAAGCAAAACCTTGTAGATCTAAACAGTTTGTGTGTGCATGTGTGTGAATTTTCTTTTTTTTTCTTTCTTTTTATTTGTTTTGTTTGTTTGTTTGTTTTGTTGTTGTTGTTGGACATAAATATAAACTTATAAAGTTCGTGATTCAGCCAGTCAGACAGTGAAACTAGTTATGCATGAACATCTAATTAAATTCATCAACACATCATTTACTTCACGTATTTGATAGCTTTCAGTGAAATTTTATCCAATATAAACCAATCACTTTGCAATGACGTCATGTCCGATTTCAAATGTGAAGCATTCGTATGTTCTCGGAATTTTAGATTCAGCGCGTCGAAATCTTCGAATGATCCAAAGATCTAACAGTTAAGAAAAAATAAATAAATAAAAAGTGTCACGATGATTTGGCACGAGGATGATGTGAATTGTGAATTAAGATAAATGTCAAACTCCAAATATAAAGAACGTAAAGAGCCGTCGCAATGATTAGTACTGATGCCCCGATACAATAGTTAGAACTGACTTTGTAATTGAATTAATCAATCCCGACAGAATGTGAGAAATGGTATTACATATCATTCCGGGCCGTCAGGAGTTTCCTGATACGGTTTTTAATCGCTGAACTGTGTTGTGTGTTTCTCCGTGCCTGTCTTTACATGATGTAATTTTGTAAAGGAAAAAAAAAACATACATATTTTTCTCGCCTTTTTTTTGAAACTGCCTTTTAAAATGATTATTGCAGATGTCATATTTTTTCCGATACATAAAATTTAGTTTTACGTTTGAAGTTTTATCTGCGGAGTATTTAATTTTACTTACACAAATCAGGTATACACGGACTTGCCGTTTTCGTACTTAAACTTTGCATGCTAACAATAATAACAAGTTTTGAATGTGGGAACACAGATTATAAAATAGACTACACCAAATTATTATTTAAACATTTTGTATTGCCAATTACCTATTAGAAATGTATATCTTCGATTTAGTCCTGTTGAACTTATGTTAAAACACCTTCATCAGCAAGCACGAAAACAATGGTCGACTTTGGCCAATAATCTCCCTTGGCAACTCTCCAAAATGTGTAGGTCCTTTTTATTGGATTCCTTTGTTTTTATCGTTGTATTCATTACACTGCTTGATGTGGTTTAAACTGAAATATCTCCACAGACATAGGACAAATTTCAGAGCAAATAGATCTGTATATTTTTTGAATGGTTTGGTACCGATTTCTTAAATTATTTTATCATTTTAGTCAACATGTAAGTGGTGATTATCAACATCAGACCAATAACAACATTCCAAAATCATATAAGAATAAAAACAAAGGATGTCAACCGAAAGGACCTATGTACAATTTGGAATGTATCGGTTTTATTCAGGTAATTAAGGAGAGTCAGCAGGGGAGATAACTGACCAAAGTCCCTCAATAAGCGCGAACGCCAGTTTGATAAACAAGGAGCAAGTATACCAGTAGAGCAGCAGAACGGATATTACATCATTTTCCCGCCATGACCGAGAATCACGCCAACAATAGTCTTTTGGTTCGATTCTTTGACGCTTTAGTCAAAAATGTTCTTATTCATATTTTCACCGATTATATAACAGGTTGCGCGGTTGTTCAGTAGACAACATTCCGAAGAACTGGACTGGAAACATGAATACATGTCTATACACACGTGTGTAACATTACTTTTTAATTCTTAATATTTTTAATAATATCAAAAATACCTTGAATAGAATTATGAGAAAATATATAATTCAAGAGCTTGTGTATAACACCGAAGGTCTACGCCCTTGTGGATAAGACCACATGATGGTCATTTCTGTTCCACGCAAATAACTTTAGCTGGAAGTAGCAACTCCATTGTTCAGACATATCGATACAGAGATAACCATTTGAATTGTCCGTGATTGTTTACTACCATTGCGTTGTTTCATTTATACACAAGACAGCAAACCAAAGGACTGAGAGGTCCAATATTCTTCCAAAATCAGTGTACAGTCAAACCTGTCTTAAGCAGTCAGTCAAGGGAACGAGATAAAGTAACCGTTTAACAGAGGTGACCGCTAAGTGAAGTTTACCAGAACGCTAGTTTGCTGGTAATATTAAAATTGACCTCCAAGTACAGGTTGACCGCTTAATACAGGTTGACCGCTAAATACAGGTTGAAATATTTTCGCAATCGGTTACAATATGTTGCGTTGTAAACAATACATTCATTTGACCATAACCATACTATGTAAAATAAATAAGTGTTAAATATTCACAGCCAGCTGTAGAATTAATGTGTCAACAGAGGAGATGATACTTTTTGATATCTATAGATTAATGGAAAATGAATACACACAGATGATTATTAAATTCTTTTAACGTGCGTATTTATATTTCAAACTTTTAAAATTTGGAAAAGTTCTATCACTTTTTAGGAAAATTTATAGTTTTTTTATAATTAAAAATATGAATGAGTTAATAAAAAAGTCCAAGTGGCCACAGGAGATGAAAAAAAATGGGGTAAAAGTTGCTAGGTATAAATACTGTCGGCACTGTCGGTGGGGTGTTAAACCCAACAAACTTACAAACAAATCCAATTTAAACACATTAGACGGGATGAGAATAAATAGTAAAATGAGTACGTACTAGTCTGGGGCGGCAGATGATAATAAAGGGTCGACACACTTTGTGTCGTCTGCGTCACTGTCGTGTTAGGAAGTGAAGATGGGCTTGCAGACGTAGATAATTTCACAGTCGTCTGTTGCACTGACGTGGTCATGTTAGGAAGTGAAGATGGGCTTGCAGACGTAGATAATTTCACAGTCGTCTGTTGCACTGACGTTGAAGGAAGTGGAGAAGTTACAGACGTAAAACCCGTGGAATGCCCGGATGTAGCGTTAACTCCAGAAGTAAGGCCACCTACTGACCCGGAATCTGTGTGTTTCACGGAAGTGACAGCGTCTATTGATAGAAATAAAAGACAAGCAAATAGCAAAGGGAGATTCGTAATTGAATAAATAACTCGACCAATTATCTCCCTTCTTCATGAGGTAATGTTTGGTCTGTTTTGGCAGCACAAGACACTAATGACCGTCCCCGGTGGCCGAGTGCTTAGAGCGATCGTCTCGTGAGTTCGGTCCCCGGTTTCGTCATACCAAATTCGTAAAAGATGGTACAGAGGTTCTACTGTACTGGTATAGTTCCTAAGCTTGGCGCTCAGCAAATGACTGGCTGGCTCGGTGTCAGGATAATGTCACTGGGTGTGGTATCATGCCACATGTCCACGGTGTAATACTGCAGTTTGGTTGCACTATATCTATCTCAAGCAGACATAGTCTCTGTATAACTGAACGTTAAACCCAACAAACAAACAAGACACGAATGGAGCTGCCTGAATACGATATATCACCGCAGACAAGTTGTATGAAACCACATCAGCTAGAAGTACCCTAGCGATTAGACCAGTTAACACCTCTATGCGCCGAGTGACAAACAAGAGAGCAAACCAGAACCATTTTTAAGGAATTTGGTAGTAAGTTAGTAACATAACACATAATATAACAAAGTTCATAAGCATAGAACATATACCATTATATATATATATATATATATATATATATATATATATATATATATATATATATATTCATAGCCAAGTAGTTCATTTCATTGTGTATTCTATCTTGTGCATTGCTATGTAGTTTCATTTCACGTTGTGATATTCTATCTAGTGCATTGCTATGTAGTTACATTTCACGTTGTGATATTCTATCTAGTACATTGCAAGTAGTTACATTTCACGTTGTGATATTACATCTTGTACATTGCTATGTAGTTACATTTCACGTTGTGATATTCTATCTTGTGCATTGCTATGTAGTTCTTTTTACTTCCTGACCACATCAACAGGGGCATTCTCTTGCCCACGACGTTTGCGTTATTAGAAAAGAGTAAGTAAAAAAAAATGGTTTCCAAGAAAGAAATCAAACCAATGAGTTAAATCGAAGATGGAATGATCTCAAGTAGCTATTAATTTCATCACGCAAAGAAAAAGTTTTCTAGTGATCCAAGACTAAATGCACCAAGCAGTGCCGGATCCTGGAATTCAGGTAAGCGGGATAGCGGTGTGAGTGTGAGGGAGGGGGGCGGGGGGGGGGGGGGCATTAATATAAAAATCAAATGACTGAGAATCCTAATGTTGCGTTAGGCATAACCTGAAACAGGAAGTTGCTTGAAATTTGGAAACGTTTATTAATTTTCCACATTAAATGGATCTCGTAGGTATTATATCATTTTACTGTGAGGGCCGAACACTCGTTTTCAATTCAATACATATTTGATTAACTACGCAAGAGATATTTTACCGCTTATTCATCGTTGCAGAGTTATCGTTCGTGATGTTCACAACTTCCGTAACAAAACAAGACTAATTTTGATGCAACGTATCAAAGACGCCGCGCATGTTTTTGAAGCACGACTTAAATAAAGCAAAGGCATTCATACTATTTTAATAACATGTGCATGCATCATTTACAAACAGCGGGTCTAAATATTTCCACTAGTCAATGATAATGCCATTTTGACAAATATCCTCAGCTGTAGGCCGTTTGGTTCAGAGATTTCTAAAGTGTGTTCTTAAAAGTTTAAAAACAACAACAACAAAAATATGTCATCAAATTATTCAGAAACATAGAACAAAAAAGGTACAGAAAATACTTTAATTGTAGTAGACATATTATATGATGATGATTTAAGATGCCATAAATTAACTGATTTATAAGATCAATAAAGATATATTTTACAACAGGTAATTCCTTTCTTACATAATTATAGGAAGAGCTAGGGTTTGCAAGATACATGACATTTCCAGACAATAAGCTTCTAAGGCGGTGTTAATGTCAATGTAAAAAATCATCATCAGCAACAACAAGGACAATGCTAACGAAACAATTAAGCACAGATAAGTTTTTACTTAGTACGGGATTTGGGTACAGATCCCGGTATTTACAATCTTCCCAATAGTTATTACTTCCCTTCATAACATAGAGTATAGTATTCTTTTATATTGATGATATGTATAAAATCAAATATATATATACAAGGCTTTTACAACAAAAGTTACAATGTTCAGTTAGATTTACCCACTTCACCTATACATACTGGGACCGCAGACTGGGCTTGGGTCGTAAATTAGACATGTTCGATACGGCCATAAGTATAGTGTTTGTGTGTTTTTACACACTATGCTGTAATTTTTATTATTTAACTGTAGTTTCAATGATTTTGCAAACTGACGGTATGTATCTAAAATCGTAATATTTTAAGGTCTCAAGAAATCTCCTAAAAACATATTCTGAGCTTTAATGAATCAGGTTGATTAGCAAGGCCCGTAAGCCAAGTTTTAAAACCAGTGGCCTACGAATTAAGGAAGAAGTTGTTGTTGTTGTTGTATTGGGGTTTACCGTCGCTGCGATAGTATTTCAATCATATAGCGACGTCCAGCTAATTACAGGTGGAGGAAGACCCCGAGTACACAGAAGTACCCGGGTAGAACCACCGACCTACCGCAAGCCAGCTGGAAGGCTTCCTCACATGAAAAATCCGAAGTCCCTACCGGGATTAAGGAAGAAGTTATCAAATACACAATGAATGTATCGATAGAAGACTTGTATGTTTTGAATCTTGTTTTATTTTTCATCATTTAATACAATTAATTGATTCATAAAGTGTTTTTTTTCCTTTCAGACGTATTACTTGTTTTTTTTTTCTTTACAATAATAACAGTGATTGCTCCCTTTTTCGATTATGCGGCTCCATGGCCAAATTTAAAGACGCCGCGTTTCTTCGCGGCGTCACTGATAAAATCATACAAAGAAAATGGTAGTGCATTAAAAAAAACTGTGATCTAACAAGAAAGAAAGGAAGTGAGGGAAAAAGAAAGTTTCGTGCATAACATTTTAGTTTCCGTCAATTAAACATAAAAACTCTGTTCAAAAAGAAATTGTGCACTTTTTAATTTTAAATATTTCAATAATTAGCAAGCATATCAGTTTCAATATTCGCGTATTTTAACAAATCGATCTCTCCCAAAATCTTCCACGTGGCATTGACATTTTGCGTGCAAGTTACCCGTAAAATAAGTGTTAAAATTGAAAATGCCGTTCGAATATCTGAGTGTTTGAGAAAAGTGTAAGCATGAAGATAAAAATAAGGTATGGCCGATAACAATATTCCATTCCGCGTAGGCTGCGGCAGGTCTTAAACGTTAGTATGAATGATGTAAAATTTCCCGAAAAATGGGTCTAAATCGAAGGTTTCAGTCGGCCATTTTGTCAGTTCGTCTAACTACAAAAGTCACATGATTTCCTGACTTTCAGTTTTTTTTTATTCCTAGTACCAAATATTTATGCTTTCAGGAAAAAGGTCGATGTACACATAAAACAAATAGTGCACATTTTCCTTTGGAACTGAATATAGGCAATATGCATGTTATGGAAACTCACGGCTATATGTGTCCATTTTGTAATGAAAACGATTTTTATACTGTTCCCATATTGGTTCAACACTATTGGGTTGTAGAGATGTAAAGTGTAAACTGCTCCACAACCAACATCGTCAACATGAAGTCCGCCGTCAATGAGTGTTTCGGTCCTTCAATCCACGAACACTCTCGTGGCGGATGGGCTCACAGTGATAATCACTGTGTGCTGGTGGATTGCATCCAGCTCTTCTCCTCACGTCTAAGCCACAACAAGCTAGACGTATGTTCAGCCTCTTGGCTCAGTCTCTGGATATCCTTCCGTTGACGGACTGTGAACAGAACCCTCTAGCGCCTACTTCAACATGACTGACACAGTCATTTAATATTTTTTTCTTTCAACAGGAAACAGCCAAGAACGCCAACCTCGTTGCCTGCAAAGGTCTAGAAGTTTGGTGTACTTTGCCTACTTCCTCTCGTAAGCCTTCTCACATCTTGTCTTACATGGTACTGTAAGCTCGACAAGGATGAGCTTCTTCCCCGTCTTGGACCACAGGACAATTTCTGGTCTCAAAGTGGTCTGGATAAAGTCTGAAAAACAAGCCTCTTCCCGAGGTCAACTCCCATGTTCCATCCGGTGGTGCCATCCAGGATCAATGCTTGCTGTGGGTTTGCTCTCTTAGTGTGTTCACCCGGCTTGACAAAGGCAATCTTGGGTTACGTCCTCCTTTCTCTCTCCCCCAGCCAGTCAGCCAACCCTCTGATGACTGAGTTATGTCTATATTTCCACTGTGTCAGGCATGTTGAACAGGATAAAAGAACATGCTCAAGTGTGCCTGGTCTGTCACAAAGGCTGTATTTAGGGTCAGCTGGAAGTCCCCATCGACAGAGATTCGCTGGTGATGGTAGGAGCCTGATAAGAAATGACAGTCTTCCAAGATTTCTCCACAGGTTAACTTCCTGTCTGTGGTGTTCCACGTTGTCCATACTCCATGTGATCCCATCTCCACGGCTCTTGCCTGTCTGGAATGTTCATCTATTCTCCTGACCTTCGATTGGATAATAACTCGCCTCTTTCTGTCTGACCTGCTTCACAGTTATTTCTTACCTTAACACCGACTGCAGTCTATTCGGTCACAGTGCCCTTTCGATTGGGATCTGAGTGTGTATCGTGTAGGTATCTATCAACCTCTTCTAGCACCCCAGATCGTTCTTTTTTGAGCAGGGATCTTGCAAACCTGTATGGGTGTATGGGCTAGCTATGAATGTTGCTCTATTCTTTGCCTATTCCCGAGTCTTCCTTCTCTTGTTCTCGGCCCACAGGGAGGCCAGCTGTGCCCGAATTGTGTCTCTTAGTTGAGACATTCCTAACTGCTCGGCTAGCGAGCTGCCACGGTATCTTCGCCTCAGTTCTCGTCTCGGATTCTCGATGCGGCATTGCCGTCTGTTTGGTCTTTGAGACTGCTTTCGTGCATTCAGCTTCTCAAGTTCAAACCTCACCTTCCCTATGGAATAGATCAGGGAGGCGAAAGTGTAAAGTTTCAGAGGTCTACTGGTCCTTGCATGGAGGCCTCAAGGATGTTGTCAAGATCCTCATCTAGATGTTTCCTTGATGTCTTGTCAGATGCCTTGGGCCACTTGATGCTTATTTTCCTACGTCTAGTGGTAGAGTCATTGAGTCTGAAGTAGCTCTAGAGGGGTTCTCCATCCACCGCAGGGTCCTGACTGGCATCGTGTATATTCTACTGAACAAAGAGTTCCTTAGAACTGTGTGTTGAATCCAGACTGGAGCACTCCTTCGTCTTACTAGCTGGTTGTGCGCTGTCCATGTCACTTCACACGTCGACAACCAGACTTTCCCTAGTGAATGCAAAGACCTCGTTGGTTTTGCAGACCTTTCCACATTTACAAGTGACCTTTCCTGATGAAGATTTGTTGATTTCGTAGTTGATTTTGCAGGCTGTGTCAATTCCATAAAATCCGATCATGTAAGTCTATCATCCCCCCCCTGTCGGTATTCTCTCGGGATATCTTTCGTTGAATATTCCCTATTGTAAAGTACCTATCTACTTTCTAAACTTTCGAAATTTGTTTCTTAAAACGGTCAATATTTGGCATTTGTATATTTTTTTTAAAATTTCATTTCTGTAAATAAAATACTTTGCCTGCAAAGGAAGTATACCCAATACCAGAACATATGTAATATTGTTTCTGAGTTACCATTACAAGATATGCATTTATCGTCCTGATTAATATTTAATTTCTTAAGGAGAAACTTTGCACCAAGTGTTCTTTGATTAATTCGATAATGAAACCAAACAAGGTTAAGGTCTTTTGTTATATCATTATTTAAGTATGAACGCATTATTAACTGCAGTTACTAAACTCAATGTAAGGTAAGTGAAGAACTGAATGTTTATGTAACGGGACATGACGAAGCGTAACGAGCGGGATAAAGTAAGGTCGCCAAGAGTGATGTAACTTACCAGGCGTCTGGGGGGTCACCGTGGTTGTCGAACTCGTGAACGCACCTGCAAATGACGTTGATAACAGTAGTCCTTCTCTTATATTGTTTTTTATTCTTGTATGTTTGATATCACATCTAGTTACATTATTCGTACTGACACCGGGCCTACCAGTCCTGAAACTACCCTGTATATATGCTGAGTGCCAATCAGAGACCTACCAGTACCATTTTAAACGACTTTTTTCTGTCGGGGATCGAACAAACAACAACTCGTTCCCGAGATGGACCCCGGCCATCGGAGACGGGTTTTCTATATTTCCTAAGGGCGTATGTGACAGTTTGCTACATTTTCTATATAGACAAAGAAGGAAAATTTAAACTGTTCAATAGAAATGTATGCACATAAACAGAAAACCTAAAAAGATACTTTTCTTTCTCTGGAAAGTATTTCTGTGCTTATATAGATGTTTGTACTATTTAAGACGACAGCAGATGCGATTTTGAGTTTACTGTGGCTGAGACAGTATTTCAGTCAAATAACAACGTCCAGCTAATCGTCAGAGGTTGACATCGATGGCGCAGAGGCACCTGGGTTCAATGACTGACTTACAGCACGCCAGCTGGAAGGCTTCCTTGCATAAAACATCCGACTGAGTCTGCCGGGATTTGAGCCCTAAGAGGAGTGGGGCTGAGTTACGTTAAGTCAGTTACTTTACCTACTCCTCCACCGAGGTCCCCGAACCCCCAAAACAAAATGAGCTAGGGAGTTTGACATTATGCTTCATTGCAAGATCTAATTGATTAAAGGCAGTATATATTTCTTTTACCGTTGTAAAAAGTACATTTGTACATGTACGTGACGCTTTAACACGAGCATTATCGTGTATTGTTGAACCACATTCTTCACATACCAAGGTTTTCTAACATCTTGTGGTCAACCAATACAATTGTTAAGCTTATTATGGCAACCAGCTTGAACATTCAAATGATATAGAGGCTCGTCTACACAACACTGTAATTGTCCTACAAGTTTCAGTCATACTCATCTACCTGAAAAAAAGCTTCATCACATAAAATTCAAAGTGACCGCACTTTGACTCGAACCCTCTGCGGTGAGAGGCTAAGTGATCATATATCTACTATATAAAAAGAAATATAACGGAGAGATTTATGATATCGTTTAAGGTCATCCACCCATCATTAAATTATAATCACGGTCCTTCAGAGTCAAAAAAGACTGATATGCTCTTTTGCTCTATGTCTATAAAGGCTTGTGTTCAATTCCCACGATCGTCTGATGGACCATGATCACAATTAAATAATGGATGGATTTCCTTAAAATTATCATTATCTTACCTGGACAAGTTTGTTGATCACACACTTGGTACTCAATACTGTCGTCGGATTTGTCTGCATCACTGTCGTTTCCGCAGTCGGCGTTTATTCCCGTCGAACACTGCCTCGTTCTCTTCTTGATGCAGAACTGATTCTTATAGATGCATTCGTATGACGACCACGTTCCCCACGTGGCCACTATTGGCGTAGTCGTAGATGCGGTCGTTGTTTTGAGAGTTGTAATTGTAGACGTGGTCGTTATACTAGGGGTCGTACTTGTTGATGCGGTCGTAACATCGGGAGTTGTTGTGTCCTGTGTCGTAAATATTGACACGGGCGTGGTGGTCGTCGTGGGTTGTGGAGGTTTTTGGTAGGGGTGTTTGGTTGTGAACATTGGACAGACGGAAAGAGAGGTCAAACAAAAGATGTTGAAATTCAACAGCTACTAGATATTTCATACGGAGGTGATAGTATGATGAACATTGAACAGCACGGAGAATGCTTTTGTGCCCTTTTTTTGACCATTAGTCTCAAATTTGAACTTGAAATTATAGCTACGGACATTGTCATGCACCTGCATACCATCATATCAAGTTATTTGTCACAGCCTGGACATTCTTTTATAAGAACTTTTGACCTTCAATCTCTGAGTATAACCTTGAACATTATGCTATAGACGCCGATCTGGGTCATGCTCAGTCTCATAGTTCCGGGAAATACTTATTTTATTCATTTCAATATCTGGCAAAGTTTTTGATCTTGACAATGAAATGTGACGACCGCCTTCGACATCTAATTGTTCGACCGATTAAACTGATAAAAAAGCTTGTATATCTTGAACAGTTCAAGTGATATTCTAGTTAAGAAAACAGAAAAAAAAATGTTTTCAAACATTTGAGTAAAGCGGATACTGTGTCTTTATTGGAAAGGTATTGGTTAGACTCCGTGGCCACCTTAGACAAGTGTTCCCTTTCTCTAACGGCCCAACTGGCTGTTTACTGAAAGTGACATTGCTGAGTTTAAGTTTACTGTGTCTGCGACATTATTGCACTCTTAATATATCGACGCCAAGCTATTAACAGTTGTTGAAAGAAACCCCAAGCACACAGAGACACCCGGGGAGAGCAATTAATGCACCGTAAGCTAGCTTGCTGGAAGGCTTCCACACAATAAAAATTCCAAGTGACCCTGCCGAAACTCGGCCGACAGTTGCAGGAGGTGTATTTATTTGTTTCTGTCAGGCCATCATTTTTAAAATATGGTTTGTATGCTGTGTTCCTTCCCGGATTTTTTTTATGTTGTTAAGTAGGTAGGGATTTTATTTTACTATTTTTAAAACTCTGACAACGGCAAAGCTCAATGGCCTTCAAGATCAAGGGATAAACATACTATCAAGCTTACACAAGTCCTTCTTGGCTTCATAAAAAACACTGTTTTCTTTTACTTCTTTGAATGAAAACTGCAGAGGATATTCGATTGTAAGTGGTATGAAAACAGCGGAAAGCTTTGAATGGGCGACTTTTGCGGAAAGACCGAAATCGGCCAACTGAAAGAAAAAAAAAATCGTCGATCTTGGGGCTAACAAATGTCAGTATCGATTATGTTTAGTCTGTCGAAGCACAACAAACAAACGTCTTTTTAATGATGGCCTTATCTAGTATTATATTTTGAACTAATAATATACACGCACTTCTAAAAGCATAGGCCAATCACATGAACAAAATACATTTCAGAAACTACTCGTCAGCCCACTATGAAACACATTTCGTTGACATTGTGTTTCGTTAAATCTGTGTTAAGGTAAAGTCCCTGTAATGGTTCCGCTATGTCTTGGACCACTTACCTCTACCGAGATAACCAAGATACTCTAAAGAAATATCAGAAAAACCTTGGTTATCTCCGTGAAAGGCCATGAGGTTCGAAATGTAGCGGAACCATTACAGGGTCTTTACCTTATATATTCGTGGGCTACGTTCCAAGCCTGAAATACGAAATCAAGGGTTTTCGTTTGATAAATTTTCGAGAATAAGACCACATATTCATGAAAAAAAAATCGTATTTTATGGTTCTCTGAATTGCAAGAGATAACTAAATCTCGAACAGAAGAAGTCAGCTTTAAGAAAACTGATTGCAACAGCTCGAGCCAGCGACCCCTGCCTCGTAGATTGTTGCTGCAACCGCTCAGCATTATACTGTACCCTTGCCTTTGCACCGGCCGCAAGACAGCCGGCAGAATTTTTCAGCCAGCTCATCGTCGTGGCAGATGAAGGCCCCGACTTCGCCCTGGCAATCAGTACCATGTTCGTCTTCACACCGCTCTGAAATATAACAGATCATCATGAGACTTAACATACAGGATGACATGACATGGCATGAAGCCTTAATCTAGAACGATTTTAAATTTAAGTTTATTTTAGCCATAAATTTAGTCATAACCCAAAGAAAGACAAACTATTTAGGTAAAATGTAGCCACAGCCTATGAGATAAAATGACATGAAGCCATAATCTAGAACGATTTTCTAATTAAGTCAAATGTAGAAGAGCTAATATGGCATGTAGCTCTAATCTAGAATGATAGTCCTTTAAGGTTAAATGTAGCCATACTATACAATGACATTTCATTTGGACAGCGGTAGCCTCAGGATGATTTGCATTATAGATGGCACAAATGTAGCTACAACTTTTAGGAAGGCATGACGCATACCTTATTACAAATGTATCCATAACTCAAAGGAATGAGGTTTCACACATTTCATGTCAAATTTAGCGAAAACACAAAGACTCAAAGAAACGAGATGTCATACAATTTATATCAAATGTAGCCATAACTCAAAAGGATGACATTGACAATTTAAAAATTAAATGTAGCTATACGTACTGTTACATACTGTTTCACCTAAGTCAAATGAAGCAAAAACATAGATACATGTAATGATATACAGTAGAACCTCGCCAAACCGAACATCGTTCAACCGAATTCCTCGCCATTTGAAGTTTATTTTCGGTCCCGATTTCTTCACTTCTTATTTTAACTAAAAATAAAATGTTTAATCCGAATTTCGCTCATTCGATTTTTTCGCTATTTCGAAGTAAAATTCCGGTCCCGAGGTCGCAATTAATGTACATTTTTCAATTTTTATTTCGAAGTCAAATTTCATAAATTTTTGTGAACTAATTATCGTTCTTATTATCTTTCGTATCCGGGTCAGTAAGCCAGTTTATTTTGCGGAGGCAATTGGAGTGATGGCTCAGGCAAGTTTTTCACACCTTTTTTCGAGATTGGGTTGGGCAACGTCCCACCGGAAATGTTGATTATTGCTAATCGATGTCTGACAGGTTGCATAATATGCACGTGTCAGAAGATAAACCCAGGTGTCAGCTCTTTAGTACATTCCATATCATAGCGTTCGTCACCGGCATGCAACGCTACCTGAAGCAGCATATCGACGGTAAAAATATGTATCATTGTTTGACATGGTAGAATGATTATGTTCATCAGAAGCATCTATATAGATCATGATATATTTTCATTACTTTTCATAACTTGCAAACAGTATATACGTACACCTAATAGGTGGTTTTCATGGCATAACGATTTCCACAATATGCACCGGTAATGAAAGCGCAGACATTCACGCTCACAGACTGAAATTTCCATTGGATTTTTAATGCGAATCATCGTTATTTCGAAGTTTTCAGCTTGGTCCCAAGGACTTCGATTTAACGAGGTTCTACTGTATATTCAAACCTTAAATCAACACGACCCTTCAATATAGCTAGCAAGTATCCATAAATGAAGAAAGAAAATTAGATGAAATATTTGTCACATGCCGATGTCACGTGAATATAACCTGATGATGGCCATTTGTTATAGATAGACAGACAAAAATATACACGTACATTGATGTACGTACGGACAGATGACGGATGGACATTTCTTACCAGGAAACTCGTAGATCCACTATGTCCATTAATCTAGGGGTGACAGCAAAACTAGGCTAAGTGCTTATATAAATATACATGTATATGTGTTGACGGGCTCAGTGGAATGAGGGAAAGCCAAAAGACAAGAGATTGTGTTTTTTTATATTTTTATACTTGACACATCCGCAAAGGGACGCAACTCTTCGGTAGACTCCGACTATCTCAAGAGAAACAAAGTATTTCCCGTAGAATATTCATACTTCCATTCACGTATCAAAATGGCTTTGTATGTTAAGTACTTGTGAAAGTTTAAATTGGCCCGTCGGTCAATGATTGGTCAGACAAATCGAGTCCGAAATCAAAGTACTGAGAGAGCTGAAAATAAAACTACAACTACTTAATACATTAACATTAATTTTCAACCATATGACATATTCTCCCCTTGAGAAAAATGGCGTCCAGACATTCCACAAATACTGCACTTAAAAAAGAAAAAAAAAAAAAAAAAAAAAAAACACACACACTAAAACAAAATGAGAATAAAATAACAAATACTTAGAGACATTAAGCAAATTGGAAGCCATTCAATAGGGCAACTAGGTCAGTCGGTCAATGATTAAATTGGCCGTCGGTCAATGATTGGCCAGTCAAATTGAGTCCGAAATCAAAGTACTGATAGAGCTGAAAATAAAACTACAACTACTTAATACATCTACACTAATTTTGCATTAGCCCCCCTTAGTCCCAATGTTAGCCATGTTAAGTTCAGTGGGATGGACAGCAGACGCGTTTCAGACAAACAAACGGGCATTCGTACGAGATCTATTTAAATTATCTACTTGGTCTTCCGTTGATGTTTTCTAACCCAGCAAGAGACAAAATAACTAATTCCAGAAATACAAAATACATGTATACTAAATTACCCCATAAAGCTAACCTAAGCCCAGAACATGTATCTCGTTTCCATGGACGTAAGGATGGATGGATGGGTGGAGAGAAGAATAGATGGATGGATGGATGGATGGATGGAAAAACTTACGACAGAGTCCACAGGATTTTCGACACATGAAATTCAAATCCGAGTCATGGCAAACCAGGTTCAGTATATCTTGGCCACAGTCAGTGTTGGTATCGTCTAAACACGATTCTTGATTAGAACATAAACAAAGAAAAGTCGTATAGTAGAGCCGTACATGAAGTCGTATAAAAGAGTCGTACATGAAGTCGTATAGAAGAGTCGTACATGTAGTCGTATAGAAGAGTCGTACATGAAGTCGTAAAGTAGAGTCGTACATGAAGTCTTGCAGAAGAGTCGTTCATGAAGTCGTGCAGAAGAGTCGTACATGAAGTCGTGCTGAAGAGTCGTACATGTAGTCGTGCAAAAGAGTCGTACATGTAGTCGTATAGAAGAGTTGTACGTGAAGTCGTAAAGAAGAGTCGTACATGAAGTCGTGCAGAAGAGTCGTTCATGAAGTCGTGCAGAAGAGTCGTACATGAAGTCGTGCAGAAGAGTTGTACATGTAGTCGTATAGAAGAGTTGTACATGAAGTCGTATAGAAGAGTCGTGCCTGTAGTCCTATAGAATAGTTGTACACGAAGTTGTGAAAAAAATGAGAGAATGTTGACTTGTATATCACTCGCGATTAATTCCTTGAAATTCAAATATTAACTTATTAAACAATATCCAATACTTACAGTTTGTCCTATTTAATCGTCCAATGAAAAACTTTTATTTTGTTCACAACTTGTTAAAATGTATGGAAACTGTATGGTGCCAAAGTGACACAAGAGCATAATGGGTGGAACTTGTTGCGGGGGCAACAGATTACGTCATTTTTGATTAGCTAAAAATATAAATGTACCTAATGAAATTGACTATATACCGTACTTAAAACATCATGTGAAACTGTTAATCAAACGGGAAGCGGTTCCATGACTACTTGACAAACTGTAAATGAATTTATTGCAGTGCTCCGCTTCGCGTCGTGTGCGATAAATTCCAAAGAATTTAAAATATTAACGATAACTTATACTTATTCTTTCCTTATATGCACCTCGAAATAGAAGCATGTCATTAGAAGAGGAAGTCAAACAAACTGTCAAACTCCGCCGCACTAGTTACCTCCCCTTACAGTTGTCAATAACCACTGCCACCACATGTAGATTCGGCTGATATAGGCCGGATTTACTTTTTTCACTTTTGGCTTAAGTTTTGAATATGTCATATCAGTTTCGTTGATACCACGGAAATAACATTCATGATAATGAGAAAAGTAAAAAATCAAATCAAATAACATTCATATATATATAATTATGAGTTGGTCGCATGGATTCAACTATCATCACGTGACTTGTGTGGTGGCAGTGGTTAAAGTAGCGTAGCGTGACGTAACCGGTGTGTGGAGTAGGACAAGCTGTAAAGTTTTAATATGTTGCTACTTACCTCCACAAGTCTTGCTCCCGCACAACTTGACATCAATCTGGTTCCCGGCACAGTCATGCAGGTCACCAGTAGAGCAGTTCCGGCGGCGAGTCCACATGCATATACTCTCATCGCTGCATTTCCAGTTATCCCATTTTGTCCATGTCGGCGTGTCAAGTCGAGAAACTGACAAATCTCATGAGAAAATACCGCGGCCATTATCAGTCAACTACAGTAGAATCTCGCTTTAAGACCAACTTGGAATTAAGACCACCTCACTATTAAGACCAATATAACTTAGAAACACACTCTAAGTCCTGTTTTGACTAAACATGTATTAGCTAAATTCATTATTAAGACTACCTCACTTTTAGGACTACCGGTATTTTAACCCTTTCCCTCACATAGACTCATTTTGACGCACTCAATAGGTACCACATAAAGCCTGATCTGCAGAAAGCCAAACTCAAACCTTACCAAATTTAATTGTAAAATCCTCATTACCAGACCACTGAGGAGCAGCGAACAGCATAAAACCTGATCAGCCTGCGAGTTACTCGCAGGCTGATCTGGTTTTATGCTGTTCGCATAGGTCTTTTTATGGTATCCTCTATGAGGGAAAGGGTTAACAGCGATCTCGGCAATTTAATACAATATTGGAAATCACAACCGGAGTCTGAACAAACTAATGATATAAGTACGTTTAAAGACCTGATAATTAAGCTGTTACGAAATATTAATTAAAAGAACTCCTTAACATATTGAAACCGGGCAAATTTACCCCGTGAATTTTCAACTGTATATACAAGTAATGCAGTTGTAACTGTGTTATATATATATATATTGTTAACATTATTTGGAAAATTAGTATTTAACCGTAATTTTAATGGAACTTACCTAACTCAAGAAATCCTGAAGTGAACAGCAAACATGTAGATGTTAGAAAAACCACTGTAAGTAAACAATAAATGTATGTATTAAATATCAACATTCTGTCTCTCTCTCTGTCTTGAGTCTGTACTTCTTAAGTAGTTTGTATTTTTCAACGTATTTATTTATCTGCGTCTGTTTGTTTGTCTGAGTTTTACTTTCCACCAATAGTGGTTCTGTCAATTTAGAAAATTTGAACAGATATGAAATGGAGACATATACCCAATATGACTGAAGTCAGGGTCCGCGGAACGTAAAAATATATTTCTCGGCAATGATAGATACTGTTCAACCTGTATTTAGTGGTCACCTGTAGTAAGCGGTCAAGCTGCTTTTAAGGTCAGTTTTAATATAGCTAAACTAGCATTTTGTTATATGTTTAACCTTCAATTAGCGACCACACCTGTTGAGAGGTCACATAATTCCAAACCCATAAATCTGTCGATGAGCCAACCAGAACAGTAGTTCCAAAAAACATGTCTAGAGGTTAACTTAAAAGGGAGAAAACTCATGTATAATTGTGATAGTGACTCGTTGATTATATCAACATCACAAAATGAGGACGACCTCAGAATAGTCATTTATAAACGATTTTTGAACTCGACACACCCGAATATCTTTATGATCGAGCTAGATTTTTTTTATTATAATTATTAAAAACGCTTTTCATAACTTAAGGTTATACAACCGTCATTAAATTATAATCATGGTCCTTCAAATTCTGAAAAAATAAGACTTCGGTACAGATGCAAGCATCCATTGACTTTGAGTTATAGGCTCTATAGTGGCTTGCATTTAATATTCCCAGAATCACTCGATGGACCATGATCACAATTTAAGGATAGATGGAATACCTTAAAGGATAAAAGCCGTATCGTGCAAGATGATGTATAAAACGGAAAGAACAATACATGTACATTGATCAAAGCCATGTTATTGTTGTAGCCTTCTTCAACATAGATAAGAATAGAAGACACAGTTGAATGTTTATGCTCAACACAACCTAAAATCGGTCACCAAGCATATTGGGTTTAATAATAGAACAGATTGTTCTATACTATTCATCCAAAAAAAGGAATTGTAAATTATAAATGTGTCCTACCATCACTTAAGTGAAAAATGTAACGTAGGATGCTTCGTAAATACCAATACAGGCGCGCTTAAGTCCGCCGCCCTGTAACCAGAAGGTCTTGTAAATACCAATACAGGCGCGCTTAAGTCTGCTGTCCTGTAACCAGTAGGTCATTAGTTCGATCCTAGGTCACGACATAACAAAGTCGTTAAAAATGATGTGGTATACACACCTATCCATGCTTTGCACTGCAAAGGGGGGGGGGGGGGGGGGGGCGTGCTGACAAACGGGGAATTTGACATTTCATTTTTTTAGTCTAAATCCCCACGCTAGGGCATTTAGCAATTTGTGAAAATTCCCACATTATGCTTTTGCCAATGTCCGGGAAGCGGTACTATTCTGTCTGTAAAATTTCCAAACGGAGTTCTGTAAAAAGCCCCGGGCATGCTCGCCGCTCCCACCCTGGAGCAAAACATAGATAGACGCATAATGTGACCAGTGGTGGTATCATGTCATTTGTATATTCCCCATATAGAAAAAAAAAGGCCCAAAATGACAAGTGAAATACTGTCGATGTGACGTTAAATCCAACCATGCAAAAAAACAACAACAAACAAACAAATAATCAGGTATTTCTTCTGCCATAACGTATAAGGCAAAAAATAAAACATTAAGGTATTCCTTCCGTCGTTAGGGTGTATAGTCACCTAATTTGATTTTGGTAATACTTGGAAGCATTTTATACGATAAATAGAAAAGTAATTATACTATTTAAAAGTAAATAATTATTTAGAACATTTTTCTTTCTCGAGAAGTATGCACATTTCTATCATGTTTTATAGAAATATAGAACGACATATACATTCATGATACACTTTAATGCATTAAAATTATGTTTTCTCATCAGTAAACTACAGCGCTTACAACTACTCGTTTATTGGCATTCAACATGATTATATTCAATGGACAAATTAAAGATCCAACGAAATGAAGTATTAAATATTTATCTTATATAGACTTCTTCTGACTCCTTTTTGGCAAACAGAGAAGACCCAGATCAGACAGCACCATACTTATGATGGCTGATTAGGGTCTCCCCTGTTTGCTCATAAAATACTATTTCTCATTTATATACCTTTAATTTAAAATCACGTCATAAGTTTTGTTGTATTTGAATAATTGAACACTTAAATAATGAATAATTTGCACACAGTCTTATATTGTCTGATACACATATACTATCAAAACGGACATATCAACTGACCTGCAAAAGTAAACCTCAACTCTCCCATATTTCCGGTGCAATTTATCCTTCACGCTCTTATATAATCCAAATAAAACCTTTTTTTAATTGTTTTGATTTGTATGTTTCTGTAATAGCTATCTCTGGGACATTCAAAAAACACGAATATTTGCTTTTTTTTCTAAAGGAACAAAGGAACATGATAAATATTTGATTATTTTTATAATAGGTTTTTGTTTGTTTGTTTGTGTATTGGATTAAACGTCCTAACGACAGTATTTCATTCAGTTGGAGACTTTGTTTACTTGAAATATGTATAGTGCTGCCACACAACAGTATTACGCCGTAGACATGTGGCATGATACCACTAACAGTCATGTTATACTGACACCGGGCCAACCAGTCCTGGAACTGACCTGTAAATATGCTGTGCGCCATGCAGGGATCAACTGTTACCATATTGATATGACTGTGTTGATGTCGTGTCGGGAATCGAACCCACGACCCCCAACTCCTGTGGCGGACTAAAATATCTCTGTTTGTATATTGATACTTGATACTCATAACCTTAGAGTTTAAAGAGAAAATATTTTTCAACAACCCTCGTCTGTATGAACTGTCTGGTGACCATGTCAGTGTATATCAGCGTCTATATAAGGAAGTCACGTGACGGAATTTCGTGTCCTGGTCTCTACATATCTATAAAGTTGTAAGTCTAGAGATTTTATCAATGGAAGATAAATGTTATCTATCTATCTATCTATCTATCTATCTATCTATCTATCTATCTATCTATCTGTCTGTCTGTCTGTCTGTCTGTCTGTCTGTCTGTCTGTCTGTCTGTCTGTCTGTCTGTCTGTCTGTCTTTATTTCAATTAAAATGTAATTATGTACTCGTGCATGCAATATTTCGTCAAACAACAACAGTGAACTGACAAGGCTGGTTTTACGCAAGCGTAAAATGGCTGCCGAAAGAAATATAACAAGCAAACTCGTTTGGATAAATAACATAACATCACATAGTTCTCGTTTGGCATCAAAAGATACAGTTATAGCCAACAAAAGCATGTATATTAATGTGTTCAACATTTAGAAAATAATAGTTCGCATTTGCGAAATTTTAGTGATAACTAAATGAAATAAATATTTCAAACAAGAAATATCACTAATGGGGCTCTCTGGTGAACACAATGCATTTTACAGTTGTTCTTAGTAAAATATAAAGCTTATTCAGGTGGCCATTAAATAAATTTTGGAAAATGCTTGACGAATGATTTATGATTTATGGATTCACTCAGGTAAATCAAGCTGTTTTTCTCTATCCTAATTATAACTGTATCGAAAGCAACCCTACACATTCTTACAACGAATACTGAATGCACACCAGTTTTATTAACTGACGTGAATCCAGTAGATCTACTTCAATACAGAGCGTCGGTCATTATAATCCCACCGGCAGTCTTTCAGTGTCTTCAGCGCTTTGATTGACGTATAGTCTAGTAACATACAGGATCAAACTCCGCCGCAGTAGTTACCTCCCCTTACAGTTGAGATCGTTAAAGTAGCGTAGCGTGACGAAACCGATGCGCGGATACAGGGCATGGACTTTAAAACTTTGGCTGCAACGGAACGGAACATAGTCCAGAAATAAGTCATACCGTTACGTGTACCGTGGATATGAAAGTTTGACTATTGCATTAGCTTGTTATATATTATTTCATTATATCCTGTACGATTTTAATTTCATTATGTCAACAAATAAAGTGCAATATTCTTTCTCTATATCTGTGTGTGTGTGCTTTCTTATACCTCACGTTGTGAGGTAAAAACCTCGGTTTGCAAGGGTTAGGTTTATGGCTGCTCTTTGTTGATAGTGTTTTTATTTATTTATTTATTTATTTTTTATTTTTTTTTGTTAAGGACCTGAAATGATGTTTAGTTTCAATGTTGAATTACAAACTTCTAAAATATATACCTGGCTATGACAACATTTTGCAGACAGAGTTATAATCCATAGTCACACAAGACTGTGTGTTTGATGTTTGTGTGGCCGCGGTGTGAAATGCTTGTGTGTATAAAAATGCAGTCATGATTTATTGTTTTGTTCTATTGATTTGTATGTGCACTTTTTCTTGTATGAAAAATGCAGGCAATATACTATGTACAAGTCTGAAATAAATATTGAGAACATGTTGTTTTATCATTACAACATAAAGATAAGGGAAGTAACTCTTCGGAATGTACTTCCCTAGATTACCGGTAGTTACCTCTCTTATCATAAAGTGCGATTATGTATGTTTTGTTATTGTTTTTGTCGTGTATGAATGTGAGAGTTGTTATTGTTTCTATTTACGATTTCAAGCCATTGGTTTGCAAAATTAAAAAAAGTCACATGACATTTCAGGGTTCTAATGCATACTGTACATAACTGTTTATTTGCGTGACGTGTGAACATACAAAATAAACATTAATAGTGCATTTATGACTGTATAAAGCACCCGGCCTACTTGACTTGTATGTACGAGTTCATACATTATGTTAATATTTACATGCAATTGATTGATTGATGCTATTTGGGAGTAAAATATTTATGTAATATTAAAATATCAAATTAAATATGATGTTCGTAATTGCTACATACAAACATACATGCTTCTAAAAACATACATACATTCATACATTATAAACATTATATGCACACATACACGCAAACATACGTGCATATTTTGAATAATATATTATATAATTTTTAATACATACTCCAAAAAGAAACGCATATACCATGTCATGATACATTATTTATGCAGTAAGTTAATTTTCTTGTCGAACTCGATGTAATTGATTATTCAAAACACACATTTAATGATGTTTTATACACAAACATGGGCATTGATGCATGCTATTTACCAAATAATAACAAAGCGTATTAGTCGTAGAGTGAAATGAATTAAAGAAATGAATTCATTATTAAAACTAAATGAATAATCCTAAGCTTATTTGTATTATATCGATTGCGGAAACCAATTTTACAACTTTTATAAACCGCACTCGACGGCGGCGTATGTGGTCATAATTATGGGTTGAAACCGGAAAACTGGAATGCCCGTTTCGTGTCCCCTTACGCACGTGACCAGGAATTGAACCTAGGACGAAATACGTCGCATCAACGCTATCCAGGCACCATTATAAAAAGAAATCGTTACCTAACATATTAAAGTTTGTACTACATCTACTTTTATGAGGTTGGGCTTAGTAAGGTGTTATTGTATCTAACAATAAATGGATATTTCCAGTGAGTTCAGAAATATTCAAAATGACTCTAGGCTATCTTATATATACACACTGGAATAATAGGTAGTCAATGGTTTACCCGGTTTACACAAGAAAACACATGGATTTGTACGTAATGTCAGCAGTTGACATGAAGGGAAAGATCCGGGCCTGCTTTATGTTTCACTGTTAAAAACTGCGTAGGTGCATTATATAAATACTTCAAGTAAAATAATAAAAAATATTACACAGACGGGACATTGTTTACAGTACGTCAGCGAAACAGGATCTGGATTTTAAAAGCGTGGATACAGATTTTTGAGCTGGGGTTTAAATTTGAAAATTAAAAAAAAAAAAAAAAAAAAAAATGGGAAGGGAGGGTAATGGCACTGGCCAACAATATGAAATTGCCGAACATGGGAGAATGAAGGGGGATCGCGAACTGAACTACATGATATATATGTGGATTAACAACCACAACCCCGCCCTTATATCCCCCCATGCGAATGTAATACACTCCTGTTTAAACTTACCTCTCCTCTGTATGCAGTTCGTGTCTAAAGATAGATTTAAATAGACTATATACCATTACAGTTTAGTGTAAATTGTGCAGCCAAGCGTAGTGTGTACGATCTTAACAGACTATTCATCGTAGCTCAAAATAAACTAGACCCTTCAAACAAGTCGCTGTTAACCTGAGAGTGGCACAGTCAACTCAACTTGAAATTCTCTTCCGGGTAGGCTCAATGGGTGTTGAGGGGACGGATGATTCAGTTGTGCGGTGGATGTTCTATGTTGAGGATCTAATTTAACCTACTGGATGAAGTTTTAAAAGGTGAGGACTATTTAAAAATGTTTTATATGTGATGTGATGTTTATTTTACGTTAACTTTTACGAGGTCAGGGATGGTATTAATCAGACTTAACTTTGGTAAAGATGTATGACTTTGTTTTTCTGAAATAAACTAAACATGAGCGGGATACTAATGTCTACTATTACACACATACACACATAACATACAACCTCTCTCTCTGTCCACCTCTCCCTCTCTCGTCCCCCCCCATTTTCTCTCTCTCTCTCTTTCTGTATATATAGATTTATAGTAGAAATAATCTCTATTAGATATAACTAAAAGTAATTCTTAACCCTTTTACGTCGTATAGAATATTGACTAGTTTTGACGCATTTGTAAACAATGTCGTAGCTCAGATTCTTGAGAGCCTGCACGACAAAGAAATATTCATTGTTTCATATACCATTCAGCAGCTAATATTCATCATGTCATAATTTTGTACATGAATATTAATGAGGATAAAATGTTAAAATATGACTTGAAAATTCGATTGAATTTGGTTTAAGATTTGACTTAAGTTTAAGCTTAACTTAAGACTTGATTTAAATTTAAGACTAAACTAAAGTTTCTTTGTGAATACAAAACATGTACATTTGTATCTGAATTGAAGATTTATACAAGGAAACGGTTTTTGTTGTTGTTGTTGTGTTGTTTCGGCGAGGGTAGGGAGCGAAGTTCGGATTAAAATCCAATCAGTTCGAAAGTGACTTCATGTCGTTCTTTAAAAGGCAACATCACATCTGTGAAAAGGCATTCTGGCTCGAATTCCAAAAACATACTTAACGCTAAGCCCCCCATCCCCCCCCCCACCAAAAAAAAAATTAAAAAAAATCCGTTTCAAAAAAGCAAATAAAACGAAAGATAAAAAATAAAATATTTTAAAGACAGAAAGGTAAAAACACTTTACGGTCGTTCGTTAAAAAAGAGCGTGGGTCGTTCGATCAGTAACGGAACTTTTTTTTGCCTAAGTTAAACATACATATTTCATATATACTTAGGGACGAATTTCATCTTTCTTCTTTCGATAACACACACACACGCACACACTTCAAATATTTCTTAATAAATAAGGTTACTTATAAATATAACAACTCAAGTCAATATTGTCATTATACATGTATATTCTTTTAATATTTTGTAAAATATAAATGGCGGAATGCGTTATTACCTTACTTATAAATATAACAACTCAAATCAATTTTTTCATTATACATGTATATTCTTTTAATATTTTGTAAAATATAAATGGCGGAATGCGTTATTACCTTACTTATGAATTCATATCTTTCCCAGCGCTATATGACGATGGTTGAATTCGTGCAAGATTAATATTATCATATTTAAATTGGACGATACTATTGTTTTTTCTTTCATAATCTTGAGCGACTCGGGAGGTTCGATTCCCGACCGCGACATACCAAAGTCGTGAAATGATACTGATAGATTCTAGCTTGGCGCCCAATGTTATGGGTAGTTCTAGGACTGGTTGGCCCTTTGTCTGAGTCGTAATTTGATTGGATGTGGTATCATGCCACATAACTAAGGCTTGATATTGTAATGTGGCAGGAATTTATATGACTCGAGTAGGTATAGTCTACAAAATTACTGAAATACAGTTGTTGGGACGTTAAATTCAACAACAACACAAACAAAATCTTACAAAAACAAAAGCTTAAGTTAAATCAGTCTTTAATTTGATTTTATATAAAGTTTATCATTCCGTCATACATGCATTCTGTGTTCGAAATGATAAAGCATTGATTAGCATATCTGTAAAAAATGTGGGTGGGGAAGGGGAAGAAACTCATAGTCTTTAATTATAATAGGAATATTGACTCGGTTATTTAATTGTAAAGCAGGTAAGCTTTGGCAGGTAGGTCGGTTTTATCATGGCCAATGTGTACGCATTGCTTACATAATGTGTGTGTGTGATAAATCTCACGCTCCAGTGGTGGGCAAGTAGTAATATCAAAACTGCTTTAAATGACTCGTGTGCGTGGTCGCGGCAATATCTCGTTCATGATATCATCATGAGGTAAACACACAAAGGTGCACATATAAAAATACAGACCATTGACACTATTTTAGACATTTATGATTGTTGTATACATAACACTGATATGGCGCTATCTCCCTGTGCTATTAATTTGTAGTCAAAAGGCATAGTATCAATTACATTTACATTATCCTGACACTGAGCTAACCAGTCCTAGATTTATCCTTAAATACTGAGCGCAAACTACAAAGACATATTTACCAAGATGTATGTGGTATGTCACTGAATGGCTCGAACCAACGACCGCCCTGTTACGGAGCGGGCAGTCTAACCACTTATTCACCAGAACCGTATTTCATCATTCATTTCAACAGTTAATCATTTGTTTTGATTTGGCTTGTAAAGAGAAATAATTTACATTTATCTTTAAAAGTCACAAAGAAGGGGATGGGGTATGTTGATACAATCTAGAGTAAACCCTATTTCAAAATAACTTTTGAATACGACGGAGACAATCATTTACTTATGAAGAAAATTATCAATGTCTCGCTATGTTTTTTTTATTTGCTCATTTCTAAAGGAATGCCATTCACCGATGTTGCTTCATATCCATTCAAAATAACTACAAACACGAACGATGTCCTTGTGTATTTTCATTAAATATGTAATGCAATAATTCAGTCAATTCATCATTAAATTAGCCGCTTAATGAAGTTAAAAAATAGTCTACCAATACAAATTAATATATATATTTCTAAATATCCATTATCTCTTTTTAAGTATAGAGTTGCATGATTTAAATTGCGTGAAAATATTTGTTTGAATATGGACTCTTCATAGATATTCTTAACTGTATCTACCCGGGTGCCTGTGTGCACTGGGGTCTTTCTCTATCTGTAATTATCTGGACGTCGCTATAGGACTGAAGTACCGCATCAGCGAAGGTTAACTCCAATATAAAAAACAACATTTCTATTTGTTGTAAATGTAATATCACCATTACTTTTGTACAGATGTAATATGTTCATGTAATATGTAATATGTTCAATAAATTAATGTAAGAATAGCATCAAAATAAAAACTGTATACATGAACTATCCTCATTAAATTTATGTAAATATCATTTCCATTAGGTTGATGTAACAGTAATTAATATTTCATAGCTGTAAGTGACGTTAGATATATGTTTTATACGACTTAAGATATTATTATGATAACTTATAAAATGTCGTTTCAGAAGTCATGATCTTGACGTGGATATTTCTGTTTGGAGGTTTCCAGGCCATAGCAGGTAGTTCATACTTATAAATATTTGAATTTTCACAGTATATGAATCGAAGGGGACAGTGCAATAAGGTACCTAACTCCATTTCTTTGGTAAAATAGAGTTAGGACCAAAATGATTTAAAGAACATTTTTTTCCACCAGATAAACCCCCTTTGTCTCTATCTTCTTCGTTTCAGAGTCAAAAACGGTCTTTAAAAAGGTCAACAAAGGTCCTATCTCCAGAGGTGGAGTTAGTACCTTTGTTGCATTGATATCATTCATGTGCTAAACTGATGATGCATTACTGAGTACCACTAGATTTTGGTGGATAATGTGAGTATTTTCTTAAACTATATCAATATATGCATGCTTTTCTCAGTATAAGTATTTTTTCTACGGCATGTCAAAATAAAATTCCAAACAGATCAGTGGTAAGTTAAAAAAACAAACGAAATATGTATTTGGAGTGCATGGAGATGGGACATTTGTTTACATGATCTTTTTTTGTCTAGAAATGTTTTTTTGTTGGTAACTTTGTAAACAATTTCATAAGCTGTTGGTGTTTTGAATGTACCGTACAAAATCTGGCGATTCGAGGTTGTAAAAATCAATGGCAATGATATAAAAGATTATAAAGTGATTGGTGATAAAGCTGTGAAACAAAATCTAACAACAAATGGTGGTGAAAAGGTTCTCATTAGATCAGTTATGTTGTTCGCATTTGGGGCCAGTGAAGAAATTGACCCGATCACCGGTCAGGAAAACCTTATAGAGCATGTAGACGAAGTGTGGTGTAGGTATACACATAACATTCTTGAACACTGGAAGAAAGTTAAGTTGTTCAAATGTGGTGTTCAAGCACACAGCCTACAGGCTGATCAAAAGTATGACAAACCAGTCTTCATCAAGGCTGCAAAATACAAAGACTTAAACAATTTAGTTAAACGGGGGTTACTGCACAGTGATGTGGCTGACTTTTATAAGAATAATCAAACTGTGAAGACCCAGTCGATCATGACTCAGAGTATGAAGACGATTATACAGAGTAGCTCAGAAATGTATTAGATTGACAAAAATTAAGAAGGAAATAATTACTTGCACAGCTATAAAAACAACAGTTCACGTTGTTGTAAAATTTTATCAAATTAGCGTATAATATCTAAAAGTCATTAGTTTTTGAAGTCATTACAAATGGCGATTTTTTTTTGATTTTTTTTTTAGAAATGACAAACATTTTATTTGTACGAGTATATTCTAAATGAGAAATATTGACACCAATTAATTTTCAATCGATGAACGGTCGCTTTAACCCTCAAAATGCTTGAATGTAGTACAGTAGGTAAGACAAGTGTAGACCTAGATTAGCCACCGCGCAATGCAAATACACATGGTAAGTCAGCGAACAGTGTTGACGTTGATAAGCTGTGTGGTTGCACGCCGGTTGATCTGGGTCACAAAGGTCTTAAAAATTCAGCTCTTTAGAAGTTAATGCATGGCCAGATTTATGATCCAGAACTACGTTTATTAATACTTCAAAGGTTTGCATTGTGTACTGATGTTCAGATATATTTTGTAGGTGAAAAAAATATTTTTGTTGAAGTTCTGTATATAATGTTTGCTTTGAGAATAATTATTTGGTAGGAAACAGTTGAAATTGTATTCTAAAATCCTTTTGTACTATGGGACATTTTCATCCCTTTTCACATTATATAATTTAGCTGCAAGTCATGACACATGTTGCTTTCATTATTCAGTTGTATTGTTGTAGTTGTTGTTGTATTGGGGTTTACCGTCATTGCGATAGTATTTCAATCATATAGCGACGTCCAGCTAATTACAGGTGGAGGAAGACCCCGAGTACACAGAGGTACCCGGGTAGAATCACCGACCTACCGCAAGCCAGCTGGAAGGCTTCCTCACATGAAAATCCGAAGTCCCTACCGGGATTCGAACTCACAGCGGTGAGGGGCTGAGAGATTTGTAGTCCACGACTGTAACCGCTCGCCCCCCCCCCCCCCTATTCAGTAATAACATTTGTTACTACTTCGTCATAGTTAGATGATTAACATTCGACTTAAAAGAAATATGTTTCTCAACCGTTTCCACCATGTCAGTTTTTTTCTTTTGAATTTCGTAAGTTCTCCGAGTTCCCAGTTAAAAATACCGTAATGCATATATTTTGAGATGTTGACACTATGAAGGCTTTTATTTATGTGACCTGTGTGCACAAAATTTGATTTAAAATTGTTAAAAGTTTGAGTGTCTGTCAATGAAGAATATCACATTATACTGTTGTTGTTTTTACTTGCGTACTTTGATGCGTACACATCAAATACCCAGTTAAAAATTAGAGACCTCATTACGTGCTAGGTTAAAAACAAAAAGAAGGAAGCTATTTTGGATGGACAGTTGCCAGCCACTCATCAAATATTTTGAGGCTGGGGCTGGGCTGTACATAGTAAGGAAGGCCATTCCAAAGTCTATTTGTCCGGATAAACTCTGTAGTTTTGGTGATACACATCCCTTTACAGATCCCCTACGCCTTCATGCTACATCTAAGGAACGCGTATGTTCATTTCGAGATAAGCAATTAATGTCTTACCAGCTCTGGTGTCCTAGTGGTTAGAGCGTCTGCCTCGGGTGCGGGAGGTTTTTGTCTCTAATGACTGTTTATTTAGAATATCAGTTATTACGGAAATCAATTAAAGATATATCAACCGAAACAAAAATTTAAAAAATGCCCTTTACTCGAAATACTGTGAAATGGAGTTGGGTATCTTCTTGCACTGACCCCTTCAATTATCTTAATTTAATGCAGTATAGAATATGGATAATACATTTAAAAGTGAATAAATTATCTATCGGTCTGTCTCTCTAACAAGATATATAATGAACACCCTTCTCTCTCTCTTTATTGTTATATGACCCAATCTAATATACACTAGTTATTAATTGAGTATTTTCCGCCTACCCATCCATTCATCCAATCTCCCATCCAATCCAATAAAGACTTATTTAATTATTATCTGAATATATTTGTGGGACAGATTATGCATCTTTATATCTTTATACCAGTTGGACAGAATCCAGTCCCTAACGGCCCAGCTACAGAACGTCCGACGAAATGTGCAGGAACTAACTGTCCCTGCTGTGCTACAAATGGCTGCGGATGTAATGGTAACTGTATAAAGGGGATCTTCGGTGGTCAATGTCGCAACAAGTGTCCTGACCGATGTGTGTCTTGTTATGATTATGGTGCAACTAATTCGAATTATCTGGGTTATGGCAGCTGCACAGAATGTAAACCCGGATACTACAGTGACCCCCCTGATTATTTCCAGTGTAACTACATATGTCCTGCTGAATGTGTTACATGTCAGTCCGCGACCCAGTGTCACTCGTGTAATAAGGGGTATTACCTGGACCAACTACTCAAGAGTACGGTCAATGTATGACTTGTCCAAGTAATTGTGCTGCCTGTACTTCTTCATCTTCCTGCTCGGAATGTAAAACATTGCAGTTTGAAGGGAACACGTGTGAGAACTGTATAGCTGGGTTTTTCGGAGGAAATTGTAATTCACCCTGTCCCGGCGGCTGTAAAGATATTTGTGATAAGTTTTCAGGTAACTGTAACAAATGTAAAGACGGCTTTACAAGTACAAAATGTGACAAGTGTTATTCAGGAAAGTACGGTCAGTACTGTAACCAGAACTGTCCAGTCAACTGTAGAGGTTCAGAATGTGACCGATATACCGGACAATGTACTAAAGGATGTGTGGACAATTTTAAAGGGAATACCTGTGATGAGTGTATAGATGGAAAGCACGGTACAAACTGTACGAAGGAGTGTCCAGTAAACTGTCCAACACTGGGTTATAAAGGAATTTGAGCGAAAAGGGTTTAAGATTGTCAAGATGGGTTTTTCGATACTGACTGCTCATTGCCTTGTCCGACCAACTGTAAAGTTAATGTTTGTGAAAGAGGAGGAGGTGAGTGTAAGGTGTGCAATGACGGTTTCTATGGGACATACTGTAACAACTCCTGTTCATCTTACTGCAATGCAACAACTTGCAATCAGAATGGTGTCTGGGACAAGGGATGTAAGGCAGGATATTCCGGAGATAGGTGTTGTGTTGAAGGTGACGGCTGTTTAGAATGTTCCTCCAATAACAACTGTTTTAAATGTGTTGACGGAAAGCATGGAGAGACTTGTGAGAAAGACTGTTTAGCCAGCTGTGTAGAAGGCAAATGTAACAAAGAAGACGGTGCCTGCGTAAAACCCACAGAGCCAGGTCCGAAACCTCTGCCGTTAGGGGGCATAGTTGGCGGAGCAGTGGGCGGACTGGTGTTAATTGCCATCATCGTTCTATTGGTGTTTTGTTTTGTCAAGAGACGGTGAGTCATATTTTCTTTTATTTAGTTTATAGTATATTTATCAGTTGGAATCAAGGTCATTTTTTAATTCCAGCAAGTTTAATCTATTGTAAATTGAATATGTAGGTTAACTCTGGACATATCGTCATGTGTTGCCTTTACTCATCTACAAAAATAATTAACATTTCCAGAGTCTACAGATGTAAGAATGTTGTCCTACGTAGAGTTGGCTAATTTCTGATATGCACAAAGAAAACATTAAGAAATGTGACCATTCCATAGCACTGTACTGTCCCATCATTTATTTATAAATAATCACAAGTTCATTACTATTTTTACATCTGGAAATTTACGTATACGTGTTTTCTTTCTTATCGATATAAGATAAACATAAAATGTCACATTATAATTTCAGTTTTTTGGTTTGGTTGTTTGTTTATATATATATATTTTTTTTAGGTTGCATATTTTGCAAGGAACATAATGTTTCTGTTTTTATTGTAAAGTTCAAGTGTTGGAATCATCGAACTCCCGGCTTTACATTTTAAGCGGATTTTATCTCATAATAAAATATTTTTTATCTTTTGAAAAGCCAAAGCATTTAACATCTGGTCTCGTTGGCCAAATGGTTATAATAGCCAGGTCATGGGTTCGATCCCCGACCGCACAAAAGCTGTTAAAACGATGTTGCTTAGCTCCTGTGCTTAACGATCTATATTTAAGAGAAGTTTTGCTCTGAGGCAGATTAATGTGAAATGACGTGGTTACATGCCACTTGTCTACAGTTAATGTAGGAGTATGTTGCTCTAGTGAAAGTCCAAAAATATAATGTAATACAATTGGTTGGACGTTTATAACGATAACATTATCTTGCACCAATGGAACGAACTGCGACATTTCATTTTCGAAACCCATTCATACTGTGGACGATGTCTAAGTGAAGTAGAAGTTATAACAATTTATTGATCATCAATCTCCCTTTCAAGAAATTATAACAATGTACTCTACAGGAAATACTGATGCCCAATCTCTTGTTCACACGTGTTTTAAGGTATCTTTCTACTTCACTTTCTTTACTCAGCCACTTGAAATTGAACAAGCATTGTCGTATGAAAACCTTTCATTTCTCATGCACTTTGTGCACTTTATCGTAAAAAACCCCCATATTTCATTTAAATTATGAATAAATTATCGTTAAGTCCTGATATGGAGAGAATACAAGACTGTATGTTGCCAACATGAGCCAGGAGCGTTTTGGGCGGAGCCTATCTGCTACGACAGATTACGCCTTGTTATTACCAAACTATATGCGTATTATAAACACGGTCGAGTCAGAAAAGAAACAAGACGCTTGCATTACGTCATATTTTGAATAATTATGTAATCATCCATTATGTGTTCAAAGGCTGTGCGGGAGTTTTGATCACATTAAGTGATATTTCTAGCAATATATGACGTTATAATAACTTGAATTGCAAACCATCTACCCTTTTAAAGACAAAATGCAGCATCATTCGCCCAGGACAGTCAATGGATATACCAATGAACCCCGGATGTAACCATAGTGCAATTTGCCGGTGTTGTGTACGTGACAAACTGTAAATTTGCTATTGCTAATGACATTTATAATTGTGAATTCATGCTCCGAAACGCTTGCGAAAAAAGAAAAGAAAATACAAACCGTACCTAAAACATATGGTTTTAGTATTCTACCAATTGACGTCCCAATGATGTAATATATAGTGACGTCATATACTATTCCCTTTTACTTATTAATTGCGATTTCCATCGTCAAACTCAAATTATGGTTGTGAATTTTAATGTACATTTGAACACGTTATTTGAATTTAATCTTAAAATTATAGAATTTTCGAATGTCTATAGTTTTCAATGCTACTAAAGGAATGCATGATTCATATAACAGCATATAGTGACATTAAGTGCATGGTAATCTGGTCATTCTCAAGTGCCAGTGTATGTTGTAAATAACGAATAAACGAAGTATGATTGATTAATTTACTGACTGGCTGATTTGTTGTTTGAATTATTTAATTAGGTAAGATTGATTAAATGGTCTAATGCTTGATTAAATAAAATGAGGTATGATTGATTAATTGAGTGAATAAAGGTGGAGTTTTTGTTTGATTTATTGATCGGATGACTGAATGTCTGAATGATAGCATGAAAATCGTCAATTTTTAAATTTAATTAATTTTAAGATTTGCTGAACTAATTAATTGATTGAATAATTGATAAAATGATTAAATATTCGATTTACTTATTGAATTATCAACATATTGAGGGACCCATCGACTGGTCGTTTAATTGACTCATCGATTAAGTAACTGATTTATTGAATGATCGTATGATAGACACAACGATTTATTGTTATAGATCCGCGAAGAGTACTGGCACACCTTACCGTAACGATGTTTTGTCGAATAACGAAAAAATATATGAAAACGAGTCCTCATTTGGTAAGTATCATTTTAACTACAAATCTAGATATAGTACATATTATCTATATATTATGCACGTGCTTAATACAATGCCTAAATAAAAAATGTATGCATTGTTTAGTAGAACACATATATCCTTATAGAAGGTTATATCTGCGAATTAAATATTCTGCGATTTTGCAATTAATTATATAAGTTTTATGTGGATTTAATTTCTGCGACATCTTACAAGAGAGAATTTATTTCTGCGCTTGGTAATAAAATCTTCCACTACAGAGCTATATATGTATATAAAGGTATATGTTTCTTTATCTTTAACAAATATTAACACTGAAAGATTACTCCTGATCAAGAGTTAGTGTAGGTTGACCACTAAATATGTCCTGCCATGAAAGATCACATAAATATAATGCACCGGACCTAATTATACATATTATTTTATGATGAAAAAGAAACGCAGGGAAATAAAATTAAATACTTACCCCTGTAGCCAGTTTCCAGATTTTATAATCAATCGACCATCCTTGTCTTATTTTAAAGGGATTATAAATAAAAATAGTGTGTTCTTATATATACTTTACCAATACCGTCTTATGGCACTTTTGAAACTGGCACAAAAGTTTAACATGCCTTTTCTTCTTCTTCCAGTGAAGTAACATAGATACGAGAATGTAATAAGCTGCAATTAAATTTTTGATTTCCAACCCAATACCTCATTAATATTCATATACATTCACGTGATAAAATTTTAATTTACTAACCGTTAAGTAGATGATTTTTCTTTGTCGTACATATTATTAAATAAGCTTCAATCTTGAATGTGCAAACAAAGGAGATATTGAAGAGTCAACTAAACTCTTCTCTGGTAGTTAATGAGTTAAAACTAGTCTTTATGAAGTAAAGGGTTGAAATCTATTAGAGACATGAACCTTCCGCATGGTAACGGAGTATTCAAAAGATATAACCCAGTTTTTAATAAGACCCTCTTGGTAATGATGAGTTGTGTGCGTGATGCTGTTGTTGTTGGTGTGCTTATACTCATTCTCTTCCTGTACACTCATATTCAAGTGTCCGTTGAGGAGATAAGAGGCAAATTGAAATAGTAGAGGGGACTCTCTCTCTATATATATATAAATATATACGTAGTGATAGGAATATATGAAAAACCAATCACGACTTTTCACGCTAGTTAAATTATCGATCTATTTAAAAAAATTCCAAACTGGTTCCGCCGCTTGGCGCATCAGTAATTGGTAGGAATTTCTCTAGTTTACTAAACGAGGTGAGCAATATTATTTTGAATTGTAATAATCATTGATAACTGAAAATAAATATCCCAACGCTTACATCGGTGCTAACCTAATATTTCAAAAGTGCATCAAAGTGCGTCGGTTCGCCAGGATAGGGAACCGCATTTTTTTTTCGTTCAAATTGAAAGCGAAACTCTGAAATAAGAAATATCTAAAAGTTTAAAAGATTAATTTGTCATAATAGGAATGGCGTAGTATCTTAGTACCGGCTAATTGAACTTTCACAGTAGGGAAGCATGATGAAACAAGCGCTATCAGTAACAGTCGTACACATTAGAACAATGAATAATCCATAAACTTTACTTCTCGTGAACAGTTCTCCGCGTTATCAGTATTTATTTTCACCAGTATTTAGCATTGAATTTATTTTATTTAGTTTTTTCTAGTTTAAGAATTGTTAACATCATTTTAATGAGTGGTCATATAATATTTTCGAGCTAAAAGGTATGAAAGATTTATGACAAAAAAAAAAAAAAAAAAAAAAAAAAAAAGAACGAGATGCAATAAAACAGCAATGTATTTATCCCAAAATGATTGAGAAACTATTAATTGGGATGTTAAACACAAGTAAGCACATTCCTCATATAAGTAGCAAACTTCCTATAAGTAAAAGTACAAAAGTAAAAGTAGTGTAATTGCCCACTTCCCCAATATAAATGTTGAAATGTCCGAATCTCTATTGATTGTATTTGTACTCTTGTAATAACTACTACTATTCAAAATCCAGAAATAAAGGTTGATCAAAGTTTAATTGATAAAAAGTATATAGAAGTATGGGGCGTAATGTTGAAGTGAGTCATTAATATCTTTATCTAAGGATCGACAGGTTCTGAGTTCAAAACCCGCTGAGGTGAAATTTCAAGCCGCTCACATGCTGAAAGTACTGGTCAAAACCAGAATAAGTAAATACTTTATGATTTTGTTTTCAGCTCGATGTTTGGATTCTTTTATAAAAGGTTGTAAAACTTTAACATTTTCCTCCGTTGTTTTTACTCATTTATTTATTTATATATATTTTAGCTGCTGCCTTATCAGCTGTCACTACTTTTAACTGATTCACACACAAATAATATTTCTGTTGTAAAGCTGGCTCGATTACGGCCTCAAAGAAAGACGAACCGAAAGCCAAGCCAGAGGCAAAAACCGCTGAGATCGAGGAAGTTGATGAAGAGATAAACCCCGAACCGCTGAGAGACTCTGTAATAACAAAAAATGATGCCACACAAGAGGGGGATACATATTACAATACTGCAGCGGTCCTGAGACGGAAGATCAAGGTTCGAGACCTCGAGAAATATGTAGCTAGGAAAGATGCCAACTTCTTCGAGAAAGAGTTCCAGGTTAGATACATTTCGTCCTTCTTCCTTTCTCTCTTTCTTTCCCTCTGTCTGTTTTTCTTTCTTTTATTATCTCATACTTTTTTATGTCTTTCTATCCGTTTATTTTTCTTTTTTTCCTTACTTTTGATATTTTTTTCTAAAATTAAAACCAGTGCCGGCAATTTTCTTATTGCGTGGATATAGAGAATCGCCTTTGAAACATTTTACACTATCTGTTAATATTTTGTGTTATATGCCCATAAAAATGAGTGTTTTGCACTTTTCTCTCATTTTTAAAGGAAGAGAAGTCAAAATTAAACCTATAGATACATTCAGTCATTTAAAATATTTTTTTTTTCATTTCCAGTCATCATGCGAAGTTTTGAAAAAATGTATCCAACAGATCAATCACTATGTTTCAGCACTTTAACATACAACATTTTTCATCTAAAGGAAATATAGTATAAAACCTGTCGCCTAGAATTTCTAAAATAATAAATACTAAACATCAAATAAGGTGCTTCTGGTCAAAACAGTTTGTTATCTGACGTTGTAAATGACATAAAGAGCAAAAAACTCACATTCAGGGACAGCTTACTCAAAACGTAAAACAGGGACCCCCGTTTTTATATATATTATTTTTGCGTGATTCTCTATTATCATGCAAAGTTTAAACAAATTATCTGCGTTTGGTTTAAGCTAAAAATAAACTGTTGCGGTAGGAAACATCTTTAAGTACAAAAGGAATGGTGCATTACGTCGCATTCTTACTTTGCGCTAAAAACATGCCAGGCAAAAAGTTCCCGAAGATATTGAATCGTTCCCATACTGAATCTCAGACTTTAAAATGATATTATCCAACATAGCTTTATCAACAGAGGGTGTTGACAACTTCATTTAAGCACATTCTCCGCTATGTCAAATCACATCATTTATGCTTGAGGCAGTGTTTGAGAACACTCTGTAGCACTCAGTTTTAAGTTGAGTCGTGATTTTTGAGTCAGTATTTTTCTTGTTCGAGAACACAGTTAAAAATATCATATTCATGTTTAAATTTAAATTTGATCAGACATTTGAGAATAATCATGTAATCTTACTTTAGTGTTTTTCGAGAACACGGGACCTGGTATGGTCTTGTTACTCATATATTTTGTAATAGATAGATGGATGGATAGATAGATAGATAGATGACCATCGCTATATAGGTATGATCAAAGTAGCTATTGTTAACTCTACATCAACAAATGTAGATCAGTTGTTCAAATCGATAATATGTGAAAACACCAAGACGGATTTAAATGCACAATATCAGCTTGAATACCCCCCCCCCGCACCCCACCAAGGGTTCGACATATCTGCACGTCAATTATCAATATGATTCTGAGCTCTACCAAGTGTGACAACATACCAATCATTATTTATATTTATTTTCCTTGTCAGGAACTCCCCGAGGGTCTCGTAAAGCCGTATACAGATGCTAGGAAGCCAGAGAATATGTCGAAAAACAGATATAACTTGATATACCCGTGTAAGTATATCTATATGTTTTTTTCTCTAAAATTAATTGGTCAATAAATTAATCGATTAACCAATCATTAAATAAGATTCGTCTTTGATGAAACTCGAACAATGTGTCTGTCTGTCTGACATGTTTGAATGTTAACATGGTTGCTAAGGAAGTAATGAACGTATTAAACAAAGGTTTTAGACATCTTACTTATTTGCATATCGAAGTATATTGCGTTTACAATTTTCAGAAAAACAAACTTTTCGCAAAACGATTTCAAATAGTAGTCCTGACAAGTTAATTCTATCTATCTCTTTCTTCTTTCAATAATCAGTCGAAAAGTAATTCAACATAAACATCAATCATTTAGTAAGAATGGTCTTTCATTTCAAAATGTGTCTTTTGTTGACTGTTAACATGTTCTACGGAAGTAATGAACGTATTTAAGTAAGATTTATATATGAACTTTATTAATTTTTAAGTTTTAAGCATATTGACCCGCATATATGTTGCCGTTTGCTATTTGCACATAATACTTTTCGCGAAACGCAAAAACATGTTGACACAATCATGAATCTTTACGTGTTACAATGCCCTGTACCCCATATAGACTCGATTTGACGCATTCGCAAACAGAAAAGATCCACGGTCTCCATTGTTTATACAAGTTTGATGCTCAGATTCTACAGAATGCACTTCAATATAAAATAAAGTCCCTTGTTTCATATACCATTTAAAGTTCAGAAATTCATAATTAATCATGTCATAGGTATGTGCATGAATATTCATGAGGTAAAAGGTGAAAATAATATACTTTGAAAATCGTTGAACTTACTTTGATCAAACAGGTATGCATTATGTGATTAACTGGAAATTGGTTGTGACTCCGGGTCGGAAGGTTTTGCCTTAGAGTCCCGTGGGGTATAGAATCTGTCATGACATACTCAGATGCTAATCCAACCCAGCGCAAGAATGTGTTTCAAAATCGACATTTAAAGAAATAAGTTTAAAAGGGAAGAAAAATGTGGGGAAAAAGTAGAATATAAAAAAGTCCGAGTTCAACCTAAGAGTTTAAAAGAACTTATAATTGACCGACCGCCAAAAATCAGTTTGAACAATAACAAAAAATATGCTAGCGTTATATTGTATAGTAGAATAAATGTTTGAACATCTCTCTCTCATCTTATTTTAACTTATGATTTTTTTTTAAGATGACGAAACCAGAGTAAAATTAGCACCCCCTGGATCTGATTTTATCAACGCCTGCTACATCGATGTAAGTACTTCCCTACTCATTGATTGATTGATTGATTGATTGATTGATTGATTCATTCATTCATTCATTCATTCATTTTTTTGGTATTTCATTCATTCTTTCGTTCGTTCAACTCTTCTAAGACAATGTTTCATTTTATCTCTTATTTATATGAGTTGTGCTCTTCCTTTAAGACTTTCATTCATTGTTGAAGATGTTTCAAAATATTTCGACACCTCGTTCTTTAGCAGTCCTTGGCAGAATTCCACCAATCTTAATTAGCGCTAAGTAATACTTAAATACGCAGAGGTGATTTTATTCATTCTTCTTTCTGTAATGAAAATACCAAGATATTTCATTTCTTGACAGATAGCGTAATATGATAATAATCAATGTCAGTTTAGGCAAGTACTTATATTTGTTGTAAAACGTGAATATTGGAGTGCATTCCTGCAAAATTTAAGAGCAGAACAAACTTGTTCATGCATAGTGTTCATTTTAATAAACAGAAACAAAAAAATATGCACAAAATAGTAATGCTAAAGACAATACGTCAAAATATAAAACGATGTATGTTTATATAGTTCTAGTTAATCAAAATAATACATGAATGGTTTCTTAAAAATATCTATGCAAGTTGAAGGAATCTTAAGAATAGATAAGGTGATTTTTATTTCCTTATACATATGAGTTCCTTGATTCAATTTCGTAATATAAACTTCCAATATACATATCTATCAGTCTATTTTTGAAAACCTTGTGAATATATTAATTAACGTTTACTGGTTTTGGGTAAATCCAAACGTTTAAAAACCCCGATATTTATATATAAATGTTTGATCTGGTTGGTCCAGTTATTTCATTTTTCACCCCTCTTGTGTCATTTCTTTGTGACTTTGTCTTAGTTGTTAATAAGGAATTTGTATTTCTGATTGAAAATACACGTACACAATACTGAACAATTCTTGTGTATCTAATAATTTATAATGGATATCTTCCTAATTTTCCATAAATAGCTGAGTTAAATATCATATACTAACTCCTAAAATACGTTTTAAAAATTTCATTTGTACTCTTTTTGAATTATCAGCTTTTTAAATCCTCATCCAGGGCAGGCATGAGTCAATATAGAAGTAACACATGTAACGAAGAGGTTTAAAATTATTTTGATGGGCACTTCTAGTTCTCTGATAACATCAAAAAAGTCAAACAGGTTTTAAAGCTTTATATGTCAAAGTGTATGTTGCATTTACAAAAGATCTGCTACTGGAATTACTATACAAGATAAATTAAATATGCAAATATTTCTTTATTTGCATTATGTTAATAAAAATGGACATTTTGAACAACCCATTTACCTTTTCTCAAAATGATTGCACGTTTATTCTGAATTTCAATTTTCATAATAGCTATAGAGATTATCTAGTGATTTCTGCATTAAATTTTGCCGTATCTTAAAATGGCCCTAAGCCATCTCCAATTAAGAAAATATATATTGAGAGCTTGTAAAGGGTAATACAAGAATTATTTATTGTATGTCTGATCCTATATGACGTCCATTTATACGCTTTAATAAGTTTAAACCATAGACCATATCTATAGAAAGAGCCAAAAACAGTTAAGTAGATCAATATAACATAACAATAGTATCCTTTTGCATTTTAAGTGCATGTTAATGAAATATTGCATCTTCCGTACTATGATTCGCATTAAATTCAAACTGGGGGCCCCCAGGTATACTGTAAATCTCAGTCCATGGTTCATGCATACGGCAAAAGAATTTCCGAAAAATATCCCTATATTTTTTAAGAATTTAAATAAATACCTAGTACTAAGTATTGCTGATGGATTTCGTGTCTCTAGATGACGTCATTATGACGTCAAGATTGAAACAAAACTAGCTGAAAATTTATTTTAAAAGGATTTTAAAATGTAAGATCATATGTATGGAAACTGATTTTCTATGCACTTCTGTCTTTGTTCTCACATATATGGCCACTTTCTCAGTGTCCTATTAAAGTATAAGTAGGCTCTTATGATATGCTAAAATGCCACATGCTCTCCTTCAATTTAGCAATAATAAGGAAGAGATGTAATTAAATTGAAAGAAATAATCATGTATATACTCTCTGCTTATTATGTAAGCATGGTGACCTATGCACACTACATGTAAAAAAGCAATTTAAACCATTTTGCATTTATCTGCTTTTTGTTAAATAGCCAGTAAAATTTATAAATAATATTATAAAATTATATAACCACTGTTCTTGCATTTCCACTGATATGTATCTTTTTATGATAGTCCAAACATAATCAAATTATAATCATGGTCCTTCAAATGCTTTAAAAGAACTCATAGCAGATGTAAGAATCCATCCACTTGGAGTTATAGGCTATTTCGCTCTAAGTCTATAAAGGCTTGCATTTACTATAAAAATTCATACGATCACTTGATTGACCATAATCGCAGTTTAATGATGGATGTATTTCCTTAATATCGATCATAATGAGAAAACTAAATGACCTGTTCTTTTGTTGTCGTTTTTGCTGTTTTATGTATGTTGGATAGATATCTACCTCTCAGAAGCTGCTAAACATTAATCCATTCATAAATTCAGAAAAAATGTGGAATACATCGAAACCTTTCTTACGGTAACTAGATTTCTGTAATATGAAACCATTTAAGAAATTTACATAAAAAAAACATTTATAAAACCGTTTTCTTTTTCAAGTACCTCTGCTGTAGTCCCACATTTTCACCCATTTCTCTTAGTTTTACTGTACCTTCATAACATGTTCAAGTTGGCCATGGTCGCATTGAATTGAATTTCTTTTATTTTGATGAAAAATGGAGAAAAATAATCTCTTGAAAAGAAAAGTGAACTCTGGGTGTAAACAGAGATGGGCAAAGTAAACTTCCTTGTAGGACACATTATTTTCTTAATTTTGAAATGCAGATGTAATTCAATAAGGAGAATTTAAGATCAAACGATACCAGTGCCCTCTCTCTGTTTTGAGGGAACAGTACCTCTACCTTCGGGAGAGGGGATTTTTGTGTTATTTTCTTCTGTTGGGGGATTTTTTTTTGCGATAATTATATTAGTAAAAATGTTCAAAATAGTTAAATCTAATAGCTTTATTTGGTAAAACTGAACTGTAAATCAAATAGTATACAGTACAACAATCTACCGCTTGACCATTTTTGTTATTTATGTGAGCTCTTACACTTTTGTTTGTTGGGGGAATTTTGCTTGAAAATGGGGGAAAACATTTTTTGGCTGGGGGGAATTGTGCCTTATACAGGTATTAAACAATGGAGGTCGAGAGCCCTGGATACAGTGATTTAAAGGAAATGCCGCTCACTACCGTACCAACTGTGACCTTACATATCACGAGTTGGTTAGAAAATATGCAGACATTTACTTCCTTATTATATATCTTCGTAGTGTATCTGATTTAGACCTCGGCCTCTCGAATAAATTTGCACAAGAAAAACGTGACTTTGATAGACAACGTTTACTCGAGGTTTTTAAAATTTAGACGGGTGTGCTTGCATGGGATTGGGTAAATAAAGTAGGTCGTAGCCTAAAGAAATTAAACACGTTTACACTGCAAAAACTGTGGGAGGTTATTTCAGTTATCTGCAAATTGTGTACTTTTCATTCTTTTCATGTACGTGGAACATAACAAAGATATTCTGTAAAAATCCACTATAAAAATACCAGTTCATGGGTGATAGGAAATAAGGCCTGGTCGATATGTCTATTCATATGAATTAATGGTTAATTCCTTTTCATGTACTTTTATGCATAGTTATCTTGCCAAAAGCAGAGCCTCTCAAATTTGCTATAATAATCAACATAATAATCATCATATAATCACTACTCGTATAATAAACTATATTTTAACATCAAAAACATTCATGAGTATGTCTTGTTTGATATTTAAAAAAGTTTCTTTCAGTACTTTGATTCCTGAATTACATTTTTCATCAAATCATTCGTTGCGTACTAAACTATAGTTTACACTACACATTCGTGTATTTATATATTCAATAAGTAGTTGATTATTTTTTTTATTCTAATACATGTATATATTTTATTAATTTACTAATTATTTATTCAAGACATAGCTGCTGGACCTATCCGATCTTTACAGATGTATTCAACTTATTTTTCTGTCATATTCTGTTTGTGTCTAGCCATGAATAGGAAAGTTGGATAAGTGTAGGAATGTAGTTTGAAGTTTCACTTTGGAAAATTGAGGCGACATCGGTATGTTGGGGCGGGGGAAACGTCTATCAAGTCATGTACTATACAACTAATACAACTTAATTGTATTGACACAAAACAGTTAACCTGACTGGAGTACTTCAGTATGATTCACATCATGCTCATTTAAAATATATGTTGTGTAGTAGTGATGTTAATTGGTCGAAGAAGCCAGTGTCAGTCATAAGGTACAAATAAACTCCTGGATGTAATACTTGATTCCTTTGTAAGTGTATTGTGAAGAATATGAAAACAATTCAAATAGTGTTCTTCATTTCTTTAATATGAATATTAAATATTGAGGGAACTGACTCTTCATACCCTCAGAAATCATCATCATCATTATCAACATCATCATTATCAGCTTCACAAACAACACCATAATCATTATCACCATTCAAGACGAAATCATCATCATCATCATATTTATCATCGATCTCATCATCATCATCATCATCGTCGTTGCCGTCGGGATCATCATCATCATCATCATCATCATCATCAGCAGCAGCAGCAGCAGCAGCAGCAGCAGCAGCAACAACTTCAACACCATCATCATTATCATCAAAGCTGACTTAGTCGTGATCATTATATTTGTCATCGGTGTTGTCATTGTTAACCGTTATCATCATTTTATCATCTTATCATTATCTTCAGCATCAGCATTGTGGTCATAGAACAAGCCAAGTAGATGTACTGGGCGATATCTTGACGTGTATAACATATTCTTCCTTAATCATAAGTAAACTGAGGCTGAGATTGAATATCAAATAAAGATGACTTCACGCGTGATAGACTTTATATACATTTTACACGTATTTGATTCTTATTCGACATATTAAAGCCCCTATTATATACCAGGAAGTTTTAAAACGCATGATGTGTTAAGAAGAAGTACAGTCTGTTCATATGCTAGTAGTTAAAAGAAAAACAATATTTTGCAACACTTTATTAACACATCCTAAATAATCATACGACACATTGCAATATGTGCAACTTTTCTTCCATTGCTATTCACCGGGTCTCGAAATTAAGAAATGTCTTTATAAAAGATACTTGGCGTTGATGCGGATGAAATTATTGGGGAATGTGAAAATGTAATAAAAAGTAAAGCATCCCTCCACCGCACATTATTGTATCGATGCGCATTATCAATTAAGTTAAGAATGATACCAAATAAAAATAAATGAGATATTGTCCTGAAATTTCTCTAAAATCCATGAAATTACAGTTAAGCGAAGAAAATGAAATACGCAGAACATATCTGATTTGAAGTTATCGTCTTCTATTTATATTTTCAGGGATACATGAAATCGAAGGAATACATTGCATCACTGGGTATGAGTCTTTTTTTATTTCTTTTAAACGTTAAGAGTATAACATATCAAATTCCAGTATACATGTAAATAAAGAACTTAAACATATATACATGTATTCCTTTTTACATGATCGAATGAACTGTATAAATAATTTCACCATACCAAATATTTGTTTTCAATAAAGAATAAGAGAAATATAGAGGGTAAAAAAGCCATCCTGTAAAAAAATGTAATGGAGCTGAGCACTTATATGTGGTATATTTATAATTACTTACTTTAAGTTCTGTATTAGAGCTATAAAATAGCACTTGTCCTATCTTTCCATGCTATTGTAGCGACGTTCAGAGTGTCTTACCTGCATGCCGGGGGTCTCCATATTCGATTTTATCTCCAGGCAATACGATTTAACATGGTTATATACTTCTGTGCTAGCCTACAAATCTTGTCACCAAACAGGGTTTTATATCATAGCTTTAACAAACCTAAGAGAAACATACAACTAGATACACATCAAACATAAAAGGAATTATTCTCCTTATTCGCAAGATATGCTTATTGTGAGTATAAACATTACATAAACAAATACAATAAGATATTAATCAACATATATATAAAAAGGTATCAAATAAATAAAGTTTTTCGTTGTATTCATGGAAACGGTGATTAATTTATATATGTTTTTCACTTTGATCGCTTCCAGGTCTCAAATCATTTATTAAACAGGATATTTGTTCAGGGGCTTCTTAGTACTCCATAGAAATTACAGGCAAATTACTGAACTAGCATGATATGTCTGTTTCCCGTTCTCTGCCAACTGGAACGGTGAATCCGTCCTACAGATTAGGCAGCGTATTTGCCAATAGGACATGTTCATTCGATTTGGGGGTTTCACCGTAGGAATAGTAGTGAATAGTAATGAAAATTAAACAACTGCTTTTATCTTTTTAAATTTATCCGGGTAAAACATTCAAATTGATTTATATTATGATACAAAATAAGCGATTGTTGGATAGATGGACGGATAGTAAACAAGGACAAAAAAAAAAGGAAAAGAAAAACAGACCGGTTCTTCAAGAACTTGTTTACCTAATGTCAGGATACTGTGACTGGGTGTAAGATTATGCAAATTTTCTACGTAGTGATATCGCAATGCCTGATTGAAACTATAAGTCCAAAATTCGACTGATATATTGTTATTTGGACGCTTAACCCAAACAAACAAATACTTATCAGTAATAGTTTATCTCTTTACATTTTATATATTTATTTATTGAATAATACAGATCTAGCTAAAATATGTTTTGCAGGAGAAAATTTCAGGTTTGTACTTTTTCCATTAATAAAGTATATGTATACAATATTTATTGTTGTTGTTTTCAGTTATTGATTGATTTATTCATTTATCATTAAAGGGCCAATTATGAAGGCTACTGAGAACTTTAAAACATTCTGGCGGATGGTTTGGCAAGAGAAGACCCAGAAAATCGTCATGGTAACAAACTTGATGGAAAGAGGCGTACGTATACAGTTTTGAAAATTGTTCTTTTGTTAAATTAATTTATCCTCTCCAATATTCATATACAAATTCATGACCTTTTGAACATTAGTTTACTGATGTTTAAATTGTATATGAAACAATATTTTTTTCTTGCCCAGCAAACTATGTTGAATCTGAGCTTAGCTCTTATCAGACGGGAAGTGTCTAAACTGGGTCTGCTCAGTTTGCACATGTGTCAAAAGAGTCTTTATGAGATCAAGAGTTTAAACCATGGCTATATTCCTTTCTTACCTGTAACACAAACGTCAAGATTACATTTAAATATCCAATGTCCAAAATTCGTATTCGAAAATCCGTTCTTTGTATCCAAAAATGATCACAAGGGGGGAGGGGTGTCACAGTGTTTTTGCTGAAAGCAACCAAGTATCATTTATTTAATTACATTAATTTTCGCGGTGAAGTAATTTTCGCTAATGGTTCTGTCCACTAAATTAATCCTAAAGTATCAATTTTAACTAGAGTCGCTAACGGGACAGCACCGGTTTTCGCGGATACAACAGTTATGCAGTGACAATTCAATTTAATTTGCAAATTACTTGGTTTGAACATTAGACATCCCGGTTTGAAACATAAAAAAACGATTTATAATTGATCAACAGGGATCAAATTTGAACTGCCGTAAAATAACCAAATCATGCTTTACTTCAAAACCGAAACATCACTGGAAAAAGCGCATCAAGCACTTACACTTTTGTCCATATTCTCTCGATAACATAGTTTTAGTTTTGGAGATATTTTGGGCCGAATAAAATAAAAAAAACAGTATTCATAAAATGATTCTGACCTTTACTTTTTAGCTCACATGAGCACAACGTGCTCAAGGTGAGCTTTTCTGATCGCCTTTTGTCCGTCGTCCGTCGTCCGTCGTCCGTGCGTGCGTGCGTGCGTGCGTGCGTCCGGC
>CM037778.1:74618731-74636420 GCA_021229015.1 Solen grandis
ACTTAGGCTGTTAAAACTTTTAAAAGGGGAAATGTTCTAAAATGATTCATTATTCTTTAAAGTTTGAATTCACTAAATAGTCACGTAAATTTTTTGGGGAAACTGGTACGCAACAATAGGTTTAAAAGGGGTTGTGAACAAATTTCAGATTTTCGCTTTTCGATAATTTTCAAAAGGGGTCCCAGTATTTTGTAAAAAAACCCCCAAAAAATTTGGTAAGGTTTTTATTTTACATACCCAATGAATGGAATAACCCTTTTCTTTTTTTTTAAAGGGGGAAACAAAAAACGTTCCAGGAATAAAAAATATTTTTAAAGGAGTTTTATGGTAGACAAATTATAATTAAAAGGGGAGATAAAAATAATTTTTCTTGTAATGATGTATAAGGGATGATATTTCAAGAGATATTTTTGAAATTGATGGTTGTAATTGAGACAATTGCGGCGTAAATACAATTTTGGGGGAAAAATAACTTGTGATACAACAAATTAATAGCTACAAAGTTTTCTACAAGCTCAGGGAAAGAAAACCCTGCCTCATTCCCTTTTTTTTAAACGTTCCGGGGGAATAAAACAATTAGTTTTTGTGTACCCTTAGTTTTAAATTAAAGGGGAAGATGTCAAAAAACCCGGGGTTTAAGATATTATTTTGTAAAATTTTTGGGGGGAGGGTGAGGTATAATTAAAATTTTGGATGTATACTTTTTTTTTGATATACCTTTTTTAATAGGTCTTTTGTGGTTTACCTAAAAGGTCCCAAAACATCAGAATATAAAAAATAATGGTACTTTACATAGGTATAAATTGACCAACCCGAGAGAAATTTTTCCCCTTTGGGTAAAAAATTTACTTTAACAATTTTAAACGTAAAAAAACTTTAATATTCAATGTCAATTTTGAAAAAATTTAAAAAGTAGGACATGATATACTTGAATCTATTGCTGAATTATGCCCTATGCCTTTCCTTAAATAAACAGAAATGAACAAAAGGGGCCCCTGTGACCATTTTTTCGTTAACAGAGTGAGTACATCAGCTTTTTTACAAAAGATTCAAGTTACTTCATTTTACTTGGTTTACTGAAACAGAAACAAGTTTATAACCCTTTGTCCTTAAAACAATTTTTAAAGGATCAAACATTGGGGTTTTGCAATTTTGGTTATGGGAAAAAATGAGGATATTATTAATAAAAAAACAAGATTTAATTCTGAACATTAGTTTCAAAAGATAAGCAATTGAATTTTTCTGTATATAGTTTATAAGGGGAAATTAGCTGACCACTTTAGACCCATTTATTTGAGGGAACAATTCATTTTAGCAATTTTGATAGCTTAAGTTGACCCCTACATGCTTAAAGATATTACATTTTAACCAAAGGTTTCAAAGAAAATGTATTTTGTTTTAAATTTCTATATAGAGTATGTATGGACACAATAATACGCCACGATCCTATATCTACGGTACCGCCAAAATGGTGAAAAAATAACAAAAACTACAGCATGATTACAAAGATATATTAAAATTCATATAGACAAAAGAAAGAATAAAATGCAGTAACAAAGTATAAAACAATAGTGTACATAGAAGATGCGTATGAACCCGACATCAGATTGATGTAAAGCAAAACTTCAGTTCAATTCCATGACCAAGAAAATCAAAATATGTATTGGGCTCTTAAATTGACCTTTTCTCTCTGAAATACGACGTTAAGTTACGTAATCAACGAGCAAATCCCGAACAACAAATCCACATGCTGGTGTAAAATTCAACTCATTGTTCAATGGGAAATATTTAAGGTTTTCCCCTGGTCACTGATTAGTCAATTATCTGGTGAAATGGTCTATTGAATTCTGATTTTGGCTGGAAAACCTGCATCATATCATGTATTTTCAAATTGTTACCAAGTGAACTGGGGAGGGGGGGGGGTGGTAACTGAAAAGCTGTTCTTCAAGGAAAACACATGCACTGCATTAAATCTATGTATCTAAGCAAATCATATGAAGGCATGGAAAGTCTGAAAGAAAAACAAAACAAAAACAAACAAAAAAACATTGTCTTAATAACAGCATAATAATAATGACACCTGATAACTGATTGAAAGTGACATATTATGATTAAGAATTTTATAGATAACTGAGTTGTAGTTCAATGCCTTTAAATCTATACTATGTGGAACAACCATACTTGAAAGAAACATGTTTGCGTGGAATGTTTATAATTGTTATCAGCTTTACCGAAACTTTGGAAAAATAATAATGATGTAGATTTTTGAAAATTATATGTTTCAGTTTTTGCCTTTTTTCGCGACATTCTCCGGTTATGGTGCAAACTGTAAATTGCAGTAAATTGTATGTAGAAATGATTACACAGTATTAAGATATTTAAACAATGCAGTGTTTCTGTTCATGATCAAGGCTACATTTCATAAGATCGACGCCAACATTGAGAGCACACATTGCACTTTTCAAAACGTAACATATCTAAGACGAGAGAGGTCCAAGGAAGATAACATATAGAGAAAAACAAGTAATAGCATAAATATTGAAGAAAATGGCGCATTAAATGGTCTCAATATTTATACCAAACAAACAGTAGTACATGTATACATCCTTTTTTTTATTTCTTATTTTAATAAATAATGCATTAATTTGCTAACGATATCTTTTATTGTAAGTCCACATATCTCCAATCTTGAAATTATGAATCTTTGGATAAGTCATGGACATAACCAACCGTAAAAACATAAAGGATCAGTGGGAAAACAATTTTGTAATCAAAACGTAACAATGGATACAAAGTAATTATATTTCGCAGCCTCAATGCTCGTATGTAGATGTGCCATTCAAACACATGTACCATTTTATCCTTCCGCGTAATTATGCCAAACTGTACTCTCTTTTGTTAGTCGCATTGTCGATTTTGTAATGTAGAGTTTTACTTTTAAACTTATATATCTAATCTGTTATTACTTTTGTTATGTTCATTTTATTAAAGACGCCAGTATCTATCATTTACAACAGCAGCAGTGTTCAGCGCATAATGCATACCACGTGACTTCAAATCTGTATTTTCATTTTTGTATTTTCATTCGTTGATGTATTTCTCTCTTTATAATAGCCTTAAGCAGTGATACACCCTAGATTATTTTTTTTCTAAACGTATTTGAAAAATATGTTTATGAGATTTTAATTCAAAACCGCTATCTTTCTCTGCAAAGACATATTGCAGTAAAAAGTATGTTTTAAAACATTATTCATAGAGATATCAATTATACCGGTATATACATGACAGTAACAAAACTACAACGAAATGAGATGTTGTTCATTTGGTGACGAAAGCAGGATTGATTAATTACCATATGTTGTATATATATATATAGTATACTTCTGTTCAGGATTATAATTCTTACATAAATCTTCATTTATTTGCATCTTTCTTACATACATGTTCTATTATTAGCACTTTTTTCTCTTAAGCGCTTTTTGGTTACACTATAAACTTTTGTATCTAGTTATTTATGAAAGTGTCGGTTCGTTTCAGATTTATAACAAACTATTCACTCATCGTCATGCTTAACGCAGTAGTGTTTAAGCAATGAACAGGAAAAAAGAAAAGTTATGAAGTTAGTCATTTTCTTTTACATTTGATTAACACACGACATAATACGTGAACTTGTCATAAATAATGTTTAAAGTACACGAATTTGTTCATTTTAAGAGCACATTGCATTGCTCCTATATGCTAATCGTTTCCTTAGAGAATGCGATCACATTTTTTTTCAAATGCAACCAAATTGAGATCGACAGAAAAAAAACTTACATAAATACAACATTAGCAGATATTCTAGCACATGATGCATCCATTCGATTCCGGAATTTGAGTTGAGGTTTCGCGCCCTTTCACAAACCTACTTCGTAATGAAAATCAATATACATGGTCTGTTAATTAAAGTTAATAATTAGCAAATACGCGAGTTTTTTTTAAATACATATGAGATAGCAGTCATGACAAGTGTATTTCAATAATTCATCCAGGAAAACCCTTGGGGCCCATTTCATTTCATTGCACAAAAACATATTTTACCTTTTATAAATATGTTGTTCCAAATAGTGTCTAACAAGTTCTTATTTGTTTATGTAATTAAGGTTGCCTTTTTCATTGAAATCATTAAACCAAAAACTTTTACACATTTTTTCATCTACAATAATTGCATACATATGTATTCATTTTTTCTTAAAACTTTATTTGAAATCCGCTATATTAAGAATCAGACATAAGAAACAAAAATCTGAAAATAATTTTAAACACTTTTCATTAATAAATAGATATCAAGATTAAAATTCCTCAAACGCATTTTAATAAGGATACTCCATGATGCGTATAGAATAATGTGAATAACACAATCTTAATACAATAAAGATTAATATCACTTCAAATACTTTATGCAGTTTGCAATGGTTTTACATTATATAAATTGATATAAAATATTTGCATTAAAATAAGGCTGCTAATATCAAAAGATAAGCATAGTACATATGTATTTTGTCTGATAGGAACACATGCTAAAATGAGAAAACTATAAAATTATAAAAATATATCTTTAATATTTTCATATAACAAACAAAAGTAATGTATTTAAAAACTATTAAAATGTAACTGAAACAAGTATAAGAAGATATTATGCAGGAATAATATAAACAAAAATGAATAGAGGATGTTCTCGTATCATACGGTAACTGTGACATTTTCTTTCTTTTCAGTACTTGAAAACAATGATTTAATATGTGTTTACTCTTAATTTATCAACATAAAGTAAATAATACCTATTTCCAATAGAAGTTTCATCATTTACATTTATTCCGGCTGTTTGAGTTCAACAGATCAATATATATAGATCATACGCGCGAAAATCATCCACTTAGTAATACGTAATGTGAAAAGTATGAGAAAATAGGTGATGTTTAAACGAAACCGGACAGATGTTTAAGCGTATTGTTATATGAGAAAAACAAGTTCTGAATCCTTTGTGAACAGAGCAGACGCCGACCTGACCGCTCCTTCAAGGCATCGTCTGATCAGGGTCTCTTCTGTTTGCTTATACTCCGTTTTAGCTCAGGTTCTACACAGTTTGCACAGAAAAAATATTTCGACTCATAACCTTCTTAAAGTTCAGTTAATTATTATTTGTCAATTCATTAACTTGAACATGAATAGTATGCGTTTAATACTTAAAGTGAATAAAAAAGGCTATGCAAATTAAGTCTCTGAATTAAACATGATGTTTTCTATTTAGATGAACCTTATGTATTTCATGTCTCTCATATTTGACTTGACTTGACTATTTGAGTTTACCGGCGCTTCGACAGTATTTCAGTCATATAGCGACGTCCAGCTATATATACGTCCATCGCTCATATTTATATAGGATTAATTTGAAAATTTTCCTAAATGGATAATATTCCTAATTGGATAATGTTCATAATTGGTCAATGTTTCTACTTGAAACAATTTTCAGACTTAAACTCACACAATCAACATTAAAAATAGTTTTAGAAGAATAAATCAGTATATATCAGACATCAAAAGTATACTTTACACTAACATGAATTGAAAGAGATTACATAACCAACTCAATGACTTGATAAACGCCTCGTGTAAATATTGTCGATAGTTCACGTCATTTTGTTTTATGACACATGCACCAATCTATTTTTGGAATATGTCTCTAAAGATTTGAAAAATTTAATAAACACAAAATAAGACTTTCGACATTTTTCCAAGATAAGGCGTACTTTTTGGGTCCTTGAGAATATATGTACATGAAATATATTCACTTTTCAATACATAGGGACTATATTTCAACTTTAAAAAATGAAAAACAGATAAAAGATGCAATGAAATTTCTAGAACAACATCAATAAATTCACAGTTTAATATATTAAAAGATGTATGTATAATTTCTACATAAAATGTCTACTTCAGATCTTTGATACTTAGATTCGGAGCACTGGCACCAAAACAATTAAATTTGGTCGGGCAGGGCCGAATTCCATTGAAATATATCTAAGTCATTTTTTTTTTGAGAAATTGACATTTACATAAACATCACCACCCTAAAAAAATCTAAGTTTGCAAAAATGAGTGTTAAATACCTACACTTTGAAATAGGTTCTTCTTTTGGAAGTATTCAGAGTCTGAAGTGAAGATATTTTATTGTAATTAACTTGAAAGAAAATGTTAACGAACGTCGACGCTGGCGAGAAGGTCATACCAATATCACCATTGTTTAAAGTAATATTAAATATATTCGATTAATTATCATGCATATGTAGTGTAACTTCTTTGCATGGAAAATAACCCTTAAATATTATATAATTTCCATCCATTCATATGCAAAGAATATGTACCATTATGACATCGGAAGTGGCCCTTAAATACTGAATATTTTCCATCTATTTATATGGAAAAAAAATTGTCATTATGGCATGGAAAGTAACCCTTAAATATTAAATATTTTCCAACTATTTATATCCAAGGGAATGTATCATTATGGCATGGAAGGTCTAGTAGTACATGATTATCTTTATGGTAACTTTTAAATATTACATATTTTCTATCAATTAATATACAAATGGAATGTATCTATATGGCACGGGAGTTAACCCTCGCATATTTTACATATTTTAATGTTCCTCCTGAAAGGGGACTTGTTAATTATTATTAGTAAAAACGCATGGCTATGTTAATGGAAATTTATCAACCAACGACTCTATTAGGAGAAATTCGAGTAGATATTGGCTTCAAACGTTTGCAGGTATGTGCTGACACAGTCGTGGCAAAATTTGTACTGTTCCTGAAAAAGGAGGAAGATTGACGTTATTATTATTTTATCACATTTTTATTGCAATTTTTATCATAAAATACACATGTTTAAATATGATTCACACGCTATTTTGCATGCATATATACGAACAGCTTTTAAAAAAACTCCATGCATACTATGTAGTACATCTAAAACACTTATTTAAATGAAATTGTAGCTAATACAGGTACATAATCCTGACAAGATCATGATTTCAGTATTTGAAAGATATCACTATGGACAATATGTATGAGTCTATGTGATTATGGTTTCATTTATCAAAGCAATTTCTGTCGAAAGCAAGTGGTAAACTCAAAAATAAAAATGGTTCTTCATTATAATTTTTATAAACTGACACAAATTAAAGGATATTATCTTAAGAAGATACATAACGAGAAAACAATAAACATGTGTAAAGTATTGATAAATGTACCAAAAAATGAACAAGGAAAACACCATAATAGGATTTGACATTGTTATTTAAAAAGAACAGAATACGGCGTAATCATACACTAACCTTATTTGGTATGGCCAGCGATCTTCTGACCTTAATCTGTCTAAGTGTGTTTACCACACTGACCTCGTGTTCTACCTCCATCTTCTGAAGCAGGATGGATACGGCACAAAACAGACCACTGCGCTCCGCGGCATTCCTGGGAAACAAAAAATATACATTTTATAATGAATAATTAACTGTTATATAACATCAAAATTAAGTGGAATATAAATGCAATGTCATAATATATTTTTTGCAAATGTGTTTAAATGTTTTATGCTTTTATTGTGATAGTATGTTATGTTTACTATTTTATATTAATGAAATGTGTCCAAATACAAACAATAAGATAATAATATATGTTAGGGAATGCCTATATTGGTTCTTACTCTATAAAATCTTACCTGTTATCTATACCAAAAACATATGTGCAAAATTAATTAATATATACGATAATTCAATGGTAAATTTCACCGTTTACTTAATGTTTTGAAATAAGTAAATAAATGCTTTACCATCTATTTTAACATTAAGACATTATCTAAATGAAGGTTTTAATCAACCTAAAGGTATTGTTTTGTGAGATAATACAATGTATATTATACCCCGTTTACACCAGGGAAAGAAATGAAATGGCATACGGTCGCCCTTGATGGTGAGTCGCAATTGGCTCAATATCGGTGTGAAATGTTAGCGATTGTCAAACCATATATATTATTCATACCCAAATAATGAGGAACAGCCCGCCTTATCATTGAACATGATTTTGTATTGTCTATTGAAGACCTATATTTGTGTTTGTGTATTTTGGAGCCGAAACCGTGCGCTATCCATTCAATGATATCTCAGTCTTTCACTAAAAGGCGTGATACTAAACCTCGTTACTTACATACAATGTACGAGAACCGGACCGTTCTCATGATTGTTGTCTGCCCTTTTCTCGGTATCCCGGATGAGCTGTAGGAATGTGGTTGTACTTTCGGGAAGTACCGACGATCGCGCCCAGTGATTACATTGGTAGTGGTATACCTCCCGGGTTACCGACTTGGACTGTAAAAGTTTCATGCACAAAAATACTTTGTTGATATATATCAATTACTGAACTCGAGAGCGTAGTGGTCTTGTCGTTACGTACATGACTTTGGATCCAAAGGTTGTAGGTTTGAACCACGTCTTGGGTAAGGATTTTTCTTGTCCTTCCCATGTTCAAAGTACTCTTCCATCCTAGGAACCGTCTATGTAAGACGAAAAGAAATGTCCACGGGTTATAACTCATTTTGCCCGATTTGAGAGTAAGTTCACTTTTCAACCAGATCTCCCAATTATGGCACTATTAATAGGGGTCGCAAACTTTGAGAAACAGCAAAGTAATATAAAAACTTATAACTCTATCAAAATTTGTAGCTTAAATTGTTCAATAAAATAAATATTTTGAAAATAAACGTGGTTTTCGGAATACTAAATAAACAAACAAACAATCCCAAACCTTCATTGAGAACTCGACATTTATTTTCCTCAGAACGTAGCACGGATTCGAACTGAGTTTAGAACTTGTGACCGTAAACTTGCCAAGTTTCAGGTCCTGGTTATCTGCAGGTAAGTAGGTTCCCTTATCCTAAAAAAGACAAGACATGAAATTTTTGAACGATGAATGTTAAGACTTTAAAAATTAATAGACATTTGAGAGTCTAGACATATTTGTGATCTGTTAAATTCAATTTCAATAACTTCTATCTGAAGGTACTTAAGCGTCAATAAACAATAGTGAAATAAACACTGGTTCGAAATTAGTTTAGAATGCGTGACCGTGAGCTGTTCTTAATTCATTTCCTGATTGTCTACGAAGAATGGCTTCCTTTTTTTGAAATCGGCAAGACTTTCTTTTTTATATTGGGGTTAAGCTATAAAGAAAAGTCCATTCTTGCATACACCATATAACGTTGAATAAATACATGTTGTTATTCATCAAGGAATAAATTTGTACATAAATACTCATGATGCAAAAGGTAAAATAAATTTTAAAAGACGATTAACAGAACACTTCAGCTCATGTTCCATGTAAACTTAAAAGAATAAACAACCTAAGAATTTCCAAATACCAAAGAAATACACACGGGCCGCACCTTTTCCTCTGATCCGGTTTGGTCCATGGAGACTATACAAGAAACCTTCTCCTGGATGACCAGGGTCAGGAAGTCCATCACGGTCTTTGGCAGTGGCGTCTGGGCGATAATGTAGCGATTCTTCCGCTTGTAACTCTGCAATCACAGTAAACAAACCCTGAGCTTAATGAAATGTCTCAAATTTTAGAGTTTTTTATGAAATCATATTTTAAAAGATATAGACTTAACTTCTTCATTGACCATTTCTTTTTAGAAATTTTGCACATATGCATAATCTAACAATTAATAGTCTTTCATTTCTATTATTTGTTATTCTGCACTTAAAATGTTTGTTGTTTTTTTCATAATCTAATGGCAAACAAAAATAAAATTGTAACACATATCTTGTGCATATTTGCTGAAATAATTTAAACAAGTAACTGAAATTAAATTTCATACTTAATGCATTATCGGATCATAAGTAAATGCATGTCTATGTAAGTTAAAATAGTTTATAAATAAATGTTTAATAAGAATAAAAAATACACTCACATTTACATAAATAGCATTGATATAATCGGACTCATCAGTCGTTCTTCCCTCGAACAGTCGAGGACGATACCTGCTGCCTATAGAGATGGTAAATGGTAATAAGCGTTATCTCATTATTCCCCGATGTCAATTTGGAAAAAAACATTACTCGGATAATCCAATGGTTCCGGAAAAAAAGAAAAAAAAATACGAGAAAAAATCATTTCTGTGTCATGTGTATTTTGCTTTATTCTTATGTGTATATATCATTTTACTCTTGTTTTCTTTCAGGACAATGAAACTTGGGCAAAGAATGTTAGCTGTTATATCTGCGTAATAAAAAGGGTGAAGGGTTTTATTATTATTTTATGATTCCCTTTAAATATTAGAATACATGGAAACACTTTGCAATTTGGAAACTTTTGATTATTAGAGTAGATCAATATAAAAGAAAATTATATTAATACTATTTTCGAATGTTTTATTCTTACCATTGACATGTGCAAAATGTTAGTTATGCTTAAATGAAATACAGGATAAGAAGAAAAAGTATAAAAATCGTTTACATGCGTTGAAATGACCTTTTCCTTTGTATATTTTCAAAAGTCACATTTACCTGACGGTATGTTATCAAGCCCTAAATATATACCCCTGTATCACTTTTACGACTTCAGTATGTCGCGACCGGATTGATCCTAAAGCCACCCTGTTAACACCAAAACTACGAAGCCAACGGGACCGATTCTCTTGGAATTATTTAATAAAATCGCACCTGGTATGTCAGCTCCTTGTCTATTCAGGTCTTTCAGTTTCTTGTTGATTTCTATTGCGTCAATTTCTTCTTTACTCAGTTTCTCTCGTACATGGTGAAGTTTCTGTAATACACAAAGGAGAAGGGATATTTTGTTCGTGAACTTTTGTTTTCAGAAGTAAGCAAACTTCCACAAAAAGAACTTAGATATGGAGGAAAATTCTGAATAGCATTTTATGTGCATTTAATATGCACATACAGGTGCCAACGTGCAAAAGCAGAACAAGTAACAGTGTGTCTGTACTTTCACATTGAATAAATAAACTGAAATATTAATTAATTAAAATATAAACAAGTCTATTTATTTTAATTCCTTGATTCCTTGGTCAATTGATTGATTGAATATCTAAGTAAAGTTAAATTTAATATAAAATAAACGATTGGTACTTTAATTTCTAAGAAAAAAAACTATTTGATGATTCAAATAATAGTCAATAAATGAAAAACTAACCTCAAATCTGGTTTTCATCTTGGCGTCAGTTGAGTTTGCCACATACTGCTGGAAGGTATCCGACTGTATCGCTTCACAGCCGAACGTAAGGGAATGAACCACAGCGTTATGTAGGTACTCGTACTGCTCCTTAAATCATCGTACTCGTGTTGAAATATTGCTATATCGTACTCGTATTGATAAAGCGGTTTATTATTCGTATTTGAATACTCGTTGAAATTTTGGAGCAAAATACTTGTATTGACATATGGGTGTATCATATTCAAACTGATATAAAGTTTTAAATTATAATTAATTATGAAATATAAGTGTAAAAGACGTTTTAATAAATGGAGTATTCGTTTTCGAATCAATGTATGAGTATATCTCATTACTGATGAAATATGTGTGTATATACTAGTATTGACGAATGGGATTATTGTACTCGTACTTAATAGCCTTAATATATACACAAATACAGATTTAACAAGTCAAAATTGGTAGAATGTGATCTAACAACTTACGCATGTTTGGACCATAGTCGTGCGCTGGTACCGCATGTTGCTCACACAGCCGAATATGTCAATTTCTTGAGTAGCCTCCCCTTCCTTGGTAAGAATGTCCAGTGCAATATATGTTCCTGTGCGACCGACTCCGGCACTGGACAGGTGGTTCAAATATAGAAATAATATGGCATTATTATATACACAAATATACTTTTCTAGTATTGAAAAGAGAGCAGTCGTCTAGTGCCGACAAATAATAATGCAGATCCGAATGTTTGGGATTATGTGTTTTGAAAAGGATGAATATAATACTTTAGAACCTGTTTCCCTCGATAAACCGGTACATCATTGTGATTTATCATCACCTATTTAAAGTTTAATTACTTATATATGAGGACAAAAATTTCATAAGAAGAATTTGTGATGAGTGGATCAAACCAATGACCTTTCAAGTAGTTTGTACCTGCAATGCACTATGATACGTCCGTCCATTCCGACCTTTGTGGCTTTGACTTTTTGGCGGAACTCGATAAGACTTGTGACGTCATCAGGGACACCTTTGTCCGGCCATGCCGTGTAGTGAATGTGGAACAGCTGTCGCTCCTCTTTACCCTGTTCAAAAATATAAAATTATAACATATATAAATATATACATCACAAGGTAATTATATATTTAATGAAATAAATATTAAACAAAAATAAATCGATGAGTAAATTACCGGTAAGATATTAATTATGAAATAAGTGTTATAATTCAAAATCAAAAAAAATGTAAAATACCTAAAGGGAAAATAATGAATAATGATGGAAAAAAAAAAGTAATATTGTAATAATTATACTTTATCTTTGTATATATAATTAAATAGTAAATAACGAAAATAAATAAAAAGAATATGAAAAAATATCAGAAATAAATAAAAATGATACTGTACCAATATTTATGTAAATAAACACTAGTAAATAGAGCCGCAGAACTGTCTAATGCTCGTTTTTTTAAATTTTAAGAGATAAAGTATGTTAAAAGAAAAAAAAAATCTTAAATTGTGTAAAAGAAGCGTAATTGCTTTGAATGAAAACAAGTTCTTAAAAAAGAGTTAAAAGGAGGCATTACATTCCTTTCAGAATAATGCCCCTTGTCTTACAACTGAACCTTTTCATGATTATCAAGAATTACATGTTTCGTTGTTATATCTTTCATAGTTTTCAAATCAATATACTAATTAAGCATTTTTCATCAAAATTCTAAGATAAAAAGGGCATAATTCCGAAAAGTTTAGCTTTCAGAATGATGTGCCTTGTCTTACAATTGCGCGTTATGATGATTATCAAGTACCCCACGCTTTGTGTTGAAACCTTTCATAGTTTTCAAAACATTCTACTTAATAAGCAATTTTGAATAAAATTCTAAGATAAAAAGGGCATAACTCAAAGTTTAGATTTCAGAATAATGCCCCTTATCTTAAAACTGAACCTTGTCATGATTATCAAGTATTCCAAGCTTTGTTTGATACTTCATAGTTTTAAAAACATTCTACTTAATAAGCAATTTTGACAAAAGAATTTAGTTAAAATGGGACATAACTCTATCCAATTAAGCTTTTAGAATAATGCCCCTTGTTTTACAACTGCGTCTTGTCATGATTATCAAGTTTACTATGTTTTGTGTTGATAACTTTCAGTTTTCGAAACATTCAACTTAATAAGCATTTTTGACAAAAACTCTAATCTAAAAAGGGATATAACTCTGACAATATAGATTTGATAAAAATGTCCCTTGTCGTACAACTGCGCCGTATAATGATTATAAAGTATCCCAAGTTTGGTGTTAATTCCTTTAAAAGTGTTTGATTAATGAGCTACATTAAAGTTTTTGCACAACGACGACGACAACGACGACCTCTTCTTCGAAACAGACGAGTAAAAAATGAACTGCTATGCTCATCCACCTGTAAAAACATTACCTTCAAGAAAACAGCAGGACCATTCCAAAGGAAATTAAAGCGGAAGTCTATATATATTTTCAATGCGAATTTCCCTCTCTCGTCCTTATTTGCTTAAGATTTGTTGGTGATTCAATACCAGATCGCGATCCAAGCGAATTTTAATGAACCATGAACATTAATAATCATCAATGTTAAAGAAAAGTGTCTATTAATGAACCAGGATATCAAATGAATTGTGCATATTGATAAAAAAAAATAATAATGAAGAGATTAGAAATGAAGCAGTAAGATAAAATAGCCTGTGAATGTTCATAAATCATGAATATTGATAAACAGTGAATATCATTTAAATAGTTAAAGCCGCTAACATTAAACTTAAAAAAATGCATTTTAGAAGACTCAAAAGGTTAAGCTTCACATGAAACAAACAAAAAAAAAAAAAAGGAAATGTCTGAAAGAATCAGTTTTAGGATTTTTATACAAATAAGAAAAGAATTGAATTGTATACATAAAGAAGTGTTTAGATTAGTTCCTTTTCGTGTGAATCTGTTATATTATCATCGGCTACCAATTACATCTTTTTTACACACACCTTTTTCCGGTTTAAAGAAAATAACCCATACCTTTGAAACATTAAAACTCCTCATCGTGTACTCGGCGTAGGAATCTTCACTGGTGCACGTGACTGTGATGTCACCGTAGCTCTGCTTCTTTCCAAGGTCAGGCCAGTACTGCTCGCACTTCATGGACTGAGTGATTATAACCAATGAAATTATAGCACGTAGTTGAAACGAGCCAGACAAAACCGCTTCTGGTATTATATTCCAGGAAGATAATCTCAGGTATATGATAACAGCATATGGTGCAGATGATTGTTTATGATATAATAATTTATCTGACAGGTATGCAGATAATGTTATCTCCTTAGACCACAGTCACCTACATTTAGAATACCATAAAATAAATAAAAAAAGTTTTTCATAAGCATTAAAAATATAGCTGAATTTGTAATACATTTCAATTCGTGGATAGGTACATTCGTTTCTTGTTTGTGTAATATAAGACATGACCTTTATATATTTTGCAAGGGCGAAAACTTATTGTTCAACTTCAATTAATGTGTTGTTTTTTATTATTTTATTTTTATTTTTCTGTACGGCCAGATTAGGATAGCTAAAGTTATAAGATTTTATGTATTTTATCAAAACTGCCTGTACCTGTGAATAATAGTTTAATGTTTCCATTTTTTTGTCATTTTGACCGTTACGGAGTGCTTTTCATGAAATCACTTTTTGTTTATAACTTAAAAAGTTAAAGTCTTATTCAATACAGTTTTTCAGCATTATGTTCCTAGTTGAAAGCCAATTAGGTAGGAATGTTAGGGTCGAGTACCAGAATATATTTGCGCTAGAAGAGGTTGAATGTTCGAACCTCACTAAAATGTGTGCAAAATAGAGTATGCCTACGAAAACATTCCCATTTTTGTTTCAGATTAAATAGAACAATTCTGCATAGAATATATGGAGTGTCAATTTATGGAAATACATAGTGTGTCTTCTAAAAGTGGTAAAACATCATTAAAATATCGAAAAAATCAAAATTCCAAAAACACGATATGTTTCAGTATATTGTTACTCCTGAGTTTCTTTTTTGAAGTGTTAGATTTTAAAGAGCACCAAAATGTAAAACTTCAAATAAAGGCAAATGTCAGGGTCATTTTATGATTACTGTTTTGTGTGTGTGTGTGTGTGTGTGTGTGTGTGTGTTGTTGTTGTTTTTTCTTCGGCACGAAATAACTCCAAAAATAAGAATATTTTATCGAGAGAATATGGACAAAAGTGTAAGTTCTTGATGAGATCTTTCCGGTGATGTTTCGGTTTTGAAGATTAAACATGATTTTGTTATTTAACGGCAGTTCAAAGTTTGATTGTTTGACAATCGTTTTTTTAAATGTTTCAAACCAAGCAATGTGTATACGAAACTGAACTGTTGCATCACTGTTGTATCCGCGAAAACCGGTGATGTCGCTTATATGATAATTGATGAGGATAAACTAATTTAACAATAACTAATTTAAGAACAATTCTCAAAACGGTATACGTACGCCTCTTTCCATCAGGTTTGTTACCATGACGATTTTCTGGGTCTTCTCTTGCCAAACCATCCGCCAGAATGTTTTAAAGTTCTCAGTAGCCTTCAAAATCGGCCCTTTAATTATAAATGAATATATCAATCAATATAAAAAACAACACCAATAAATACTGTGTACATATACTTTATTTATGGAAAAAGTACATACCTGAAAGTGTCCCCTGCAGAAAATATTTTATCTAGATGTGTATTATTTAATAAATAAATAAATGTAAAGAGATAAACTATTATTGATAAATATTTGTTTGATTGGGTTAAGCTTCAAAATGACAATATTACAGTCGAATTTTGGAAGGCATATAAAATCACGTCGCAGAAAATTTGCTTACTTCTTTACTCAGTTACAGTATCCTAGCATTGGGTGAACGATTTCTTGAAGTACCGTTCTGTGGTTGTAGTTTTTTCTTTTTTTGTTTGTTTTTGTGTGTGTTTTTTTGTTAGTTTTTTTTTTTTTGGTGAGGGTGGGGGGATATAGTTTTATGCTCACGTATTTTTCAGAGTAATATTTAAATTTAAATCAACCGGTTCTTACTAATACATTACATATACCAGACATTGCTGACATTTTTGTTACTACAAACATATATATAACATACACCCATGTACAACATGTCAAATTTGCATTAAATGTTTGCATATAAAACGATGCATCCCTTATGTTGAAGCACATACCGTTTACAATGTTTTATATTTTATAATTGATTCAGGAAATGTATTTCTAAATGCACTACGCCTATCAAAAGCTCAAAGACATATCTTTTTTTTCAACTATCTAGTTATCCATCCATTCAAAAATCGTTTATTTTGTATCATAATATAAATCAATATGAATGTTTTACCTGGAGAAATTGAAAAAAGAAAAAAAAACGTTTTTTGTTTGTTTCATTACTATTCACTTCTATTTCCACGTTGAAACCACCAAAAAAGATGAACCTGTCTTGTTTGCAAATACGCTGCCCGTCCATTTGGCAGCGAACGGGATACGGACACATTATGCTAGTTCAGTAATAGTCTGTAGCTTTTAAAGAAAGTTCTATGAAGTCCCCTGGCAAACAGCCTGTTTATATAATTGATTTGTGGCCTGGAAGCGAAAGAGTTAATAAAAATAAAAACATATATTTATTTAATTACTGTTTCCTTACACACACCGATAAACTTTATTTATTTGTTATTTATAAGCTGATTTATATCTTTTTGTATTAGTTTGTGTAATGTTTATAACCACAGTAAAGCACATCTTGCTAATAAGGATAAAGATATATAACGTAAATTCAAGAGAAAAAGTGTCCTTCTTTATTCTACTAAAATGATTTCAAATCGATTCGGAGGTTTACAAACTGATTAGTGTTGACCGTTATCTTTTCAAATACCCGACTATCTCGTATGTACGGGTGTCTTGAATAAACTTTCGCTCTTCCTTGTATATATGATGTATATCCAGCTGTATGTTTCTTTTATGTTTGTTAAAGCTATGATATAAAACCCTGTTTGGTGACAAGACCTGTAGGCTAGCACAGAAGTAGAATAACCAATTTAAATCTTATTACCTGGAAATAAAATCTAATATGGAGACCCCCGTTATACAGGACAGACACTCAGTAACGTCGCTACAATTGCTAGATCCATGACAGTCTATGTTTCTCTTATTCTTAATTGAACACACTATATATGTTATGGTGTATTTATTCATACAGTTCATCCGATCATATAACAAAAATATACATATTTACATTCCGAATTTATACTGAATTTTGATATGACACACGTTTTTACGTTTGAAAGAAATAAAAAAAAAGACTCATACCCAGTGATGCAATGTATTCCTTTGATTTCATGTAGCCCTGAAAATATAGATATAAA
>CM037778.1:74636520-74686520 GCA_021229015.1 Solen grandis
AAATAAACTTGCCCAATAGGCTATCTCCTTGGAAAAATCACTTGCCCATTGTGATTTTAACCCTTTCCCTCATAGAGGACAACATGAAAAGACCTATGCGAACAGCATAAAACCAGATCATCCTACGAGTAACTCGCAGGCTGATCAGGTTTTATGCTGTTCGCTGCTCCTCAGTGGTCTGGAAATGAGGATTTTGTAATTAAATTTGGTAAGGTTTAACCGTGGTTTTCTGCAGATCAGGCTTTATGTGGTACCTACTGAGTGCGTCAAAATGAGTCTATATGAGGGAAAGGGTTAACCCGGCATGGGCAAGCGGGTGTCCACTTAAGAAAACCCCTGGTGACCATATATATTTAATATATGAATTGTATCAAAGCTTTTTTTTTTTTTTATTAGACTTATATATAAAAATTTATAATTCAAATGATATATTTAATATTCATTATTGACAATTTGACAAGTAACATTGGACTTAATAATTGACTATAAAAATAACACACCAAATAGTACATTGTCATACATTTTTAGTCTAAGACATTTATCTTAACCAGTTATGTGGCACATGAATGTAAAAAAGTTCATTATTTTCACTATTTCTTGATTAATTATTCATGTATTGAAGAACATGTTTAACAGTTTTGACATAAATTAAAAAGAATTTGATTTCTAAATTCTATTTACTTTTAGTTATAATAAATTAACATCTTAACCATGAACATTCCTTCCTGTTTTTGATGCAGATGAATCATGGATGTTTAAAATCATTCAAATAACAGTCTGGAAACTCCACTCCACTAATGTTGATATGAATTGCTTCAGGAGAGAGAGAGAGAGAGAAAGAGAGGAGAAAGATTAATTATTGCACAGCTCCAGCTGAGAGATCAAGAGAGAGACACCATGATACACATACAAACACATTTCTCTTGTTAGCATAAACATGTAGAGGTGACAAAACAATTCAAGTGTCCGGTTTCATGTTTGATCATCGGCCCTGTTAATTACAAGTATGGATCCATTACTGCATGGTTGATGCTGTGTCAGAGTAATGTAGTTTACCTGTAAAATTGTACAAGGCTTAATGAAGCATGATTTCACTCTGCAGTATTGAGACCTTGAGATATCCATTGGGGCTTGTAGCTGTTGTCTCAATAATTGATTATTATTGGTATGATTCCACAGTAAAGCTGCTCTGAACCTTCTGATTCAAACAATGTCCTTGAATGACTCAAGTATTGTTAGAGGAATGTTAAATCAAAGCAAACAAAGCTATTCAGTATTCACTGCAGCTCGGACTTGTGAGTCAGCAATTTGTAAAACTGTTTTGAAAACAATACACAAACAACGAGTGTTTTCATGCATGTATGTGGACCACATTTAATTGAAGACTGGTCTTTTATTCATAGTAATAATCCATGTAAAACCAGATTTCAAACTATTTACTGTACAGCTAAATTAGCGTACATTTTTTGGATTGTATTGGGGAATATTATAAAACCTTCCTGGATGCAAAGTACTAGTCCAACCCAGGAACTGTTGCGGGGAATTAGTATTAGTTGTTAAAAACTTGTTTCACAAGTAATGTAAAAGAAGCAAGTTTAATTAGATAAGAATTTCTTTCCGTCTGATCTTGAATTTCAGTTGTCAAAAAAATATCTGAGTCATAGTAAAGAGAAGATAAAATTTGGAAATATTGGTTTTAATTGTAATGTATTATATAAAACTATGGGTATATTTCATTTAAAACAATAAACAGATAAAATCATTGGGGAATATTTTGGACTGTAATAATAGCTAGGGTATTGCACTCATACTCCTTTGTATCAAACCACTGTCTCTTCTTAAGCTGTCAATTTAGCAACAAAAAAAAAGATACCCACATGTGGGTTATCCTTGACTACAAGTTACAAAAATATGGCTCTAATACATGTAATCAGAAAATGATTGATAGTCATTACAATAACAGAAGGAAGAACAAGACTCTGACCATACATCCCACATCATCTGGGATCAATGTTCAGTTATAACTTCTTTCAAAAGCAAAGACGGGTCTGCTTTAATTTTAGAGTCCAGAGTAAAAAACAGAAGATATCTGGGTTTTTTTCAGTCATTTCTCATAGATGTTTGTTGAACCACCTTAGACCTCAAATGTTGTATGCGACCCTCTTTGAACACTGAAGCCCTATATATTACTTGATTCTTTTAGTCCAGGGTTGTAAGATTCCTTAAATTTTAACTTGTCTGTCTTCACACTTTTTAAATTCAAATCAAGAAAAATACAAAGAAATCTTCTGATCTTTCATTATGTCCACTTGCAATGGCAAGTGGAAGTTATCACCCCTGTTTACCAACAAGTAAGGCATTGCAACTTGTTTATCACATTCATCCTTGGCAAGTCCATTAATACAAAACATTACATACAGATAGGCAGACATGCCTCAGTCATAAGAATCAAAGCATTTTATCATTACAATGTCTCGAGTGTCAATCTCATGTCTCATGAAGAAAATAGATAACCTGACTGTACATCATTTATCAATTACTATATTTTTATTCAATACAATGATCCATAAATAATATCGAATGCTAACAAAGAGATGTATTTATCATCACCCAGCCATTTAAAATCAAAGCCACTCTACTACATCATCTGTCAATCAATTCCCAACACCCACTGATTGCGATATGCTAATGAAGCGCAAGACTGTGAGCTTGTAATAAAGTGTCAATGTTTTGTGTCGCGCTGTTGTGTCATGGTATCATGTCACAGTGTATGCAGATACAAGGAATATTTTTACGGCTCATGTCCTAACACTGCTTGTTGTATGCAGATATCCAGCCAGTTGGCACATTGTGTGTGGCTGTTATTAATGATAGGCCACCATTCAACATACCAGAGATGACAATGTTCAGGACAATACATGTGTAGTATATTCTACAAGCAAGAGCCATCCCATGTCCCATCACTCTTAGTCATATTGCATTAATCAGAACCAGGCGTAGTTCCAACAATAATTCTAGGGGTGTCCATGGCAGAGTGGATAAAGTCACTTGACTCCACACCGCTGTGGATTCAGGTCTCAGTAGGGGGACTTGGATTTTTTGTGTGAGAAACTAATTAATATTGTGCCAAACATAAATCTTATTTGGTTAAAAGAGTTTGGATTATAACTGTTGTTTTTTCTTCTTTTCATTAGGTTTTCACAGGTTACATCATTTCTTGTCTGATAATAATGTTTTACTCAATTTGAAACTCAATTTCATGGTCTGTCTTTTCTAATGCAAACAAATTTAGCCCCTGTCTATTAAAACAGGATAATTTCATTCATTCTCCAGTATAGTGTGTAGTCATATTACAGTTTTTAAACCTGCCTGGTTTGTATACAATAAAACCATGCAGTGGTAGTAGTATCTTGTGTTACTAAAATGTAATTTGAGCTAGTAGACTTCTGTACTACCCTGTCATGTGTGGAGAGATGTATTGACAGCGGGCATTGACGACAGTTACTGACATGTGACAAAGGCAGACCCGCCCTACATTGTGACAGACTTCAGATCATGATCCCTGTAGACAATTAAAAACTATTCAATTTGTCATGAAACATGGAGTTCCAATTCAGATTTCCATTGAACAAGTGTAAATTAAAGGGAGATAATGCTGCTGGTTTAATGTTTCAGTGCATGGTCTCAGTTGGGCATCTAGAAGTCGTAGAAGCCAATGAAGTTCAGCTGCTTTCAATTTATTCCTTTATTATATTATTATTATTATTATTATATCAGGATATGCATGCAGTTTGTATATAGAGATTATTTTCTGCTGATCATATCAGGATGGCCAATTCAAGAATTTGAGTTTCTGCCTGGTTTTAAGATGGATTGTCTCCCTTCCCCCGCCCACTTTTGTTTTTGCTTGGGTTGTCTTAACTTGTCAATCTTCTGTTCATCTGTTTGTTTGTCACAAAGTCTTGTATTGTGCATATCTGCCAAAGTATTTCAGTTGAATTTCTGAAATTTTACAGAAAGGTATATCAGCAAGTGAACTTGTGCAAAGAGTTTTAACTCTGTTGTTGTCCAGCTAAATTGGAGTTATTGGCCCTTTCCTAAGAATGTGCACAAACTTTGTGTTGCCTATATCTCCTAAAGGATTCTTGAAACTTTACAGGTAGGCATGTTAGCATGTGAAGTCAAAAGCTTATGCCTAAGGGGGAGACATAAAAAAACAACAAAAAAAACAACTCAAAGTTTGATTTAATATCCCTGTAAAGATCAGAGTCTGGCTAGTCTGATTTCTCCCATTCACCAAAATTGTAGAAGATGATTACACCGTAATTTTAATTACATTATTTACAAAATGATTAATTATATATTCAATCATAAATTTTGTGATTGTTTTTATATTCCTTTTATAGGTACATTTAACTCAGCATGTTACATGACTGTATCTGTATCCTAGCTGTTCTTCCAACAAAAACTATTTTAATACAATCAAGTTTATAGCTGTACTGTAGGGTAATCTGTACAAGTTTAATGATTTGCTGTATGCATTCTCATTTCAGATATGCTAATGACAGCTGACAGTGACTAGGTCTGTGGGTGGATTATCTCCCTTTTCCAGTTATACTCACAAGGTAAGTCTTTCCATGTTACTTCATCTTGACCTGATTCAGTATATTTGTTGTTGTTATATTTTTTCAGGGACATACCAGGGGGGAGAACGTTTAATTATAATTGGAGCACTCATTTTAATTTTTAAAGTTCATAAAGACACCTTTGTTAACCATAAAACAAAATGAATCAGCTAATTTTCTTTTGATATGTTAATATTATAATTTATAATTTAAGTTAATATTTCAGTGGCACTTTTCTTCATCACAGTACAAATATTGTTTATACAGTGCTGAGAATCTGGCATATGCCAGGACATCAGCCCCTGCCCTACCCCAACACACACACCACGATTTTTTTCTCACCATCTTGGAACATGATCCAACCCCCAAAATTGGGAATTTTTTCGCATCGTTTTAGTCAAAATTGGGAAAATCTTGCACCATATTATATATATAAAAAAATCAAATATTTGGTTCATTCCACCCTTGTATCATTTGGACTCGCTACTGTAAACCCCAAACACATTGTAAAAATGGCGACTTTTTTTCTTATTTTTTCCTTGAATTGGGAATTTTCTCCTTGGCATTTGGAAAAAACATACTTTTTGTGATTGGGAACATGACCCAATATTGGTCATCAAAACGGGCCAAAAAATAACATGCACACGCAAACAAAACAGAAAGTCTATTAATCCATAATGAGCAGCTTGTAAGCAGTTCAGATACATGTACTTTTGAAAGGAGACATGACAGTAACCAGCAGGGCAACATAGTTAACCCTGAAGTTCAAAGCGATGGACCAAGATAATGTCACCCTACCCATTTTCTCTACCCCCAGGGGTCAGAAGTTTGTCACTAACTGAGGTTATCTGATACATAGATAGGGTGATCATAATCATTTGAGGGGATGGTCTAGTTACTATAATTGGTATAGGGACTGGACAACAGGCAACAATCTCCCCGCTGTACCACTGTATCATTATGACCTTTTACCATGTGAAACTAACAGGATAATGACCCATCTAGGGGCGTTATGGTATAGACTGTGGTATACCTGGTAATGTACACAGCTAAAAAAAAAGGAAAAAAAAACCCCTAAATCATAAGAAAACAGTGTACAGGTAAACGATGGTATATTCACATCACATTATCAATAATAATTATTAATACTAATTGTCTGTTGAAACCAGAAGAGCTCATTAAGCCATCTTTTTATATATGCTGATGCCCTGGTCTGGCTTTCCATGGACAATTTGTTTAAGGTATTCTGTTAATGCTGGAAACAAAAAAGGGAAAATGGCGAATGAACCCACAATTTCAAATGTCAATGAGTCCTGTTCAGACTGAGATTTGCTTTCAGTTTGATCTGGGTTTCTCATGGTCCAGCATGATTTTGATTGGTATGTCTACATTGTGAATGGTTACACGTGAATATAGCCCGTCCCTACAGACTCTGCTATGCGTTATTTTAAAGGTAGTTTAATAAGATATTAATTTATAAACCCCAGCAGGTTGTTTGATACACAGCATAGTTGTGGGTAGATTTATGGCAGGTCAGGTAGACCACATTCACAACATTTCTGCATAGTAGACTGTAAATTAGATCACATTTTATCGTAACCACTCACTCCTTTAATTGTCACTCATAATTGAAGATGTGAGTAAATATTTAGAATTTTTTTTTATTTTATTAGGTGGTTATGTGTGAATTAATGAACAAATTTTGTGAGTATGGGAAGGGGGCTATGGTTTCAGTAAATGAAACAGTTGGAATGTCTTGGCCACAAAAGGTGTGCTAGGTATGTGGGTCATTGTCATCTTGTCATAAAGGTATTAAGTAAAAATATGTACATATTAATCCCTCAGAATCAGGAGTGTAAAGTCAGTCATGTGAGAGACACATACAGTCAGGTGGCTCTGTACCTCAGGTGAAGATCCACATAACACTGGGATGTTGTATCTCATGTATGACAATAATATCACCCAGGAGAGGGTTTTTGCTTTCCCTCATAGAGGAAACCATGAAAAGACCTATGCGAACAGCATAAAACCAGATCATCCTACGAGTAACTCGTAGGCTGATTACTTGCAGGCTGATCAGGTTTTATGCTGTTCGCTGCTCCTCAGTGGTCTGGAAATGAGGACTTTATAATTAAATTTGGTAAGGTTTAACTGTGGTTTTCTGCAGATCAGGCTTTATGTGGTACCTATTGAGTGCATCAAAATGAGTCTATATGAGGGAAAGGGTTAAATTGACATTTTGTGTTCATACAAAGCATGGTTGTAATATTTTTATTGAAGGTAGTTTGGAAAATCCCTCAACTTTTTACAGTTAATGATGAATTGTTTAACAGCTTTAATTGGTAACACTTAAATATTGCTTCTTCTTTCTTCCTATTTTTAAATTTGGTCAACAAAGAATCAGTCGCTTATAAGGCCTACCCAAAAGTGGAGTTTACTAGGCTAGAGAGCCATATGTATTAAAAGTAGGTACTAAGTTTGTGATTGCTTAGTATTAAAGGGAACATTTTTAGCCTATCGTACAGCTATCATGATGACCTGTGAAACCTGAGACCTGTCACAGTGTCCCTTCCTCCCATCTACCTCCAGAACGAACAGTAACCTGAACCACAGTGTAATTACAGTCTTGGCCATGGCTTGTGATAATGAAAAAATGATGTATGAAACCTGTGTAACATCAGATCAGTGTCTCATGCAGGCCCCATGTTCTCAAAAATGAAACAGGTATGATTTTAAACTCAGTCTCAAACTAAGCCCATTAATTTCAATAGGGATTTTAGTAAGATATTCAAGTGCTTATGCAAAATTTCAGCTGTGGGGAGGATCTGTCACTTGTTATAATCTAGTCTCAAAAAGCTTGTCAATCAAATATGTTTACATTTACCGGCTTATCCAACCAGTGTAAGTGTGAAACACATGGTGAACGGTTGACCTACTTTACGCAACTGAACATGTGCTTTTTGTTTGTGATACTATTTGTGAGCACTTGACCTAGGTATGAATAGAAACTGTCAAATTATCAATAGGGGGAGGAGTTACATACAAATTGCGGAACCCTCCATTGCTTTCAGGACAGAAAGATTTGTTTTAATCTAAAAGTCTAAAACCATTTTTATATTACACAGATAGGGAAACAAATTTTTACCATCCCTGCTCTGGATCCTGGGATTAATAGTTAGACTGGGATAGATATTAATTTGCCCAGTGAGGATTGAACTCAGAACCATTGGATTAATAAATGTAGTCAGTGAACACCACCATGTACCTTCATGTTTACAGTTGTTTATTGTGCTGACAGCACCAATATAATCTGAGAACTGAATTTGAAACAGTGCAATCAAAACAGAAAATATCATTTAATGTATATATAATTGGGTATCAGTCTAGGGTGTGGCTTTTGCTAGACTCCACCCACTCCCTCAGTGACCTGTGCCAGTGGGTAATGAAACAATAAATGACACGCCTTGGCACATCAGGGACTTTATGAATCTCTGACTCATCCTCCAAACTCCCTAATTGACATCATTGCCCCTTTGATCAACTGGCACTTTTAAGGGTTGCCATTTTCTCTGATCATTACTGTTACTGCATTCTTAGCCTTGCTTATCATATCCGTGTTATCATAGAGCTGACATTGCAGCAAGAAACCAAACCTTGCAAGTTTTGCAGATATCACAGAATAGCAACTTAAAAGATCTATGAAGGATTTTAATGATGTGGAAATCTTAAAAGTTGTAGGAATGGTTGAGATTTCAGATTCTTTGTACAACTTTCAAATGTAAACCTGAATTGGTGTATATACGTGAAGTCATATTTTTGTATATTTTAATTTGAAATTAGAATACAACTGAAGGCATTTATATTGGTAAAGTTATCATTAATGAGTTACATCTATCCACATTAGGATTTTCAGGAATGATCTCTGCTACAAGTCTAAACCCAGATCATCATGCAGGTGACTTGCAGGCAGACCAGGTTTAATACTGTTTAATACCCATTGATTTTTTTTATATACAAAGTCACTACTGCAAACCAGATCAGACTTGGAATTATTTTCTTGCTGATCAAATTTTATAGTGGTCAAGTGCAAGGATCCTAAAAACCGATTTTTTACCGGTTTTGACCGATTTTGATCTCAATCGACCGGTTCAGATTTCAAAAAGTACCAAAAAAATCGGTCGAAAAAAAATCCATAATCCTCGTCTAAAACTTTCAAAATCGGTCCAAACGGTTCATAATTGTCTCTCTTACACACCAATTGACCTACTTCTTGAATTTCCGGTGTGCCCTCGGGGCAGGTGTCAGTGGGGGTCAGGCAGGGACACCCGTCTAGGTCATTATTGGGCAGTTAAGATGAATGGATTGACGGTTTGTACTTAGCGGTTATTTGGACGGTGCCGTGTAATTATCTATGCCGTAATAATGGACCATTGCTTGTTTGCAAACTGTAACCGGTCGACTTTTAAATGCGGTAATTAATGACAATAATAATTAATAAAAAAAATAATCACAAATAAATAAAAGTTATTAACAAAAAAAATATATAAACACAAAGGCACATAATAAACAACACCAAAACGACTGCTTCCAACAATTTATTGATTCGTTAGAGTCATATACAGACCGTCATATACATGCACTTCCGGTAAACAAACTTTCGATTTCGTAGAGGTAAATATTGCAGAAAAATACCTTATTATGCCAACAGGATGCTGAAATATAATAAAAGATCTATTTTCACACTGCAAATGATTCAGGGTATGTTGATTGAAAATATCAATGATATTTTCTTTTCGGTTATGTTTTTTTTCGGGGGGGGGGGGGGGGGGGGGGGGGTACGGAACGGAATTGTTGTAAAGGGGGGTGGGGGGGGGTGGGGGGATTTTGCCGTCGACCGGTTGAGATTCCAAAATTTTAGGATCCCTGGTCAAGTGAATATGGTTTGAATTAGCTGGAATACCAGGGCTTGGTGCAAACAATGATAACAACATTGATAAAAAAGCAGTTATAATAGTTTAGCTCCAAGCCCAAAGATTTTGCTTTAATGCTAAATATTGTTGTCGTTGTTTTGGGGTTTACCATTACTGCAACAGTACTTCAGTCATGTAGTGACGTCCAGTTAATTTTATGTGGAGGAAGGCCCTGGGCTCTCGAGTAGAACCATTGACTAATTGCAAATTAGCTTGAAGGCTTGTCCTCAACTAACTGCAAATCAGCTGGAAGGCTTGTAACTGCAAGTCAGCATGAAGGCTTGTCCTCAACTAACTGCAAGTCAGCTGGAATGCTTGAACTCGACAAACTGCAAATCAGCTGAAGGCTTGTCCTGAACTAACTGCAAATCAGCTGGAAGGCTTGTCCTGAACTAACTGCAAGTCAGCTGGGAGGCTTGTCCTGAACTAACAGCAAGTCAGCTGGAGGGCTTGTCCTGAACGAACTGCAACTCAGCTGGAAGACTTGTCCTCAACTAACTGCAAGTCAGCTGGAGGGCTTGTCCTCGACTAACTGCAAGTCAGCTGGAAGACTTGTCCTCGACTTACTGCAAGTCAGCTGGAATGCTTGTCCTCAACTAACTGCAAATCAGTTGGAAGGCTTGTCCTCAACTTACTGCAAATCAGCAAGAAGGCTTGTAACTGCAAGTCAGCATGAAGGCTTGTCCTGAACTAACTGCAAATCAGCTGGAAGGCTTGTCGTCGACTAACTGCAAGTCAGCTGGAAGGCTTGTCCTCAACTAACTGCAAGTCAGCATGAAGGCTTGTAACTGCAAGTCAGCATGAAGGTTTGTCCTCGACTAACTGCAAGTCAGCTGGAAGTCTTGTCCTCGACTAACTGCAAGTCAGTTGGAAGGCTTATCCTCAACTAACTGCAAATCAGCTGGAAGGCTTGTCCAGAACTAACTGCAAGTCAGCTGGAGGGCTTGTCCTCGCTTGGAAAATCTAAGTGAACAGACAGGGACTCAAACCCACACTATTGAGGTGCGTATAAGTGGCGACTATAACCACTCAGTCAGCAAGGTCCTATAGGCTGATATTTTTAAGAGTGTTTGTGATAAAAAATAATAATAAAAGGACAAATTGAGTTAGATATATTTGTTTACATTCAATGATTTTAAAATGTTAAATGGATATGTTTATTTGCCCCTAAATAGTTTATAGCATTTCATCAAAAATCTTTTGATGTTTGCTGAATGTTTCATCCTAAATCATTATAATACCACTGCCACACTGTTTCATATGAAGTGGATGATCCAGGTGTGTTCATACAGACATCCTGATGAAATATAAAAACGGATTTTCAGAAAATTGATTCCTTTACATTCAATGTTCACCTGTGTTATAGGTAAAAACAAGCCGTTTAACTGTTTTATTGGCTTGAAAATCTTGGGAAGGTATGCATAAATAAGATGTATAAGACACTTACATGCCCCCTCTTTTATAAGGGAGGTAATTTATGGGTTAAGGTCCAGTATTAATTAATTTTCCTGGGGGAAACGGCTGTAACTAACAATTTTGGGAGTTGCTTTTCTTTTAAGCGTTTTTCACAAAGACAGTAGTATACAGAGAAGATAAATTGTAGATGTTAATTTTGTTTGTTGTTTTGTCCAGAGCCAGATTATGTTACTGCAGTGTAGAGATCAAACTACACTAGATGTTGGATCTAAAGTTTTTCTTGCCTTTTTACAACTGATTTTACTCCTTGATACAGGGGGGAAGTAGGGGACTCTGTGGTTGAGTGGTTAGAGTTATTCACACTATCATAGGTTTGGATTTGATTAAAGTGTGAGGAAGCCTTCCAGATGGCTTGTGGTAGGGTGGTGGTTCCCTTTGGTTGTCTATGTGATATTTTTACTAAGGGTCTTCCTTCAAGTCACAGTAGGATTGAATTTGATAGTGCTGCTTACTGACTGTACACTCAAAACAAGAAATGCACCATAACTCACCTGAGAAATGTCAGATCAGGCTGACACAATCCTTTCTCTGAGCAGGTGACTGTATAATGCACCTATCAATATTTTGTCCCAAGGTTGGGGTGGCAGCATATGTCCCAATGCCCTAAGTTGGGGACTTAGACTCCAGAAAATGAAAAATGTCAGATTCTCCTAGGTCAGCCAAACGCCAGGATTCTGGATTGTGGTAGCATTGCATTTATGTCAGGAAAACATTATGTTTGTCACAAATTGATTTTTTTCTACCAATTATAGTTCTTAATAGGATAAAAAATGTACTGGTCACAGGATTAAATACTGTCCAATTTCAGTTATTTGAAATTCCAGGGAACCAGCGTTATATTTTGAAATTAAAGTCATAATTATTGTTGGTTTTTGAGGCAAGAACTTAACCCCACCCACTGTTTAATTCTTTATAATTTATACGCATGACATATTTCCATCTAAATGGTTATCCTAATATGGAAATGTAAATGAAACAGCAGTTGATGATTAATGTTCATTTGATCATTTTTATGTTTAGGCATAAATAGATAGTTTACATCAATGTATAAAGCAGTACATACTCTGTACGGGATTAGCTCACTCATACATTTAAATCATAATGTCTGTATGTTCTCCAGAACATCAATTGAAATCATTTTAAACCTGTCTGATATCAGTTATGGTCAGTCTTCGTTTAACCCTTTCCCTCATATAGACTCATTTTGACGCACTCAATAGGTACCACATAAAGCCTGATCTGCAGAGAACCACAGTTAAACCTTACCAAATTTAATTATAAAGTCCTCATTTTCAGACCACTGAGGAACAGCGAACAGCATAAAATCTGATCAGCCTGCGAGTTACTCGCAGGCTGATCTGGTTTCATGTTGTTTTCATAGGTCTTTTCATGGTTTCCTCTATGAGGGAAAGGGTTAAATCTAATGTAATAAGTTGTTGAGCAAGAGTAAGTGCAAAAGAAAATTTTGAAAATTTAAGAAATTAAGATGACCTAAAGGCATACTAAGTCATCTTACAATGTTAATATTATTTTTTACTTAATGCTTTCCGATGGATTACCTAGAAATAACAGTGGATTATATTATACTAGAACTAGTTTTGAACAGTGAAATTATCAGGAAAACAGTGAAATTATCAATAACTTGAACCCGACCCTACGTAATAAACTGATCGGAGCGCCAGTTGTGCAAGAAATGACGTTATAAATAACGTCACGCATGCGAGGTAATCACGCCAATTTTGACGTCTTTTGTGAATAACACGGATAATTTCTGGCCATTAAAGCATTAAATAAAAAGAAAATTGTTTGTTTTGGTGAAAGATCGAGGTATAAATTCATTTGTGAACATAAAAAGATGCATTTTCACTCATGGATTCAAACTCGTGAAAATATCACTTTTTATGTTCACTAAGTGATATTATTAATTGATCTTACACCAAAACAAACAATTATCTTCTATTTCGTTGTAAAATTATGTAAACTTGAAAAAAAAAAATGTTCATTTACATTAAAATCTGTAAATTTAAACTGATACAGTTCATGTTACTAGTGATAGCTGCCAGTCATAGTGATAAAGCAAAAGCTGAGGCATTGTTGATTTGCATAATTACCACAGCCATTTTCACCGCACTATATCACTCCATGCTCAGTAGCGTATCAGTGCAATGTGATTGTGTACATCAATAATACTGAAGTAAGGCCATGACCTTATGATGCAATTTATGAATGGAACAATTCACTAAAACAGATCAAAGCACTCAAGGCTCTGAGAGACTCACAGTCTGCAGGGTTATCAATAAAAAAGAGCGAGTTCTGAGCTAACTTAATTACTACTACAAACTAAAGTTGCAAGAAAAAAGTTTTTTGGCATCATATAACCTATGCCTCCATCGAGTTCAACCCCGCTTAAAAGCTGGAATAAGAATTACATGTATAATTGCTATTTCTTCATGTAAATTCTGCCAACAGTCTCTCAGTGAATTCTGCGCTTTGAATTGTGTTAAGTACAGTCATAAGTTTTCTGGTGTTCTAAGAATATCCTGCATTTTAATGTTTCTAGCAAACTGTCCTCTCTGACACAGTTTAACCCTTTCTCTCATATAGACTCATTTTGACACCCTCAATAGGTACCACATAAAGCCTGATCTGCAGAAAACCACAGTTAAACCTTACCAAATTTAATTATGAAGTCCTCATTTCCAGACCACTGAGGAGCAGCGAACAGCATAAAACCTGATCAGCCTGCGAGTTACTCGCAGGCTGATCTGGTTTTATGCTGTTCGCATAGGTCTTTTCATGGTTTCCTCTATGAGGGAAAGGGTTAACTGCTATCCTGTAACATGGCATGTGTGCAGTATTCTTTTATTTGGTCATGTTTGACCTCTGTTCAGAACACCTTCACTTGTTTCACACATAAAGCTAGCGGTTAGGTGGAAGGGATGAAAGCGGAAATGTTTTTAAATTGACAAAATGGGAGAAAATTGCAGGAAAGTGGTAGTAATTGATCATAAACACAACAAATATTGCTGACAGCTGAATGTGTATATGGCATGACATGATATAACTGGATGTTCCTAGTCTGTTTTGATATATGGTGATGTTTACTGTCCTTGGTTTATATTCTAGGATAATATGTGTGAAATCTATGACACTCACTGTGGTGTGACTTTTCTGCTTAGTGTTGGCAACCATGAGAAACTATCTAAGGTAGGGATGTAATGACAGGAAACACAGCAGATATATTTTTAATTTAACTTCAATGTACAGAAACATAAGATGACCTTTGGATGAGAATCTGACTAAATTTCTTTTTTTTTTCTTCTTCTTTGATTAGAGAAAATAGTATGTTGACATGTATAATAACCTGAGTATTTTAACATTTAAGCAAAAACTTATGCATGTTTTTTTTCTTATATTGAACAAAAAAAAAAATCCTGAAGTTGGTATTTCTAATACAGTACTTGGAATTGTTTATATGTCAATTAGGAGTGATTATGTTGGGATTAACAGACTCAGGAGTTCTCTTGTTGGATATTTGTCTTGAGAGAGACTTTAAAAGTTTAATGTTTGAACAATTATGAAGTTATATTGATCAAAAGGTTCAGGTGTGGGTACCATGGTGGAAATGTCAATATATGTACGTCCAACAGTAGTGGTGGATATGTTTATATTATACATAGTGACATCAAATTGTCTATATGGAGGTTTGGGATATATACTGAAAGAATATATTACCTTGTGTGAAACAGAGTGTTTTTGGATTAAAGTTTTCTTTGAAATTTATATTATAGTGTGTCTTTTTGGTGTAAAATATTGCTGGAGCTTTAATAGAATGTTTTGCTGATGGGATATATAAAACAGAATGTTTTGCTGATGGGATATTGTATGAATTATATTTTTCATTGTTTTAATTGAAGACAGAGATGTTGAGGCAAGAAATTCAAACTTTTATCTAGTAATTTACTGTAACTGTCTCCTTAAGACTCTTACTGTCATAGCATTAAACATCAGTCGTATAGTTAAGCATGATAGAAGTTTAATATTCAGGATGTTTTAGTAGAAGCAGCAACAAGTAACACGAGTTTCAAAATCGGCTAAAAACATAATGGATTATCGGAAATGATCAAACAAGACATTTCGTTCAATCATCGATTATGTCATCAATTTGTTTGTTAGCCATCACTTATATGTAGATTGTGACTTTGAAAGCAAAAAAAAAAATATATCTTAATTCAACAGACAAAGATATTATCAAAGAAAGTAAATTACAAGAGTCAAGAATTGGCAAGCTACTATTAATGCAAGATGGAAAAATAAAAGGAAAAATCTTTCAAAAAGAATTTAGAAATAGAGTAGATCTAGTGTTAGTTGTTGTTTTTTCTTTCATTTTTTGGCACATACTCTTAATTACTGGCAATTTTTAAGGAAAGAAATTAGAGGCATTATGAAGGAACACAATCGATGATTGCTGACCTCGGCAGCTTTCGATCAGTCATCGATTATAATCGATCATCTTTTTTTTGTAAGATATTTTTATTGAGCTATAAATGCAAGAGGTAGTTACAGCAATTAGTCTTTTGCTGATATAAATGTAGAATCAGTTTTAAAAGAGCAATGGTATTTATTGACATCTTGTTTAAATTTGACAGCTGACATTAAATTGCAGCTTTAAAATTGGTAGCTCAAGGAAATCTGTGAGTAGGAAAACTGAGGACTTGAAGTAAGCAAAAATATTAAGTTTCATTTACAGTGCTGTCTGGTATAATGCAATGTCTTTTCTTGGACTCAAAATATAGCAATGCAATTGAGCTGCAGTATCAGAATCAGATTTTAAAACTAAAGTAATTTTGTCTTACATATAGTCAAAAAAATATTATTTCCAAATTGTGATATGATAACTAGAAGACCTCTAGTCATATTGTGAGTGAAAATCAAAACAACTACTGTGTTCTTGTGGCATTGTCATGCCATTTCCAGAATCAGTATTTTAACCCTTTCCCTCATATAGACTCATTTTGACGCACTCAATGGGTACCACATAAAGCCTGATCTGCAGAAAACCACAGTTAAACCTTACCAAATTTAATTACAAAATCCTCATTTTCAGACCACTGAGGAGCAGCGAACAGCATAAAACCTGATCAGCCTGCGAGTTACTCGCAGGCTGATCTGGTTTTATGCTGTTCACATAGGTCTTTTCATGGTGTCCTCTATGAGGGAAAGGGTTAACTGTTGGTTTGATACAGAGGCATATCAAATTAATCAGACCATCTTGAAATCCTTAAACTAATTTTACATCCACCATAAAGTTCCATGTATAGTGTGCATCTGTGTATAGTGGGCACCCTGATTTTGAGGTTCTATGATGAGCTGTCCATTATTGTAATATGAGGAGACCATTTTTTTTTGCCGTGGGTGTTTTGCAAAATTTTTATGTTCTTGTACAAGTTCCAGAATAATAGCCACAAGACTGACTGTTCTTGTGTCAGGATAGTCCTGAGACTGACTGTTCTTGTGTAGGATAGTCCTGAGACTGACTGTTCTTGTATAAGGATAGTCCTGAGACTGACTGTTCTTGTATAAGGATAGTCCTTAGACTGACTGTTCTTGTGTCAGGATAGTCCTGAGACTAACTGTTCTTGTGTCTAGATAGTCCTGAGACTGACTGTTCTTGTATAAGGATAGTCCTGAGACTGAATGTTCTTGTATAAGGAAAGTCCTGAGACTGACTGTTCTTGTATAAGGAAAGTCCTGAGACTGACTGTTCTTGTGTCAGGATAGTCCTGAGACTGACTGTTCTTGTGTCAGGATAGTCCTGAGACTGACTGTTCTTGTGTCAGTATAGTCCTAAGACTGACTGTTCTTGTATAAGGATAGTCCTGAGACTGACTGTTCTTGTGTCAGGATAGTCCTGAGACTGACTGTTCTTGTGTCAGGATAGTCCTGAGACTGACCGTTCTTGTATAAGGATAGTCCTGAGACTGACTGTTCTTGTAAAAGGATAGTCCTAAGACTGACTGTTCTTGTGTCAGTATAGTCCTGAGACTGACTGTTTTTGTATAAGGATAGTCCTTAGACTGACTGTTCTTGTAAAAGGATAGTCCTGAAACTGACTGTTCTTGTGTCAGTAGTCCAGAGACTAATTTCTTGACTGATTGTTGTTTCTAGATGTTAGGATGGTTTATAAACCTTTTGGGTAAACAAAAGAACTTGACAATTTAAGTCCCCCAGTGCTTGTGTGATAGATTAATGTTGCAATTTTGAGGATAATGAGGCCGATTTAGCTGTGGTGTATAGACAAGTTGGAGGAGATACATCTGTTGAAACTGTGAAATATTTACTGTCAGATAAAAATGGTTATTTTTGAGCTCATCCCCAAGAAACCTTTCTGTCTTAGATGTTTTGTATGATAACAATGTCTCAGGTACATCAGGCAGGGAACCAGTGTCTGTATTGGATTAGGTGTACAGAGCACCAAACTAGTTTCTGAAAGAGTTGCTCTAAAAATTAAGTGAGGCTTTAAAAAATCATTGTTTTTGAAGAGCTAGAGTTAAAGGGACAACTGCCTGTTAAACCTAGATTTACAGGGAAGCAGTATCTGGGATTCTGCATTTTAGAAAGGTGTGAGGAAGTAACTGGATAAAATCTGCATGATGTCAAATTTTATTTTTGATAAAACTGCATCCCTGATCTCTAAATCAGTCTGAAGGGTTTGATAAAAGTTTTTACATGATAAAGTGGATTTGGAATGTAAACTGTTAACAAATGTTCATTTTACTGCTGACTTCATCACTGGCTTTATTTTTGCCCTGGATACATAGTAACCATATCTCACAGGCTTCTGGCTCATTTACATTTTTTGCCTTCTAACACACGATTACATACTTCCACACATTTACTGCAAAACAATGCACCTTTTGTAATTGATTACTCCCATTGTTGATATATATTATTAATTTTACTTGATTAGTTTTGTAATGTAGAGTTTGGTGATGGCATTACACCCAATCTATCATTACTTTTATTTATCATAAATTATTTACAACAAGTTCAACAGCAATGTTTAGTTCATAGATACATATCACATGACTTCACCTGCAATTCTCAATGCAGTGAATACATCAATGCTGCATTGAGTTCATTGTGACCTTTTTATGATCAACTTCATTTATGTTTGCTGTTGATAAGCAACTTATGAGTTGTTACTGAGATACTCAGATCCCTTTAACCTGGTAGTAGAGAGTCTGCCTTAATACCAGGAGTTGTGGATTCAAGCCATTTGGCAGTATATATTGTGCTTCTTTGTTTTCTGGTCTACAATTAAGAGTTTTTAAGCTGTTGAATGATATTGAATCATCAATGATATTGTGTCCAATCAACATGTGAGTTTCAGTGTTAATTATTTTACAATGATTGAAGAGAGAAAGTGATAACGCTTATATGAAAATCTTATCTAAGTATTGATAGTGGTGGTGTTTATATGGGGAAACTGGAATACCTTGCAGAAACACATGTCGAGAGCTTGGTGCTAAACAATTGTAACTCATACCTTGCAGAATCACATGTCGAGAGCTTGGTGCTAAACAATTGTAACTCATACCTTGCAGAATCACATGTCGAGAGCTTGGTGCTAAACAATTGTAACTCATACCTTGCAGAATCACATGTCGAAAGCTTGGTGCTAAACAATTGTAACTCATACCTTGCAGAAACACATGTCGAGAGCTTGGTGCTAAACAATTGTATCTCCTTCTTTATTTACATGTAGTTACCATAGTTTTGCACCATACCCTTGATGTGTTTTAACAGTTGAAAAATAATATTGCAATACAATATTTCAGACATCTGGTTCTTTGAAAAGTCTAGAGGTGACACTTCCTACTTAAGACTTGATCAGTAATTATAGAATAATTGACAGTCAGCCTCAGATAATTGAGGAGTTTTCAGCAGAATGCTTTCTGGTTAGAATTTCATTTTTTCTTCAAATTTATACATATTATTTCTTGAAAAACACAGTTTTTTTAAACTCACATAATTAAGCTATCATGTTAAGTAGTAAATTCATGAACATGATAATTATGTAAGATGAAATCCATGCTTAGCTTCTGGACATGGGATCATAATGTACTGGTATGTCATATCAGGAAGTGGATTATCTTAAGATAATAGTGTCATTACAGAAATATTAAGTTCATAGAATACTCCAGCATCACAGTGCTTCAAGTATTACAAAAGCTTTAAATGAAAGAAATCAGTCATCTCACATATTCTTTCTTTTAGTAGTGCATTAAAACTGGCTAAAGTCAGAGGTTCCAAGATGTTTCCAAGATTTCTTGGAGGATGTTATTGTATCGTTATCTTTTAACGGTGAATAAATCATCTTTTTTTATCAGTGATACAAGCATATGTACCTGGGTGATGGATGATAAGCCATTTTAATGGTCCCAGTACCAGAACAGGTGGGAGTTTTGAGAGAGACCGGATGGGGGGATGCCAGTGGGGTGGGGGTGGGGGGGAGGAGAATATGGTCTCAGGTACAAATGGGATTCAAAAACATACACCATTAGATACTTGGTGATTATGCAGTAATCTTTGATGTGCAGATTGGTTCTCCAACCTGACACTTGAACGGCTCTGTGTGTAAGGAATGTACCTTGGGAACAGATTATGTTAGTTTGGTGGTGCCGGCTTGTAAGACTCTGTGATAAAAAGTAGTGATTAGGTATTTTGTAAAAATATTTACATATGTTTGGAATATAAACAGTTTCAAAAAAATCTAGGGATGTAAGAATGTGTGTGCAAGGATTTTCACTTGGAATTTATCTAGGTGAATCAGCAGGAATTATTAAATGACTTGAAAACAGATTTGTCACGAGATTTGCAATATTAAATTACTCTATCACTTGATTAATTTAATTTCTCTTATCATGACAATAGAGTGCACTCTATATAAAGGATCTCTAATGTGTTGAACAGTAAACATGTGTCTGTCTGTATGTCAGTCTGTTTAGAAAGCTTATTAAGAGTACTGAGTATTGTTGATTTTATAAGACACTCATTAAAAGTTGAACTCTGGCCATCTTTATATGGTTAAACTGCCATTCAAGCTGTATTATTATATTTGTAAGTACATGTAGGTTATAATCAAAATATTCCAGGAAAAAGTTTGGCATTAAGCTGGAAATGATGTGTCTATAATGTACATAGACTGTTGATAGATGTAGCTGTGAATGACATTTAGTTATTTAGTATTTAATTCATGATGGATTTGTTTTGAATGAGACTTCATCATGGAGACATAATGGACTGACTTTAATCTAATTTCTTAATATTTAACTGTCAAAAAAATCTGTAGAAATAATTAATGTCACAATCTGGAGTTTGTCATATCTTATCTTTCATGATGGAAGTTAGATGTTTATATATTTACAGTTAGGATAGAATGATGTATTAGGTCAAAGGCCATTGTTATAGGTAGACATTCAATGATTACTGCAGGGGTAATTGAATATTTAAGACACATCTGCTATATTAAAGTTTAATCAAGATCATAACCATAAAGGATTTAACCTTTACCTCTGAAAGATGTGATGTATAAATTTGATGTTATGAATATCGATATATCAATTATTTGAACTTTAAATGGTGTGAGATATGATGGATTTTTTCTTTGCTGTACAAACTATGTCGAATCTGAGCTACAATATTAATTGTCTGAGCAAACCGAGGAGACCTGGAGAGCTTTCTGATCTGGGTCTACTATGTTTGTTAAGACATGTTTATAATGAGATAAAGGTATATTTTTTAATGATGGCACCAATGATCTGATCATTTGGTTATTTCTGCGTGGTGCATAATTTGGCGCATTGATATATTGGAGGAGTCAGGACTCTAGAATATGGAAACAATTTGTCAGGTCCCATCTGGTAGAATGATTTGACAGTTAATGTTTAATCTTGAAATTTCAGTCTTCACAATTTGTAAATAAATGATATTGACATACATTATGAGGTTTAAGTGAGTATTGAAAAATAATAGGTCACAGAATGGTCTGATTTTCAACATGATAGTAAGATGACCTAGTTCATTGACTCACTTTTTATATTCATTGGATGCATTTTATTTTTTTTTTTAATATGAAAGCTTTAGTCAGGAGGCAAACATTGGGTTTATATAGAATAAATTAAGATTGAAGACATGTATTTAAGTCGGACATTGGCAGACTTTGGGATAATATTATTAAATCATTTGGAATTATTTAGTGGTCTGCGCTCTTGAAATACTTGTGTCACCATGTTTGCATTTGGGGAAATTCTTCAGAGCTCAGCTGTTTGTTAATGTGACTAAGACTTGTGCCCATCAGCATTATTTGTAGATGAAGTTGACTTTCCATTAGGGAATTTGGCTTAATTCTTATATTTTCAATGTGTTTTTTATGGTGTGTTTTTTTTTGTAGTAACAGAAAGGGGCCTGGAGTATAAAGCGTCAGATTAGTGAAAAAAAAGTATATGTAACTGGTAGATGTTTTAATATGTAATTATGTTATGGTAATACTTTTAGTTTCCCTATTCACTTGAAACTTTTCTTGGATGTGTGTGACTCAGGACTTATGCAGATACTAATGTATATTGATGCTGCTGATGATTGCATAAAGGAAAAAATATGTGAACATTTTTAATAAATGTGATAAATTTTCAGTGTGAAGAAATTGAAAAATCTGATACTGATGTTGAATACAGCATGATTGGACAGTAAGAAAGTATTGCAGTATTACAAAATATTAATTAAAAAGACAAACTTAAATTGATGGACACCTAGATTTGAGAGTAAGATGTTTGTGTTAATGTGATTGTGTTAATGTGATAGAAATAATGAAGGCTCCCCTGATGATCATAGTGGTTTGATAATGATGGATCCCAAACACTTGGAGGATACTAGTGTTGTATGTCCCAAGGCGTGGATGTTGAGTGTGATATAGAAGTGTTCAGGATGAAGATATCAGCCATTAGTAGACTGGACCAGCTTCAACATGACCTCTGCAGGTGTGTGACCTTGAAACCCCACCCCTTCTTCAGCCTCCCACGCCCTCCCTTTCTTCTCTACCATTTATTCTGAACTACATTATTTTCATCCAATATTTCAGATCATCATCATTCCAGTCCTCATTTCCTGAGGAATTTAATTGGATCTCAGGTGTTATCAAGAAAGTCTATAAAAATGATACTTTATTTGACTCTTACAGAACAAGCAGGACTGTTTTTCCCTTTTTTATAAAAGATACAAGGACTAAGAACAAAAGAAAAAAAGACTGTGTACTTTAAATGGTGTAATAAACTAATTGAGAAGAGCAGCATATTTCAGGACTCATACCTAAAATATTATTTGCATGAGTTATGCCCCTTTCCACTATAGTCAATATCTACCAACTAAAGATAGATGGCATTTGTAAAGAAGCAGGGCAACGATATTTGATATTTGTTTTGAAAAAGAAAAAAAAAAGTTTACACTTTCAACTGGAAAACTGCTAAAGTAGTTTGCCATATCTGAAACCTTGACTTCACCTGCGGACACCATGTAGATCCTTTACTACTTAGCATCTCCTTGAAGGCAACAAAGAGCATATTTAGTTTCCCCATCTGTTCATGCAGTAGTTGAGTAATTTACAAATCCGTGTTGAGGTACTAATCTATAAGTGCAATCATTTTGCTTGAGAATTGACGTCAGTATTCAATTCCAGGAATATGACAGATAGCATATTAACCCTGTACTTCATATAAACTCATTTTGAACTGGCAAACAGAGCAGACGAAAATGTCAGGACCTCCTATTTGCTTTTATGATATTGAAACTCAGGTTCTACACTGTCTGCAGAGTAAAATCCATTGTTTCATAATTATTCCATTCAAAAATTAGTCAATTAATCTTCATTCAGGTCATAAATTTGCACGTGAATATTCATGAGGTAAAGGGTTAATTAGGCTCTTGAGCTGTCTGTTCAGATGGACTGACTGCTAAATTACCTATACCTTATTTTCAATTTGATGTATTGGAATTTGATCACTGGAAAAGTAAGGTTTATTGCTCCAGAATACAGGACCATCCAGCTATCAGAATCCTGCTGTTAGAGTTATCTCCCTTGTCAAGGTTGGGATTCAATATACACTGGAGTGAAACTGACTTCTGCTGTAAGGGAGATAATTAACAATGACTGGATAAGAAATTGTTACTGAGATTATGAACTGTAACTTGAACTGAGATGAAAATAAAATAAACTATTTCTGAGGACTAACTGAAACTGAGATATAAAAGTTGAATTTGAAATTTATCTTTAAAAGATAATCTGCGCTTCACAAAATGTCTCAAATAGAGATATATTTGAAGATCTAGAGTCCCATTATTGATTAACCTAGAAAATAGAAGTTTTGTATACATTCTATTATCAGCAAGTTCTTACTGAAACTGGCCTTAAAACATTTCATAATTATATAGACTTTTATATGGAAACTCAATTTGACTCTTGAGATTTTTTTGTGATACACAGGCCAGCCCTGCATTTCATAGTTACTGTTAACAGTTGTTGCCCCTCTTATACCCGAGTGTGAGGCAATCATCTTCGTGGTCGTGAGTAGGCAGTGGTTCCAGATATATTTTATTCCATTTGTATAAGTGCTGTGGTACACTGCAAACACATGTATTAATGTACACAAAGCTCTAGATAAGGTTTTTGAGCAAAGGGTGTATTTTTGAAATATTGGAGATTTTTCAGGGTTTGTTTCTGCGGGTAGGGGACTGAGAGGGTAATAGTTTATATATTTACTAATTAAACTACTGACATTAAGTGAAGGAATGTTTTCTGATAAACAAGTTTTATTTAAGTCATATTCTAAAGTGTTAAACACCTCCTTACTTTTCTGGACATGGTGTGGTTGAATAATCCTGTCATTCAAGATAATTCAGAAAAAAAGAACACATTTTTCATAGTTACCATCATGAAGGTACTTTTCTGTTTATTTTTTTTTTATATTTTGACTTACATTTTTACATTTAATACATAGGGTATCATTTTAATGGTATTGTAATGTTCTTTTGTATGTTACAATTTACTTTCACTGATCTTCAATAGAAAAGGGATATTTGAAAACATGACTTTGCTGAATTTGACAGTTTGTTATGTGCTTTTGTGAGATTTAGACTAGTTGCCAATCTTTGTTAAATAGGACTTTGGATAATTATATATCAGTCTGTGGTATATTGTTTGAAAGTGATTACGAAAAATATATCTTCGAAAAACATTTGCAAAAAAAATATTTATCAGGTCATAGAGTTATATACACTTTTTGTGGAGCAGTAACTCACTTAAATTTCTCACATTGTCAAAATGAACATTTACAGGTCTGTTATAAATAAAGCACTTCCTGTTTGTACCAGTTTTTGTGCATCTTTATTTCTGGACTCAGTGACCTGGAAGTCTTACCTTTCTTATTGACATGCACTCAAGGTCATTTGAATGGTAAGAGACTGTTTTTAACAACAGTAAGGATCAAAATTACAGAACCTTGAGCTCATTTCAATGGAGTGGTCCTCTTTTCACATATTTATTGCTTTTCCTTTATTTTAGTATTTATGTACCTAACTTTGTTAATATATAAATAAAATTGAAATGTATATCATTTGAATATTGTTTCCAGTTTCAGATCTGCCCTAAACAGTATAGATCCATTATAGCACACTCCATTACAACACAAATTACAGTATAAATATATTGGACCCCTAATTTTGTTTATATGGTTACTGTAGTTGACGTCCTAAGGTGCATTTTCAAAAAGTCAAAAATAATGTCCAATATTGCACTGTATCTAGACTTGGACCCTAAGTGTTATAATGGAGCTGTACTGTACATGTAAAATTTCTGTATGGAGCAGCATTTAACCCTTTCCCTCATATAGACTCATTTTGACGCCCTCAATAGGTATCACATAAAGCCTGATCTGCAGAAAACCACAGTTAAACCTTACCAAATTTAATTTCAAAATCCTCATTTCCAGACCACTGAGGAGCAGCGAACAGCATAAAACCTGATCAGCCTGCGAGTTACTCACAGGCTGATCTGGTTTTATGCTGTTCGCATAGGTCTTTTCATGGTGTCCTCTATGAGGGAAAGGGTTAATCAGGTCAGTCCCCAAGATTCATGCATACCGGTCACTATATGCTGCCTCTCTAAAAAAACTTTGTGGTCTCTTTGATTCCCCAGTTTTGAAATCCTGAATGCAAGTTTAAGCTCTGCCTCACAGGTTATTATTAATTTTGTGTCAGCTGGGACTTCCTGTTACCTAGAGATAACCAACTTCAAAGGAAGGAAGTTGGATTCAGGAGGTGGTTAGTAATCTTCAGACATTTTTTACATGAAGACATTAATCCTGCCCCTTCCAATATTTCGGAAGAACATTTCCTCAGATCCGGCTTAAATGTTTGAAATCACACGCTGCAGATTGTTATCATATTTTTATTTGTTTGGAAGTACAGTTGAACGTAATAAAAAGTTATATGGGCTTCATAGAACCCGGGTTCTTGTCAGCGGGTGTTAGGTTACAGAGCAATGTTCATAAAAATATTGTAATAAAACAGTGGGAAGTGGGCGTGAATAAGTCATAGGGCAAGAAACATGGGGTGGGTAAGGAATATTTTGAGGAGGTGGGTTGAGGGAGGAAGCTGCAATTTAATTGAAAAAACACTGCATTTTATGTTTTTGACTGATTGAGAAAGGTTGATTAAGACTTTCAGCTTGTAGGTTTGCCGACTGAATTTGGAGTAAAGAGATAGAGGGGAAAGTATCAGTCTGGGACATGACGTCACTGGTTGTATTGAGATCTGTCACAATATTTGTTATTTTGTCGGGTCAGGGTTTATTGGTCAATAGAATATGAAAGGAATTGTGTGTGCAAGTAAAGATAATGCTAAAAGAGGTTGTATTGGTTTTTTACTTAACATTGAAGTTCCTGTCCAAATAATGTTGCTGTCCAAACACAAGATAATTGCACACTCAGAAATTCAGTGTACTTTTTATTACAGTGTTCTGCCTACAGTGAATGAATTTCATAACTTTTGGATTGAGATTTTTTCAAGTCTGTACTTAGAATAAAAAAGATAATTGATTTTTTTTGCCATCATCATCATCATCATCATCATCTTTTCCTTCTTCTTCTTTTCATCATTTGTTTTTGTTTCACTATCACAATCGAGACTCCATCCTTTTGTCCTTTGTTATCTTATTGAGGAGATGTCTCATTTGATTATTTACACTTAAAAATAATCAAAACTAGTCTCATTGCATAAAAAATTAATACATATACATGTATACATTCTGCAGAGTTTACTTAATGAAATCCTGAAATCTGACCAACTTGTTCCTCCTCTGTAGTTATACATATAATGTAGAGAACATTGAGGACTTGAAAGACGAGGCTGCCCTGATATGGATGTAATTAGGCCAGTGAAATGAGAGATTAGTTAATAAGGTTCGGATGTTGTACTAGATATAGCACTCAGGACGTTCAGTGTTATGAACATCTCTGGTGCTGGAAGTAACAGCTAATTAGCCAGTTAATTAGCTTTTTCATCACATGAAAGATAACATAGAACTGACATACTTATTTGACCAGTATGGAACATGCCTTACTTAAGTCTGTTGTCTGATTTGGGTTCATACTGTTTTTAGCTCACCTGAGCACAACGTGCTCAAGGTGAGCTTTTGTGATCGCCCTTATCGGCGTCCGGCAATGAAAACATATGGCTATTTAACCATCTACAGGCCATATTGTTTAGGCATATTTTGAGCCACTTGGCAAACGTTGTCAAGTACTTTATGATATTGTCGGGTTGCAACAATTTGTAATGTTAACACTCTAGAGGCCATATTTTTAGGCCAATCTTCATGAAACTTGGTCAGAATGTTTGTTTCCATTAAATCTTGGACAAGTTCGAAAATTGGGTCATGTGGGGTCAAAAAGTAGGTCATGAGTTCAAACCTTATAAAAACCTTATTAACACTCTAGAGGCCACATTTTTGGCCATATCTTCATGAAACTTGTTCGGAATGTCTGTTTCCATAAAAACTTGAACAAGCTCGAAAGTGGGTCATGTGGGGTCAAAAAGTAGGTCAGTATGAAAAATCCAACATATTTTACTCATTTATAATTAGGTGAACGATTCAGGGCCATCATGGCCCTCTTGTTATACTGTAGAGAAGCTTTTAGATTAGATGGGAAAATTATAAAAAACAGGAGTTCAGTCAGATCAAGCTTGATGTGAAAACGGCATATTGTGGAATCATCAATTTTCTTGGGACACTTATTTTCGTTGAGAGTGTAATCCATGATTATTATGATCCCCACGAAAACTTGTTCTATATATTGACCTCACATTTTCTATAAAACAAATCTACAAATAATGGTACCGAAGAAATTCCCTAAAGTACATAACAAAATTTAATGTCTATGAAAAAATAATGCTTTTATAGTATTCTAGTATTTTCATTGCTGTTTGATGTACGTTATAATGTATATACATATTGGGTATAATTCTTACTACTACATCTGTGTCCAGTTATTGGTTTTCCTTTCTTTTTCTGAATGGAATATTTCTTTTGTGATAGAATTTCAGGGGATTGTCTTCCTCCACCTGTAATTGGCTGGTCATCACTATATGATTGAAATACTGTCGCAACGACGGTAAACTCAAAAAATCAATTAATCAGGGAATCAAGTGTTATCAAAAGTATCAGACTCAAATAATCCCATATAACTTGGTGTGTTTTTAAAATAATACCTTCAGTTTGTTAAGTTGAATTCATACGGGCACCATGGTCCAGTGGTCAAGACTCAGGTAGGGTACATGACTGCAAGTCTGCTGGTTGTGGGTTGGAACAATAACTGTTAATATTTGATACTGATTTAAAAAAAAAAAAACAATAATATTTGAACACCAGATTATGAATGTATAAACAGCAGCCCTACCATCTTATACACTTACGCCCAGATTTAATGAAAGCCATATTCTCACATTCCTTGTACATTCTGGAATTCCCTGATTTTTGTTCATTGATTATTTATCCAGTCATTAATTGAAACTTTCCACACCTACATGATTATTTATGTAGAGTTTTTATTAAATTCCCAAACTGGCTACAGTATTGCCCAATTCACCTGATAACCCCAGGGATGTCAGAGAGAGAATTTGTTTGGATATGATAATCTAATCAGTGTATACATTTCTGTCTGAGGTGAGAATGTTTATTTGAAGAACTGGCTGGCTTATTTAAGTCAATGAATAAGCTACAGCAGCTGATAAGACATATGAGGGGATATTTCATTGAAGACAAGGAGATCTGGATTATTTCCCTTGATTATGGCTGTAATGTGAGTATCAGGAGTTATCTCCCTTCACATTATCTCATTGACCCCCACAACCCCACCCTTCAACTTGCACCACATAAAATTAACAACTCATTTGACAGAGGAAGAGTTTACAATTAATTCCAAGTCATTATATAGACAAGAACAAGAAAGAATTTGTCAGTAAGAAACAAATAAGTAACATGAAATTATATTTAGCTATTCCTGGTAAGAGGCCGCATAGCACATAATGTGACATGTATGCAGAAATAGAACACTTGAACCATGATGAACTCTCACCAAAACCTACTTCCATGGTGCCTGTAAAATAATCAAACCACTGCAAAGAAATTCTAAAGAAAAAAATAGAAACATATTTTCACACTGAAGTAAAGTAAGGAGATAATGACATCTAAAAACTCCACCCTTCTTCTTAAGCCCCCCAGGTAGAGTATCTGGAGGACTTCAATGAAATTTTTAATCTGACAAGTTGAAATTAACTTATAAACGACCTGACATGCCTTTGATAAAGAACCCTCTAAAATGCAACTGTATCAACAGGGGCTCAGTTCAACTTTATTAATAGAATCACGATGGCTTTTGCTCCGGAACTGTGGTTCTTTTATTAGAAAATGAGGTTTAACGGTCTTGGTATCATCAGCAGCACGTCTAGAAACATCTATCAAAGTTATTTCCTATTGTGTGCTTTGGATGAAAAAAAATATCAGAGGTTAATCTTTCTCCTCCATTCTTACATCATCATCATCATCATCATCATCATCATCATCATCATCATCATCATCATCATCATCATCTTTGGTTAAAGATATCTGTATACAAAAATATTTTATCAACCACCATTAATCACAGATATGTTTTGTGACCTTTGCTTTTCATTGGCCTTTTGTCAAACTATTATTAAAGAAGACAGGTTGAATACAATTTTTTATAATTAACAGCTACATCTTCTTTGTACACCCACCATCTAAAACTTGCTAATGTTGTGACAGTTAAAACATCAGTGTACAATTATGTGACCGTAGGTATCAATTAAGAACATTTAGATGATCGGTTAATCACTGAAAATGACTGACGTTTTACGGCTAAATTATGACTCAAGCCAGCTCTAACGAGCACATCCTGTCTGATTGTTTAACTTGGATCTTTATTTTCCAGTGCCATTTTGATCCATAGATTATTTTGTTGTGATTTTGATCACTGGATAATTCATCCAGATGATATTTCACTAGTTGTTTGTGTGATACCTCGTCTGATCAGTGTTGAAGAACAAAAGACCTCTTTTGTCCGTGACGGGCGCGACACTCCGTTTAAGCATGAGTCTCATTCATGTCTTCTGAAAGATTAGCGATAACCTGAAATTTGATTACAGCTTGCATAGCCGGCTGATTGTCAGATACAAACTACTTGTGAATGTAACATGCATAGATTACTTAAAGTGATATTAATTACAGAAGTTACCATTTAAAAAACTGGAGACTTTTTAAATTGCTAAATGTGTCATGTTTTTTATGTACTGTTACTTCTTTTCAAATTCAGGTGTGTTTTTTAAGGTTAAATAGATAGATTTTTTATTTAAACTAATGTGCTATTTTTTTTATAATGTTCTGATGCCTTTTTAAAAGTGCACTTGGAAAGGATTCTACCATTAGCGAGCAAGCTTCGATTGCTTTATATAAAAAAAAAGAGCTAACATGCCTTTTTTGGATACCTGTATAGATGGATGTAAATGGAAACACTAAATGGATTATAGCAGTGTCAGTCTACAGTTGATCACTACAGATTTTTTTTGTGAAGGACGTGTCATTGGTGCATTATGGGATGTTTAATTGACTGACGGAAGATGTTTTATATCGGAGACAGCGTGTTGTTGAGTACAGGTAGAAGCTCCAGACAGGGGCATTCTGCGGCAGTGGAAAAATGGCAAGGTCTATACAGGTGTGTGTCTTTCTTGTCAAGTTTCCATGGTATTAATTGAAGAATATTCTAACATCTAGATGGATTCTAGCATTCTGACTCTGAGAGGCATTGTGTTATTGGAAAATACAACAACAACCTATAGTTAGAAGTTAGATTCAGAAGGGATTTGAGTATATCTGATTTTGAGTTGTTGTTAGTATGTTAGTATGTAGTTAGTATTAAACTTTAGTATGATCTTAATGTCATATATATTCAATTTAGATTTGAATTTTATGGCCATATTAGTCTATATTTTTTTTTATCGCTGCTTTATCAGAAAAGATGTTCATAGGCATCTTCCCCTCTGAAAATGTCATCAAATTCATGCAGTTTTTACCCGAATTTGCTGTCTCGTTCCCCAATGTAAAGGCCTCAAGTTAGTACATTCTGAAGCATAAACTCAAATAGTATTGTCAAATATACATTCATATTTTGAATATGAGCAGGACAGTATAGTTCTAACTTTGGAGAACATGGGGCCAGGCCAGTCTTGTTCTCTGAAAATACTCAAATTGAAAATAATAATCTAAAATCCTGACTAAATTACTTTGGGTTTATTTTTAGTTTAAACATATGTAAAGACCATACAAGGATGTAAAGTGAAGTTTAGCTCAGGGTTTTTCCGAGTTATAACACAATTTATAAAAATTCCACCTCCTCCTGTATCGCACCTCCACACATGAGAGTACTCTATAGTTGAAGATGTCTCCCAGTCTCCCCAGGACTTTGGATCCCTCCCTCAGAGGAGCTGGGTACTGATTCAGAGGACTTGTTATCACAGACAGTCTGAACATGTCAGATATATCTACATGATACATGGTGGACCCAATGATCTTGTACATGCTATCTTAATAGCTTGATTTAACACACAGGTTGTTGTGAGAGTGGTCTCATTTGTATATTTGGCTTTTACCATTTACTTCTTGACTTCTTCAAATGTGATTTGATATGAACATATTTAAATTGCTTACAAATGGCTAACTTTGACTATAATTCAAAAATAATTGTTGCAATTCCTTTTGTTACACCAAATATACTGACTTTTTCATGAATATAATCATGATTCTACTAAAAGACCATTACCAGGGCTTGGTGTAAAACTGTTGTAGCTGCTTCTTAAGGTCTTTGAAATTTTAGGTAACTATACATGTATATAAAGATATCACCAAACATGAAAATGTTTTGCTTTATCTGTAGGTTTCCCCATAAGGCTTAGACCATCAGGGTAGATTTTATCAATTTGAAAAAAAAAAAAAAAAAAAAAAAAAACACTCACTGTATGTTAATTTTTTTTATCCATTTAAATTTTTTTAATGATTTGTAAAAAATTTGTAAAAAATACAGATTTAAATTATATATTTTAAGATCACTTCAAACCATAGATTCTCTCAGAATAGAATAAGAACTTTCCAGGTAATTTTCTTCCTCAAGACTGACTCATACTGGCAGGCAGTTTATCAGCCGGGAGGAGATACCCTCATTAAAAGACTTAAGGCCTGTCACATTTGGACTCAATCTGTGTCAGGTAAAAATTTCCAATTACTGCAGTTTTTACTGTCTCCTGAAATCTAGAAACTCCGCCCTTGCAATTGAAGGGCAGTTTATATAATCAGAAACAAATTCCAATAACATACCAAGATTGTGCAGTTATCTGGGTTTCCTGATGTTGCAGAAATTGAATCCTTGTGAGGAATTTTTAAGTACAGAAGCTCAAGGATTCTTGTTCATTACTGTTAGGGTGTACCTGACAATTGTTTTGTAAACATACTGTTATTTTATAAATACGTGGAGTACGTTGAAATTATATCAGTTCCTATGAATTGTATAGGTCAGATATTGAGCACACAGGTTCACTGACCGCCCATGTGATTAGAGTATCTACCTTAGGAGCGGGAGATATTAGGTTCATTCTGCAGCCGCAACCATACCAAAGTTGTAAAAAATGGTACTGGTATAGCTCTTGTGCTTGGCTCTCAGCAACAGAGGGTATTTCCAGGAATGGTATCATGCCACATGTCTACTGCCTGATACTGCAGTGTGCCAGCAATATATATGTCTCAAGTAGACATACATTCCAAATGACTTAAATACTTTCGGCAGTACTTTCAACCCAACAAACAAAGGACCATCAAGAAAAAAGTGTTGAGTTTGTTTTATTTTTACATAAAAGAAACTAAAGGATAAATCTTTGTCTGGAATATTTACTGTCATGTCACCATCAGAGAATTTTCAATATTTTGCTCAACAATATTACAGAATGCTGATGCATTTATTTTTGTTCTCAATAAATTTGATATAAATGTGCAACAACTTTCAATACCAATATCAATTATTAAACGAGATGGTCCAAACACGACACGAAAACCTTTTATTGTTCATTCAGCTTACAGCTTTCTTTCTCATCATCTGCCCCTTGAGCATGATACAGACAGAGTGCAGTATATTAGCGTTAATGCTAATTAAACATTAAAGTTTCATTATATATCTACTGTTCATTTGCTAATTGGCCCATGATGTAATTAAGCATGGATCGTAGGTGTCTATGTGGAGGCATATTTAAGCTTTATTGGAATGGATAGTGTTTCAGATTCCCCTTGTGTCTTTGTTAGATCTACATAAACTTATTTTTAGCTCACCTGAGCACAACGTGCTCAAGGGTGAGCTTTTGTGATGGCCCTTCGTCTATCGTGCGTCGTCAACAATTTGGCTTGTTAACATTCTAGAGGCCATATTTTTTTAGCCAATCTTCATGAAACTTGGTCAGAATGTTTGTCTCCATAAAATCTTGGACAAGTTCGATTTTTGGCCCAATCTTAATGAAACCTGGTCAGAATGTTTGTTTCCATAAAATCTTGGACAAGTTCAAATTTGGGTCATGTGGGGTCAAAAAGTAGGTCATGAGGTCAAATCTTAGAAAAACCTTGTTTATACTATAGAGGCCACATTTTTGGCCCAATCTTTATGAAACTTGGTCAGAATGTTTGTTTCCATAAAATCTTGGACAGGATCAAAATTGGGTCATGTGGGGTCAAAAAGTAGGTCATGAGATCAAATCTTAGAAAAACCTTGTTTATACTATAGAGGCCACATTTTTGGCCCAATCTTTATGAAACTTGGTCAGAATGTTTGTTTCCATAAATCTTGGTCAAGCTCGAAAGTGGGTCATGTGATGTCAAAAAGTAGGTCAACATGAAAAATCCAACATATGTTGCTCATTTATAATCAGGTGAGCGAATCAGGGCCATCATGGCCCTCTTGTTTTATTTTCATTTTTAGTAACTTGAGTCTCTATAGATCTACTAGCTAAATATGGAAATTTATTGTAAGGTTTATACTGGGTCCTACACATTGTTGTACCATATCATGTTTAGTTTTATGATATGTCCAATATCTTCTCATATCATTGAGTCGAGGCAATTGGGGGTATTCATCACTTTCAGTGATAGCTCATTTTGTTTTTTATATTTCCTCAAGAAAATTAAGGTAAAGTATGATATTACTGTAAAATCATCAATTTTTGTTGGCATTAAATTTTGTGGAATCTGTAATACAGTTATTTTCATGGGTTCATATATTTATGTCCTATAGAACACGATGTCTATTAAATAAACAGTTTTGTTGGAAGTAATATTCATGGATAAGGCCACCCATGAAATTGATGAAAATTAGTCCTCCATGAATATTCCTGATTCTACAGTATATGATTAAGAATGCTATTTTTAGCATTTTCTGTTTTCAATGCATTTAATAGAAAATTCTACCTTATAATTTTAATGTTAGTGTATTTGAGACCATTGTATGAAACAAACATTTTCCAGGCATAAATATACAGATAATGACCCAGTCTGTGTGATGTAGCTTAAGATGAAGAAAAATAATCAGCAATTATTCATTTCATAAAGTACCTTTAAGTTAAAATTGTGTTGAGTAAGGAACTTGAAGATGATAATTTAAGACAGAAAGCATTAGAGAATGTAGTTGTAATGGATTTACTCTCCCGTTCAAAGCTGACATTAATTAGCAAAACTATCAAACAAAGTTTATTGCAATGTTTTCCAGTTTGTATTCATTTACCAGTTTATTTCCTGAAGTAAATCTACTTTAGCTAAAGGATGTGATTTATGAACCACAGTAAACTGTTTATGCCATATTTCTTTTTTAGTTTTTAGTAACCACACTGGATAAAGTCATTAGTATCAGTTCTGTATAATGATTAGCAACAACTTATTTAATCTAAGCGTTATAATGCTGTGGGCACGTGTGACTGCCTTAGCGTCCAGTGCAGATCAGGATCAGCCTGCACATCTATGCAGTCTGATCATGGTCTGCACCTTTCGCTATTCAGTAAATACATTTTCAGCCTGCACCCCCATAAATATCTAATGGTACAGTCCAAAATGGAGAAAGAACAAGTTCATTTTAGAAATTTAGCATGTTAAGGGTTGATATTTAGTCAAGATGGTACATATACGTTGAGGATAAAAAAATGCTGATTGTAATATGGACCATTGAAATTACTCATATGTTGAGGATTTATTCTGTATCTGAAGTCTCGCTGGATCTCTCCCTGGCCAGCTGTTTCCCATCTGCACCTTTCTGGCTATTTCCAAGAACAAGGAACCGGCTGTGTTTTAAAATACATGCAGATGCTATTATTTCCTGGATGTAATTTTTGCATGAGCAGAATTTTAGGGAACTAAATGGGGTCTTTCATCATGGAGAGATAAAAACTGAAGGGGCCATTTCACCATATCTGGTGGTTCCGATATTGATAAAAGAAAGGACAGAGGGTGGTGATGTACAATTTTAGAACACAGGCAGTTAGTGTGTATTGTCCACCACCATGCCACAGGCTGCTCTGTTATTATAAAGTCTCTGATAAGATAATCTATCTTGAATAATTTACTCACAGAAAATGTTTGTATCTCATACATATAAACAGTGGTAGAGTCTGGCACTCCCTTCCTACAATCCTGTTCAGGACAGCAAAGCTGCCACCCCACCATGTGAAAAGTGAGTGGGATAAAAGGGGTCCTGTACCAGTACATTGTAAAAAGGGTTAGAATATATACAACCAGTATTAAGTGAGCCATTGTACAATGGAACCACTGTACACAATGGTCAGTGTACCAGATGGCCTGTATTTAATAGGTCAAAGTCCAGTGTACTTTGGTCTAGTTTACTAAAAGCCTGCATTCAATAGGTCCAGTGTTCTTTTATAAGGGCTATAGGAGAGGCAGAAAAAGGAGGAAGGCACAGTTCACCTCCCCACACCACCAACAATGGCTGTCTAACAAACCATTAGAGCAACAAACACTCCTATACCACTATATACCACTCCAGACAACGCCTAAATGGGGATATACCCTCTTTAATTTGGCTAAATTCACCTCCTTAATATATCCCCATTGTCTTTGGCAGTAAAAAATAAAAAATTGATAAATAACACGCCATAAAATTTATGGCATTTTTCAAAATTTGACCCATTCAGCATCCAAAACCATCTTTTCAGGAGTGCATGTGACACTCTGGGGTCTTGACTGGAAGTGCGTAATGTGCGGATGGACCCTTATTAAACAACTATGTAAGTAAGTACATGTATAGGGCCATTGTGCAAGATGGTCAGTTTACAATATCAAGGGCCAGTATTCAAAGATGTACTATAGAGGTTCTGAGTGTACAAGAGGTCTGTGAAATTGAAGACAGAATATATACAAGATGATCATGTGTATACAAGATGCCCTCTGTACAGGATAGCCAGTGTACAAGATAGCCATGTATACAAGATGTCCTCTGTACAAGATGGCCTGTGTACAAGATAGCCATGTATACAAATGCCTTGTACAAGATCCGTGTACAAGATAGCCATGTATACAAGATGTCCTCTGTACAAGATGGCCAGTGTACAAGATAGCCATGTATACAAGATGCCCTCTGTACAAGATGGCCAGTGTACAAGATAGCCATGTATACAAAATGCCCTTTGTACAAGATGGCCAGTGTACAAGATAGCCATGTATACAAGATGCCCTCTGTACAAGATGGCCAGTGTACAAGATAGCCATGTATACAAGATGCCCTCTGTACAAGATGGCCAGTGTACAAGATAGCCATGTATACACGATGCCCTCTGTACAAGATGGCCAGTGTACAAGATAGCCATGTATACAAAATGCCCTTTGTACAAGATGGCCAGTGTACAAGATAGCCATGTATACACGATGCCCTCTGTACAAGATGGCCAGTGTACAAGATAGCCATGTATACACGATGCCCTCTGTACAAGATGGCCAGTGTACAAGATAGCCATGTATACACGATGCCCTCTGTACAAGATGGCCAGTGTACAAGATAGCCATGTATACACGATGCCCTCTGTACAAGATGGCCAGTGTACAAGATAGCCATGTATACAAGATGCCCTCTGTACAAGATGGCCTGTGTACAAGATAGCCATGTATACAAAATGCCCTTTGTACAAGATGGCCAGTGTACAAGATAGCCATGTATACACGATGCCCTCTGTACAAGATGGCCAGTGTACAAGATAGCCATGTATACACGATGCCCTCTGTACAAGATGGCCAGTGTACAAGATAGCCATGTATACAAGATGCCCTCTGTACAAGATGGCCAGTGTACAAGATAGCCATGTATACAAGATGCCCTCTGTACAAGATGGCCAGTGTACAAGATAGCCATGTATACAAGATGCCCTCTAATACAAGATGGCCAGTGTACAAGATAGCCATGTATACAAGATGCCCTCTGTACAAGATGGCCAGTGTACAAGATAGCCATGTATACAAGATGCCCTCTGTACAAGATGGCCAGTGTACAAGATAGCCATGTATACAAGATGCCCTCTGTACAAGATGGCCAGTGTACAAGATAGCCATGTATACAAGATGCCCTCTAATACAAGATGGCCAGTGTACAAGATAGCCATGTATACAAGATGCCCTCTGTACAAGATGGCCAGTGTACAAGATAGCCATGTATACAAGATGCCCTCTGTACAAGATGGCCAGTGTACAAGATAGCCATGTATACAAGATGCCCTCTAATACAAGATGGCCAGTGTACAAGATAGCCATGTATACAGGATGCCCTCTAATACAAGATGGCCAGTGTACAAGATAGCCATGTATACAAGATGCCCTCTAATACAAGATGGCCAGTGTACAAGATAGCCATGTATACAGGATGCCCTCTAATACAAGATGGCCAGTGTACAAGATAGCCATGTATACAAGATGCCCTCTATACAAGATGACCAGTGTACAAGATAGCCATGTATACAGGATGCCCTCTAATACAAGATGGCCAGTGTACAAGATAGCCATGTATACAAGATGCCCTCTAATACAAGATGGCCAGTGTACAAGATAGCCATGTATACAAGATGCCCTCTGTACAAGATGGCCAGTGTACAAGATAGCCATGTATACAAGATGCCCTCTGTACAAGATGGCCAGTGTACAAGATAGCCATGTATACAAGATGCCCTCTGTACAAGATGGCCTGTGTACAAGATAGCCATGTATACAAGATGCCCTCTGTACAAGATGGCCAGTGTACAAGATAGCCATGTATACAAGATGCCCTCTGTACAAGATGGCCAGTGTACAAGATAGCCATGTATACAAGATGCCCTCTGTACAAGATAGCCAGTGTACAAGATAGCCATGTATACAAGATGCCCTCTAATACAAGATGGCCAGTGTACAAGATAGCCATGTAGACAAGATGCCCTCTGTACAAGATGGCCAGTACTGTGTATGAGATGTCCAGTGTTAGAGAGGTCCACTTATTAGTGGGCCCTAGTGTACAAGTGCAGAAAAGGACTCAGCTAGGGCACTAGGGGCCAGCTTACATAAATTCCTGAATATGGACCACTGTACAAGAGTGAATCTTACCATACTGGTCTGGTAGCAGCTGTCTCGAGCAGTAGTATGCTACACTCACAACTGTTACGCCTGATCTTCATCATTGGACTCCACTATACTGAAATAGGAGCTTCCAGGATATGAAGTTGAACACAGCTAATTACTGACATGTTAGGAAGTGCAGGGAATATATTGAAGAATCCTCGAAACTGTGATTTAAGGATATCATAGATATATTGGAGTGTATTGAAATTTATGACTTAAATTCATTTGGGTGTGCGTGTACAGGAGTAATAGCTTAATGTGGATGAGATAAATGCTGGATTGACCACTTAAGAACTGTAGGTAGTGAAAAATTTCAGTCAGTTAACTTTTTCTTTTAATGTAAATATGCTTGATGGAAATACAGCATGATATTTTAGTATTTCAGTATATTTACTTTGTATTTTTATTGAGTAATATTCTATTTTATTCTTAAATTAAAGAGAACAGAAATTTTATTAATACATGGGACATTAAGTCGTGACATGTTTTTTGTGTCACCTGCTGTAAGCAGAAAATGACACATAGTGATCACTTTTTCGCTGTCTGTCTGTCCGTCCATCTGTCACATCTGTCCATCACACTTTTTCTGTCACACTTCAGCAGGTGACACATATGTTCCAAAGAACACTCTTGTTTTATTATAATTATCATTATTAAAATAATAATCTTTTTGGGGGTGGGGGGGGGATGTTCAGTTGAATCCAAAGGTAATTATGTATGGAGATTAGTGTTTCATTTTCTCTGCTAATGTTAACCCTTTCCCTCATAGAGGACACCATGAAAAGACCTATGCAAACAGCATAAAACCAGATCAGCCTGCGAGTAACTAGCAAGCTGATCAGGTTTTATGCTGTTTGCTGCTCCTCAGTGGTCTGGAAATGAGGATTTTGTAATTAAATTTGGTATGGTTTAACTGTGGTTTTCTGCAGATCAGGCTTTATCTGGTACCTATTGAGTGCGTCAAAATGAGTCTATATGAGGGAAAGGGTTAAGCAGTTCATAGCTGGTTGATGACCCTTATGTAATGGAAATGACCACAGTATGGTGAACATCCTAGTTTCAGACAGTTTATGTACATGTAATGAGAAATGAGAGAAATAATCTCTGTACATCTGGCCATATCACAAGATTGAACATTTGGTTTAAATACATAGTTGGTTGACCCTTAACCACTGTATCAGAAGAAGTTTAGCATTTCAGGGACAGGAATCCACGGCCTTTACTTGCAGGTCTTAATATGTTAGGACTCTGCCAACTGAGCTGAACAGACTTTTTTTCTAAACGCTTGCAGATATTGATCTATATTTGGTATGCAAGTCTACCACCATGAGTTACAGATCAAGTTTGCGTTACGTTCGGTCTACTGATATTTGACGAAATTACGGGCCTTGGACTTAGAAAATTTCTTTAAAATAGCAATTTTCCAGACTTTTTGATGTTTTTTGATAGTATAGATCAAATAATTGACTTGTTTGCAGCATGAAGATGGTTTCGGGTTCTTAGTTTTCTATTTGCTGGTACAGGACTTTGTATTGCCTAAGCAGGTACTGCTGCTGACCCCTTGTGTCACCATTACCAGATGCGAGATAAAAGGGAGGGTGTGTGTGACAGATAAGGAGAGCTTGGCAAGGTTGGGGGAGGGGGTAGGGAGAGAGAAGGCAGAAGTGTGAGATGGCAAGGTTTGGGGCAGGAGGAGAGAAGGCAGAAGTGGAGAGGGGAGGGGGAGAGAAGGCAGAAGTGGAGAGGCAAGGTTTGGGGAGGAGGAGAGAAGGCAGACGAGTGAGACGGCAAGGTTTGGGGGAGGGGGTAGGGAGGAGAGAAGGCAGAAGTGTGAGACGGCAAGGTTTGGGGGAGGGGGAGAGAAGGCAGAAGTGTGAGACGGCAAGGTTTGGGGGAGGGGGAGAGAAGGCAGAAGTGTGAGATGGCAAGGTTTGGGGGGAGGGGGAGAGAAGGCTGAAGTGTGAGACGGCAAGGTTTGGGGGGAGGGGGATAGTGAAGGGAATGATAATGGTAATATCATGATGATCATAAAGAAGAGAGAGAAACACACAAAGACAAGGTGGATCAGAAGGGAGAGAGAGAGAGATGGGTTGCAGACATGCAGATAAACACAGAAAGAAGTAAGAAAGCAGGGATAGTGATACCATTCTCAAACTGTTTAGACTTGTAGATTTTAATATTGTGTGTTATACAACTAACCTGCTTACTGATAAAGTAGGAGGTTCAAGTTTTAAGTACATGTATGTTAACTATAGCTGTCTGCTGGGTACAGTAGCTCTGAGCGGGGAGCCAGTAATGACCCAACATTTTGTCGGACTGTCTCCACTATAATCCTTCCTGTCCAACATGGATAGAAAATGTAAAAACCATGTCAGAATGATAACAGCAGAGTGCTTAACCTGTACATAATATAGAATATTGTCAACTTGAAATCACCTCGTAAACCTGTCAGCAAAAAAGTGTCTGTTGATAGTGCTTGATATATGAAATGGAGTAGATCCAGGGCACCTCTCAGTGGCAGGGTGGGGGGTCTAGCCATACAAAGTTTTCTTTTAGGGTTTTCTGAAAATAGAAAGAGAATTTTTTAAGATAATAGGATTTAACCCTTTCCCTCATATAGACTCATTTTGACGCCCTCAATAGGTACCACATAAAGCCTGATCTGCAGAAAACCACAGTTAAACCTTACCAAATTTAATCACAAAATCCTCATTTCCAGACCACTGAGGAGCAGCGAACAGCATAAAACCTGATCAGCTTGCGAGTTACTCGCAGGCTGATCTGGTTTTATGCTGTTCGCATAGGTCTTTTCATGGTGTCCTCTATGAGGGAAAGGGTTAATTGATTTTTTTTGTATCAATTTTGAAAAAAAAAATAGAAGAAATGTCATACAGCATAAATTTGGTCATTTTTTAAGGGAACCCATCTTGCCTGCTAGACCCTTTTGGAAAGGGGATGAGGAATTGATTTCATTCCCCCCCCCCCCCAAACCTGATCCACTCTTGGTATAGTAAATGATCATGATATTTGTGGGGAGTAACTGAGATATTCTGAACTAGATACTCTTAAATAGTTGACATTTGGCTTGTGTGCCTATGTTATGTCATTTACATGTGTATTTATGTGACATTTAGTAAGCCCTTCAGTGAGCAGCTTACGAATACTGCAAAAGCTGCATTTCTTCCAACATACCTTAATTAAATAGGAAGACTGCATATTGTTTGCATGGGCTTCTTTTCTTGAATGGGTGAATGATCGATATGCATAGAATTTAGGTAGGTTCAAAATGACTGCTATAGATTAATGTCTTCAGGTGGTTCCTGGGTTGGACTATTGATCATAGTACCTGGGAAGGCCACAATGTTACTTAATCCTTGCAGGGCTTGAACTTGCAACCATAGACCTGTTGTCAGTGTACACTCACTAAACCACATTCAGCCACGGTTGAAACTGTTATATCTGGAAAATAACTCTACTGAATAGCGTTTAGAAAGATTTCTTGATTTATAGGAGTTCATGATGTGATTTTCTAGTCCCATGTAATACTTTGACTGTTGATCATGCTGCTACAGTAGGGGATGTAGACAAGCTGTTAGTAGACCAAAGTTTTCAGGACCATCAACACCATGATTGATTTTAAACATCATTCTTCTGTATTTGCAGGTTGGTGCTAGAGAAGCATCACCAGAACAACATGGCCTCCCGCCACATTGCCGTGGAAACGTGGCTGGAGACGCTGGGCATGACAGATTATCTCTCCTGCTTTTCTAACTACAGTGGGGTTGAGGTGAGTTGTTATTTTTTCCCCCCATTATTTGAATTTGAAAAAGTATGTGATACCAGTTCATTATTCTAACACTCTTTGTGCTTCCTTCAATGATATGCTATTTCCGGTTAACATTTGTTTAGCAAGCAGAGCAGGTATACATTTACAGAAGGCAGAGGTGATTCTTGTTTGATTTATATTATATCTGTGTTAGGAATTCACAATGTATTGGAGACTCAAGTAAAACTGATTGTGATACGATAAACTACAGATGAAATGTTTGTATTGATGAGTGAACAATTTTAATACAACACAAATATACTATTCCATCTTGACAGTTCCTGGATTGGACCAGTACTTTGAACTTTGCAAGGTTATGAAATAGAGGGCTGAGTATTCCAAGTGCATAATTATAGAGCTGGAGATGGAATGGTTTCTCTGTCAGATCTTGAAATATTCTTGCTTCCCAGTGGGGTTTGAACCAACAGCCTTTAGACCCATAGTTGTGTGTGCTACCCAAGTCACCCCACAACTACAGTATCTAGCTCAGCCTACCCATGATCCTATATGGAGAGTTCCTGTATTAATTGTATACATTGTATTCCCAGGAGCTACTGCAACTGTCTGAGACAGAGGTGCGAGACCTGGGCGTGAAGAATGCGGCCCACCGGGCCAAGCTGGTCTCCAGCCTCCGCATCCTGAAGGATAAATATGAGAGAAGTGTTGCAGGTCAGTATTGTGTTTAGTTGGTCAGTGTTGTAGAGTTGCTGAAATTAATGTATTGTTTCTTCCTGTGTAAAGGAAAATCAAGGATCAGAACCAGTATGCAATACTGCATGAAAACTGATGTAGTCTCACTCATCACAACAATGTTTGCCTGCTCAGTATATGTATAAAGTGGTAAAGCAACTTTTAGAAGAGTCACAATATTTCCCTCTTAGACTAGGAACATATTTAGACATTAGAGTATTTGTTGAAATTATCTTGTCCCATGCTGTATGTACTTAAGGGTGGAAGAATTTGAAAAATCTAAAAAGTGTGCATGAAATTTTATAATATTGAACAATAAAAAAATGAAAGTGTTGAAACAAAAAAAAAGATATAGTTATATACTATGATTTAAACAAAGAGAAGAAATGAATGTTCAGGAAAAAATATGTTTATAACTGCTGATGAATATTGTGTGTATATCCAAGGGAAATAAGCAAAAACTTGAGACATTACTTGAGGAAGAGTTAATTCCCTTGTCATGCATATTTCTTGACCATCCATCACTAGTGACAGAAAGGTCAGACAGTAATCATGACCCTGATGACTTATGACACATGCTGTACTGGTTCACAGCCTTGATACATGATGTTTGACCGATGTAACGCGTACAATTTCTGATCAGAGTTACATCCTTTTTGTCCTATTTTATACAAACTGCGCCATAAGTCTGTTTGCTAATTTCGGCCCCCACCTTTCTGAGGTCATTTTGTAAGGAGTGCTAAATGTGAGTAGGTTTTCACAATATTAATTGCAAGGTGTGTTTACTATTGTACCAATATAATGGTTGTTTGTTAGTAATAAACTGACCCTTATTTGTGTTATCAGATTCATGCATTAAGCATGGTTTTAGACCCGGATGTTATCTTGTGGGATTCTTCTACCATAAGTATTTAAGCAGTTTTGTTTGTTTGAATTCTTAATTCTTTTATATTAATTATATTCTTACTTTGTTGAAATATATTTTTTACTATATTAGATAGCAATATTTTGAGTTGAAAACATACTTCTTTTTACAGTAATTTTCAAACAAGCTTGTAAGAGACAGAATGTTGCCTCTGGCAAGGTTCAAATGTACAAATTCCTGTCTGGAATTTATGCACAATTTCTTAATGATGTTCTTTTTTTCCATTTGCTTCAATTATCTGGATGGATGAATTGATCCAAAACTATAAAAGCATTTTTTTTATTGATCTATTTTTTTTTTGTATTTTGTGCATTTCAGGTCTATCATACATCTTACTAAATGTAATTCTGAATGACATCAATTCATATCTGTATATTTAAACATTTCAAAATTTCATTCAGTATTCAAAATGAATAGACAGACTTTTTCAGTACACAGTCACAAGAAATGCCTGGTTATTATGAAAAGTTCATTCCTACCATAAAAGTCATTACTAAAGGGAGTTAATCACTGCAGATTTTTGATGGTTTTGATCTGAAGTCCATCAGTTCAAACCACACTGGGATCAGATTTCTTTTAGACCATTAAATGCAGATTCTTTTGCACTAAACATTCCAGTTTAATCTACCTAGCTAGGGAAGTACAAGAGAATTTAATGAAAGTTACAAAGACGTTGTGCTCCAATGGTGAAATCAGAAAAAAAACAGCACGCAGAGTGTGTGTAAACAAAGAGTCAAGTATTGTTGAAGGGCTGCTTATCAGCACAGTACACCAGGGATATGAGGCCCCCACTTGTTACCATCAACAGTGGAGGGAGGGAAATAATGATTTATCACTGATCACACAAACACACAAATGTAGCAGGCCTCACAACTGAAGCCAGTATCCCATAATAGTCCAGTTATTAATGTATGGTTGTACAGTTAGGGGCACATGACATCTCTGCTGGTTCCTATAGCTTTATCCATCTCCTGCATGCAGCTGTCATTAGTGGTTCTTTATCACTAAATATTTCTTGGTCACACATGTTCATCTGCTGCTGTTGAAAATGTTTCTTGTTTGTTTATGCTATTCACCAGTTTTAAATTATTTCTATTTACGTTGATTAGGTTCTCACTACTTATGCTATTCCGTCTTGGTGGATCCTGTGTTAGAAGTAGCAACAGCAAAAACATCATCATTATCATTTTCATCATCATCACAGTTCACATCATCACAGTATGATATAATGAGCTACATATCAGCAATATATAATGAGCTACATATCAGCAATATATAATAAGCTACAATATATAATAGCTACATATCAGCAATATATAATAGCTACATATCAGCAATATATAATAAGCTACATATCAGCAATATATAATAAGCTACATATCAGCAATATATAATGAGCTACATATCAGCAATATATAATGAGCTACATAGCAGTATGATATAATAAGCTACATATCAGCAATATATAATGAGCTACATATCAGCAATATATAATAAGCTACATATCAGCAATATATAATGAGCTACATATCAGCAATATATAATAAGCTACATATCAGCAATATATAATGAGCTACATATCAGCAATATATAATAAGCTACATATCAGCAATATATAATGAGCTACATATCAGCAATATATAATAAGCTACATATCAGCAATATATAATAAGCTACATATCAGCAATATATAATGAGCTACATATCAGCAATATATAATAAGCTACATAGCAGTATGATATAATAAGCTACATATCAGCAATATATAATGAGCTACATATCAGCAATATATAATGAGCTACATATCAGCAATATATAATGAGCTACATATCAGCAATATATAATAAGCTACATATCAGTATGATATAATAAGCTACATATCAGCAATATATAATAAGCTACATATCAGCAATATATAATAAGCTACATATCAGCAATATATAATAAGCTACATATCAGCAATATATAATAAGCTACATATCAGCAATATATAATAAGCTACATATCAGCAATATATAATGAGCTACATATCAGCAATATATAATAAGCTACATATCAGCAATATATAATGAGCTACATATCAGCAATATATAATGAGCTACATATCAGCAATATATAATAAGCTACATATCAGCAATATATAATGAGCTACATATCAGCAATATATAATGAGCTACATATCAGCAATATATAATAAGCTACATATCAGCAATATATAATAAGCTACATATCAGCAATATATAATGAGCTACATATCAGCAATATTAATGAGCTACATATCAGCAATATATAATGAGCTACATATCAGCAATATTAATGGCTACATATCAGCAATATATAATGACTACATATCGCAATATATATAGCACATATCAGCAATATATAATGAGCTACATATCAGCAATATATAATAAGCTACATATCAGCAATATATAATGAGCTACATATCAGCAATATATAATAAGCTACATATCAGCAATATATAATAAGCTACATATCAGCAATATATAATAAGCTACATATCAGCAATATATAATGAGCTACATATCAGCAATATATAATAGCTACATATCAGCAATATATAATAAGCACATATCAGCAATATATAATGAGCTACATATCAGCAATATTAATAATAAGCTACATATCATGCATATGATATAATAGCTACATATCAGCAATATAATAAGCTACATATCAGCAATATATAATGAAGCTACATATCAGCAATATATAATAAGCTACATATCAGCAATATATAATGAGCTACATATCAGCAATATATAATGAGCTACATATCAGCAATATATAATAGCTACATATCAGCAATATATAATAGCTACATATCAGCAATATATAATGAGCTACATATCAGCAATATATAATGAGCTACATATCAGCAATATAATAAGCTACATATCAGCAAATATAAATAGCTACATATCAGCAATATATAATGAGCTACATATCAGCAATATTATAATAGCTACATATCAGAATGATATAATAGAATGCATATAAGCTACATATCAGCAATATATAATAGCTACATATCAGCAATATATAATGAGCTAATATCATCAATGATATAATAAGCTACATATCAGCAATATATAATAAGCTACATATCAGCAATATATAATAAGCTACATATCAGCAATATATAATGAGCTACATATCAGCAATATATAATGAGCTACATATCAGCAATATATATAAGCTACATATCAGCAATATATAATGAGCTACATATCAGCATATATAATAAGCTACATATCAGCAATATATAATAAAGCTACATATCAGCAATATATAATAAGCTACATATCAGCAATATATAATGAGCTACATATCAGCAATATATAATAAGCTACATATCAGCATATATAATAAGCTACATATCAGCAATATATAATGAGCTACATATCAGCAATATATAATGAGCTACATATCAGCAATATATAATGAGCTACATATCAGCAATATATAATAAGCTACATATCAGCAATATATAATGAGCTACATATCAGCAATATATAATGAGCTACATATCAGCAATATATAATGAGCTACATATCAGCAATATAATGAGCTACATATCAGCAATATATAATGAGCTACATATCAGCAATATATAATAGCTACATATCAGCAATATATAATGAGCTACATATCAGCAATATATAATGAGCTACATATCAGCAATATATAATGAGCTACATATCAGTATGATATAATGAGCTACATATCAGTATGATATAATTAGCTACATATCAGTATGATATAATGAGCTACATATCAGCAATATATAATGAGCTGCATATCAGCAATATATAATGAGCTACATTTCAGTATGATATAATGAGCTACATATCAGTATTACATAATGAGCTACATATCAGTATTACATAATGAGCTACATATCAGTATTACATAATGAGCTACATATCAGTATTACTTGATGAGCTACATATCAGTATGATATAATGAGCTACCTATCAGTATGATATAATGAGCTACATATCAGTATTATATAATGAGCTACATATCAGTATGATATAATGAGCTACATATCAGTATATATAATGAGCTACATATCAGTATGATATAATGAGCTACCTATCAGTATGATATAATGAGCTACATATCAGTATTACTTGATTAGCTACATATCATTATGATATAATAAGCTACATATCAGTATGATATAATGAGCTATATATCAGTATGATATAATAAGCTACCTATCAGTATGATATAATGAGCTACATATCAGTATGATATAATGAGCTACATATCAGTATGATATAATGAGCTACATATCAGTATGATATAATGAGCTACATATCAGTATTACATAATGAGCTACATATCAGTATTACACAATGAGCTACATATCATTATGATATAATAAGCTACATATCAGTATGATATAATGAGCTATATATCAGTATGATATAATGAGCTACATATCAGTATTACTTGATGAGCTACATATCATTATGATATAATGAACTACATATCAGTATTACTTGATGAGCTACATATCAGTATGATATAATGAGCTACATATCAGTATGATATAATGAGCTACATATCAGTATTACATAAGGAGCTACATATCATTATGATATAATAAACTACATATCATTATGATATAATGAGCTACATATCAGTATGATATAATGAGCTACATATCAGTATGATATTATGTCAAGGTCACAGTGACACAGTGTTAAAATCATTTCAGATCAATATCTAGAGAACGCTTGGGCCCACATTCCTCAAACTTCAAAGGGTTATTTGACATGACTAATAGATGATCCCTATTGAATTTTAGGTCACTTGGACAAAGGTCAAGGTCACAGTGACAGTGAAAATCGTGCGTAGGGGGGCATATGTGTCGTTCCGACAACTTTTGTATGTTCCTTCTGCTCCTCTAACTCCTCGTCTGCAAAATCTCGTCCACATTAAGAAATTAAGAATGTAGACATCCAGTCTCTTGCTACTTAATCAACTTAAGCCTAATTTAGATCATTTTGTGGTTAATAAGGCCATCAATAATGATGTCTAATTCAAGATGCATTATTATGCCAGTAGTCACATAATTTGACTTGAAGGATTTAGTGGTAATTCATATGTCATGTGAGTAATCCAGCTGGGATGAGTTATACAACAATATTATCCATAAATGGTAGGAAAATAAAGCTTTAATGTTAATATCCAACTATGAAGTCTCTTTCAACAGCATCATCGTATATTGATAAATATCATTCACTACTACTGTGTGAGTGCTGATTTTCAAGGAATATGATGTTTCGTTGTTTATCCTTTAATAACAAAGTGAAATCTATCTTCATAAAATGTTTGTTTATTGGATTTAACGTCCCATCGACAGTCTTTCAGTCATTTGGAGACGATGTCTACTGGAGACGGATATAGGGCTCCGCACTGCAGTATCACAGTGTAGACATGTGGCATGATACCACAACCAGTCACATAATCCTTATACAGGGCCAATCAGTCCTGGAACTACCCTTATAATTATGCTGAGCCCCAAGCAAGGGAGCTATACCATTACCATTTTTTACAACTTTGTTATATCATGGCCAGGGATCGAAAGCCATGACCTCCCGATCCCGGGGCAGACGCTCTAACCATTCGGCCACCAGGACTGTTTCTATAAGTATGATATATTTTATAATTATTGAGAAAGAGAAGTATAGCAGGAGTATATATCACCTTCAGTGATAGGTCTAGTTAGTTTGATACTTCAACCATTATCCCTTAGAAAACTGACGAAGACTTGACCTATCAAGATATATTAATTATTCATGAAAATCTACAACAGAACGTGAGTTTGCTCAGTACATTTGATATCAATATTGACGTCATTGCAGTGAACATCAGACAGTTTCTATATACTTCTCTTTTTAACTGAAGAGTTGATACTTGACTCTATCGTTATAACTGACAAACTAGTTTTCTTTCATTAGAAGTGCTGCAAAGTAGGGCTACACATATATGGTATATTTTGTTTTGACTTTGTGACTGTACATTGTACAATAGTTTGATGGTGACAGTATTCGCAAGTGAAGGAAATAGGTGCTTGAGAATAAGTGTGATCCGGGTCATGTAGGCACTTGATACTCATTACAGTGGCATGGTCTCAGTCACCCAGGAGCTT